>JAQPPZ010006175.1:0-77007 GCA_028583015.1 Wollemia nobilis | reverse complement strand
TACTATTCAACCTATTACAAATTCTATGATTCTAGAAGAGCCTTTTCCAAGAAGAGTTACTACTAGACCATCTTCTCATCAATTACTTTCTAATGAACAAGCTATAAACACTAGACCAAGACGTATTCATCATCCGCAAAACAATATTGTAGGTACCATTGGAGCTATTACTAGACAACAAGCTCAAAATTCTCAACAAGAACCAAATCAGAACGATGGATCAACTCCATTTGTTTTGAAAGTTCCTAATAAAGGAAATCATGCGCCTAATGTTCAATATAAACCTCCTTATAATATTAATGAGCAACTATCTAATACTACAACTTGAATTTCTCTTTTAGACCTTTTGAGATCTTCTCCTACACATAGAGATGAATTGATGCTCACATTAATCCAAATTATGGTACCACAAGATATTCAACCAGAAGCCATGACCAATACTATAATAACTCAAGAAGTTGATTGTATTGACTTTCGAGATAGAGATATACCACAACATATTTTACATAAGGATAACCCCTTATATATTACTGCCCTAATAGGAGATGTAGCAATCAAAAGGGTCTTGATTGATAATGGTTCATCTCTAAACATTTGCACTTTTGACTTCTACCAAAGATTTGGATTTAGAAGTGATGAAATGAAGAAAACTGACATGATCATAAAAGCTTTCAATGACGAAACACAAGAAATGTGTGGAGTTATCACCATCCCATTGCAAATTGGTCCGAGAACCTTAGATACGACCATGTTTATTGTACATTGCCCCGCATCGTACAATATACTCTTGGGTCGCCCTTGGATCAACACAATGCGGGTTGTTCCATAAACTTTACATCAGTGTGTTAAATTCGAATTTAAAAATTAGTTGGTCACTATCCATGGTGATCCTAGACCCTTTGATATGTGTGCTTTGGCAGAACCTGTTGGAGTTCAATTTTGCCCTGCTCTGTCATCCACACATCCTAATTCTTATTTTTCATCTAAACGTGTGAAACACACACCCATAATTTCATCTATTTCTCCACCATTAGTTTCACCCTCATATATAGCTCAACAATCTTCTAAACAAACCGCACTAGAACCTCAAAAGGATCTTAAATCCACAACCAATCCTTCATGTTCCACTCCTATGATCTCAAAACCTATAGACCCATTTATTAACACCTCCACATTATCTACATCTACCAAAGCCATATCTTCCACATCTAAAGATACAGGGAATGATCCTTCTACATCTTATGCTCTTTCTGATGAGCTCTTACCTAATTTATCCAAAATTCTTATATCAGAACAAACAAATGCTTCTATGCAAGATTCCCTTATTTTAAATAATTTGCTGCCATCTCCTCGTACTTTGGGCCTCCCACAACCTATGGGAATTACTTATCAAGTCGGGAGTTGTGCCTTTATTTATAAGGGATATGACTGGGGAAGAATACCCAGGAACATCAAAACTCGTTATGTGTTCTCGTCTTTTTACTAATGGTTTTAAAGTAAACCTATAATGCTTAAAAGGGATATAAAGGGAAACTTGGGACTTTCCAAGATGGATGAACGAACCCTTTGAGGTAGAACCATGGCCCGCCCGATTTGGTGTGGGCCTATTTCCTAGTAAGGGTCAACCCTTCCCTTTTGAAGATGATGATCAACTCATATGTTACCAAGATTATTTGGATGGGCGTGATGCTTTGCGTCTAACAAATCAGCCATTTACATGTAATATGCTATCCATAGCCTACCCTAAAATGATTGTCAAATCCGATGATGAGTTGGAAGGAGATATTTTCCATGATGTCTCCGTTGAAGAGTTGTTACACAATGGTTTTTATTTTGATGGTTCTATACCTACTATAGCCCAGCTTGAGGCCACGACTCCTCAAGATGAATTATCCAAGCTAACCTTAAAATAATTACAAGAATTGGGTGTTTCACCCGCCCCACCTAATTTTGAAAGAGATCTACATATGGAAGCAGAAAATGTCATAAAAATTAACATTGGAACTGAGGATAATCCTCACATAATCAATATTGGATCAGAATTAAGTCAAGAAAAACAAGAGCAATACATTGCATTTCTTAAAGAATATGAAGATGTCTTCGCTTGGACATATGAAGATATGCCAGGTTTAGACCCTTCTATAGTCATGCATCACCTAGTAGTCCATCCGGATGCTAAACCTGTTAAACAGAAACTTAGAAAAATGCATCCTAAAGTGGCCTTGCTAGTCAAAGGGGAGTTGGAAAAACTCTTGAATTTTGTTTTTATACAAGCTATTGATTATGTTGAATGGATCTTGAATGTAGTTTCAATCACCAAGAAAGAAGCTACCAAAGTTAGGGTTTGCACAGACTTTAGAGATATCAACGCTAAAAAGCTCCTTAGGATAGGATACTTTTGGCCTACCATGGAGAAGGATGCACATGATTATGTGCGCCATTACGACAAGTGCCAGAAACATGTTGACCTTGTCCATGCCCCTGCACAAGAACTGCAGGCTATTTCATCTCCTTGGCCCTTTTCAAAATGGGGCTTAGACATTATTGGCAAAATTAATCCTGTGTCATCTGATGGACACAAATTCATCATAACCGCCACTGAGTATTTTACGAAGTGGGTTGAAGCTATGCCCTTAGCCTCCTGCACTGGAACTCAAGTCTCTAAATTTATTTTTAATCAAATCATTTGTAGGTTTGGAATTCCTACAAATCTCATCTTAGATAATGGAACTTGTTTCAAAAATAAAGATGTTAAGAAATTATGTCAAAAATATAAGATTCAACATCGTTGGTCCACTCCCTATTATCCTCAAGGTAATGGCCAAGCAGAAGCATCTAATAAAACATTAATTAAAATACTTAAAATATTGGTCAATAAATTTGGCCACGACTAGCACATTCAATTATATCCAGCTTTGTGGGCATATCGCACTAGCGTGCGTACTCCCACAGGTACTTCACCTTTTGTTTTGGTTTACGATGCTGAAGTTGTTTTTCCCTTTGAATTAGAAGTTCCTTCTTTGGCTCTACTACTTCAAGATATTGAAGTAGGAGATGAATATCGAGCTGGCAGACTCAGTCAGCTAGAACTCCTAGATGAAAAGCGCATCAATGCTTTGGAGCATCTTCGTGCCTACCAAAACAAGCTTAAAAGATCATATGCTAAAAAATTCATCATCGATCCTTTGAGATCGGTGACCTTGTTTTAAAAGAAAATTAAAAAAATACTAATGCAACTAAAGACCTTAAAGGTAAATTTGAGCCCAACTGGCTTGGACCATATATTATCACTGCTAAATTTGAATCGAGAGCATACAAATTAGCTACCTTAGATGGTAAAGATCTTAAAGAACCTATGAATATTATGCATCTTAAGCGATATTACGCATAAAAATTGGTCATTTCATCATTTGTATATATTTTGCATGTTGTTTCATTTTAAAAGTATATAAAAATGTTTAAACAAAAACAAACAAAAATAAAATAAAAGTGAAATCAGCAATATTATTGACTCTTTCGAAACAAAAAAAAAAACATACAAAACATAAAGACAAAAGAGAGAGTCAAAATTATCAAACTCTCCACAAAAAAAATAAAAATAAATATTTGTTGTATATATTTATTCTTGAAGTATTGCAGTTATATTTTCAAATTATTTTGGATAAATTAGCATTTATTTGGAATCCCTCACTTTTGCAAACACAAAAATAAATATCTTGATTTTATCTGGCATGATTACTAATCTCTCTTATATCAAAGTCCACAAATTGAATTAAATAAAGTTTGAGCATAGAGAATTGATCTTGTTATTTACTTAAACCAAGCATATCTTTTCACAATAAAATGATGACATTTGTAATTTCAATACTATGCTACATAGTAGAAGTGGTTTCTTGAGCGAAAAGTTTCCCCTACTATCCTATCATGCACATGGTCTAGAATATTTGAGAATTGACAAAAGGACAATCTCACCCCTACCCGGAATAAAAATCCCTTGCTCTACATCCAATCCGAGCAAGTATCCCTAGTATAGAAAGCAAAAGAAAAATAAAATCAAGCAAAATTATGAGAAAAAGAAGCATTATTTCAGTATCATTTTGTACTATCTCAACAATATTTCAGCATTATCTCAAATATCAAGCAAAAATACAAAAAGAAAAAGAAAAATACAAAAAGAAAGAAACAAAGCAAAGAAAGCAAATGCAAAAGCAATAAAATCCCTTTCCCTACCCATTGAAAAAAAAAAAAAGGGTGAATGAGCTTGAATCCCTGGAATTCTCAATTATTCGAAAACTGTGAGGTAAGCCCCATAACAGGTGGTTTGTGCCCAACCCACTTGGCCTTGGGTAACTCCTAGCATGGTGATATGTCTGTCACATTAGTGACCTTCTTTTGTACATACCTATGTCCGCTTATGGATTAGCTAGCTCTTGATAACCCGACTTACATAGTAGTCTGGTATGGTTATATGCATTTAAATCATGGTTAATGAACACTTATTTGGTTAATTCAAATCACTTGTATCAAAGTATCTTGTTCAAAACTGGTAAATGCACAAAGCAATTGCACACACATTTGTATTTGAGATATTTTGTGTATCATTATGATAAATCGAGATCGGAAATGAACTCACATATGCACATGGGATTCCTTATAAATCTAACTTTTGTCTTTGAAATACTTTGAAATATTTTTGCAAATTGTCTGGAATAATTTCATTTTCTTACTTAAGAGTGGTTGTTTTGTATAAAGACAACTACATGCATTTTCAAAAAATCAATATCTTTTTCAAAATATGCAATAAAACCACATTTATATATTGTCGACTTTCGCGACGATGGTATAGTTCCAAAACTTAAAATGGAATTTTATGCCTAGCGCAAGTCCTCCTATTCTATTTTTTCTGTTTCTTTCAAAAACAAAAATCAAAACTTAACCATGCAATAAAACTATTATATCAATTTTTTTCTTTGCATTTCGCGATGATGGTATAAGTCTATACCTAAATATTCTATGCCTAGCGCAAACCATCGAACTAATTTTATTTCCCATTTATTTCAAATTATCAAAACATATGACTTAAATCATTATGTTACATAATTATGCTTTAAAAAGAAACGAATACTTTGCTAGTTCATGTCATTATGTCAATATTCAATTTTGCAATGATGGTATAATTCCTAGGGAATTATTCAAAAAATTTATCACACTTAGGAATTTATGCCTAGCAAAAATCATTTTTATTATATTTCATGCAAAATATTTTCATGAAAATCTGAAAACAAATCACCATCATCATCATCATTTGCATTATCCCAACAAAGTCTTAAGACAGTCTCTTAAGCACTCTTTTACTTTTAGCAATATTTCTATACTGGGATTAGCTTGACGACCTAGCGAGTGGCGACTCCATGAAATGGTCATAAATGGCAACAATGTCCTTTGAAATTATTGTTAAAAGTCTCTTTTTTATTTTTCATTTTTTATCACCATCATATCACAAAAAACCTTTTTTGTTTACATCAGATCATTTCATTTAAATTTAAAAAAAAAAAAGCATGACATTACAATCATAAAAATGACATAAAACACATGAATCATCAAATCAATCACATCAAAACATTAAAGCATCATACAAGCACATAAGACAAGTCATATGATCAAAAATATCATATATATATATATATATATATATATAATTATATATATATATATATATATATATATATATATATATATATATATATATATCTCAAAAAAATATGTACATCATATCAAAACTGGATTGGTATGCCACAATCTACATCTTGGCATACTCAATCCTCTCAACAATATATATACAATCTATGCAGTGCGGTAGCCTAGCCTCGAGAACCCCTCGAGCTCTCAGCCTCATCTCCTCCCCCGCCCTGAGGTGGACGAGGTGGCCCCATCGTAGTCTGTGTGGTACTGCGAGTCCTAGTCGTCGATTGGGATGAAGTCCTAGATGACCCTACCCTGATCGGATCTGTAATGCCGACTGGCAGTTGTACCCTCTGGCCCTCTGGCACCAGCTGGAAGTATATCCCTGATAGAACGCGGTCTGAGCAACCGATCGCACCAGCTCCTGAGTGCTTGCCCCCCCGCTCCGTGCTCTGAGGCGTGCGACCTCATCTCTGAGTTGTGTGGCCTCAGCTCGATGTCGTGCAACCTCATCCTATAAGGTCTACACCTATGCCTAGAGATGGACAGTCTCCACCCGGAGAGTAGCCATCTCACTACTCTCTCCTATGTCCACACCCTTGCCCTTATCGATCGATGATGGTCTCTCTCTCTGTGGAGAAGGGGGTCTCTCCTCCCTCCTCTCCCGCTGTCGTGGCCTCTACTGAGCCTGTGGCCTCCTATGCTCTCTCCCCTCGTGACCCTATGCCACCTCAATGGTCTTCTGGCACCGCCTCCCCATCCGATGCACAACTGCATGAATCGAACCCTAAGCCCTTGTCATCTGAGGAGGGCATATGCCTGTGTACCAAGCATCGTAACCGTCGGATACCCCAACATCATCCCCATCCACTGGCTGGATAGGGGTGTCATCTGCATCCTAAATCTAGAAGCACTGCATATCTAGAGCCCCACTAACTGTGGTGTTATCTCGGATGGTCCGAGAAAACTCGTAGTCCTTGAGATATGGGATCCCTTGCTGAAGACCGAATTGCCTCAAAACTCGGTCGTAGCGGTGGAGCTCCACCCCTCCCCTCTCCATCCTTAGCCAACAGGTTTGCCAGATGTGAGCTAGCTCCTATCCATCCTCGGCCCACCCTGGATGATCTCTCCAAGGCCTCCAGGTGATCTGGTCGGAGACAAGGTCGTCAAGTAGTCTTCGGGACATCGACAGATCTATCCACCACTATGACCCTCTCCGGAGCCACTAGTAGAAAACTCGGGGCCTCTCCCCGTCAATCCCTATCAGTGGGAGCCCTACCGGCCTCCGCACCGTGATGTGCTCCCAGCACCAAACCTGTAGTAGCAATGTCATGACTAGACATCGACCGCCCTTGTACACGACCCCATGCAGGATCCTGTATAATCGGCATAGTATGAAGCTACCCCAAGCAAACCTGTACCCATGGTCTCTCATATCATAGACCACATCTGTCAGTAGCCATGGTACTCTACATCCACTCTGGTGACATAGCAGCAGGCCACCTACCACCCTGGCCAAAACCTATGTCAGTCTAGATGCCCCAGGCATCTGGCGTAGCGACTCGATATTCACTCCACCTTTCTCTAGGGTGAAGCTCGAATCTTCGCATAGTTGCATCATCACGTGGCCCTAGTTGGCCGTGGGAGTTATCATCCGTCCTTGTATGGGGATCCTCAAGATCCTCCATACATCCTCCAATGTGGGAGCCATCTCCCTTGTCGATAACCGAAAATAGGAAGAACCTAGATACCACCTCTCTGCTAGGGCTGTCAATAGCCCCATATCCATAGAAACCTGTGGCATATATACCACATGCTGGAAGCCGACCTAAGCCAGTTGATCTTGCTCTGCCTGAGATAGAGTGGCCAAGTCATCCCTAAGCCTGTCGTATTTCCATTCTCTGCTCTTTAGTAATCCTCTCTGCAACATAAACAACAAAACAATAAAAATCATTAATACACAGTGATTAATAATGCAAGTAAAAGAAAAATCAGTTCAATTTTATACAAATGATGATATCGTCCACTATTGGACGATATCGTCCTAAATTTGAGCAAATTCATCTCCGATTTTGCAAGCCGAAATCGTCCCTTATTGGACGAAATTGTCCCCATATCGTCGATTTTGCCCTTGGACGAAATCGATGATATTGAGACGATTTCGATGAAATCGAGATGATTTCATCCCGACGACGTCGACGGCCCAAAAATAGTTGCGATGCTAAAAAATCATTCAAAATTAATCTAAAAAGAATACAAATTCAAATCAAAGCATTCTAAACTAAGTTTAGACCCTTACCCGTAGCCCGCATGGGACCTCTGTCGATCTGTGCACCGTCTCGACCATTTTGTTTGCAGAGCTCTAGAAATCAGAAAACATGAACAGTAAAAATGAATTAGGGTTTTACCCTATTTTTCTTAATTGTATTCAAAAACCTTTAAAAAGTTTGCTTTTTCGCTTTTTTACCTCAAATTTTTGATTTGGGTAAAAACACAGAGGGGGCACCATAGTAAGCTGTTGTACGATTTGACCTAGAATCGTTGCCTAAAAATGGGATAATTTTTGCTTTCTCGTAAATCGAGAAGAACTCGTCTTTAACGCATTTTCTTCGAAAAATTCGCTAAAGAGGAGGCAAAATGTAGCACCCTAAAATTGGTGCAGTAAAACCTTAGCAAATAATTAAAATTACTTTAGTAAATATTAAAATTTGAATTTTAACCCCGAACCGCCCTTTAACCGCCTGTTAAACCGCTTTCCTCATTTTTCATGCCATTTTTAGGATTTGTTGTGATCGTTGGACAATATCGTCGTTGATCAGACGATATCGCCTCAGATCGAATGAATTCGTCTGGAGCAGAACGTCCAAACGATCTCGTCCCAAACTGATTTTTTCATAAGTAGTTTTTATTTCAACGACGTCTCTAACCGGGGCAAAAGCATGTCTGTGTGGTTAGAGACCTCCCCCGTTGGAGATCTCCCAAATTGGGATGATCTCCAACCTCCCAACCTCCTTCCTAATTCTATTTAAACCTTAGGACCCCCCTTGACCTACCCCTGGCTGAAATTTCTTGTAACACGAGTTCTATTTGCATTAGAGCATCTTAAATCATTATTTGCCTTCGTATTTTTCCAAGTTTGTTTGCATGAACTTCATTGTTTTTCATCCGGAGCAAGCTCAGATCGTCGCAGACGATCCTGTACAATCTCGGACGATCACGTCGAAATTAGAGACAATTCAGTATTCTGCAGACGATTTCAACTGCAGCCAACATGGGGGCAATCAGTGCCCAGAGTTTGCATTTTTCCTATACCTTTCTGCTATCTTCTTCTGTATTTAGTTAAATTTATTAGTATTCTTTATTATTCTGCATCTTGGAGTTCACCCATGTAGCTTAAATGCATCATAAAATCATAATTGTCATTAAATCATTATAATGCACTCATATTTTTATTTGTAATTACCAGTTTAATATTATTGTTCTTATTTTATATCATTTTCCTCTATTGGTATAGCTGCATTTTCTGTATTATGTGTCTATTTCTCTGATTGCAGCTCTCTGACGAATTCATCAGATCTCAGACGATCTTGTCTGATTCCAGACGATCCTGTCAGATCATAGGCGATCTGGACTGCTTCAAAAATTAGAACCTCCATCAGACATCCAAAATCAGGTATGGTTTTTCTCACTTAGCTTGTTCTCTATGTTGCTCAAGGTTGGGCATCCTCATCTCAACCATGAGTGACGCTCAAGGTTGGGCATCCTCATCTCAACCATGAGTGATGCTCAAGGTTGGGCATCCTCATCTCAACCATGAGTGACGCTCAAGGCTAGGCATCCTCATCTCAACCATGAACCCTGATAAGGGTAAAAAAATAGCTTATGGTAGCTGAAGAACACAAGCTTATACTAAGAAGGGGGGTGAACAATATAAGATATAAATTTTTACTTTTCAATCCAAATGATAAAAATAATAATATCAATGTAGTAATAAAATAATGCACAAATCACCACACACATAAGAGACATAGATTTAACATAGTTCACCTAATATGGGCTACATCCACAGAGAAATATTGCTTATAAATTTCTTAACAAATTTTGTGGGCACCAACCCACAGGAGACACCAATCCTCTATTATAATATTTGTGGACACCAATCCATAGGAGACACCAATCCCCTCTCAAGTTCATGGACACCAATCCATAGGAGACACCAATCCCCTATCTCAAGTTCATGGACACCAATCCATAGGAGACACTAATCCCCTATCTCAAGTTCGTGGACACCATTCCACTTTGTTTAGGTTTTATGGATACCACTCCACAGGAGACACCAATCCCCTCTAATCTAGTTTTGTGGAAACCACTCCACTCTATTCTGGTTTTGTGGACACTATTCCACAAGAGACACAATACCCTCTACTCTGGTTCTATGGAAACCACTCCACTCTATTTTGGTTTTATGGACACCACTCCATAGGAGATACCAATCCCCTATGCTCAAGTCTTCTCTCAAATATGCTCATAAATCCTGCTCAATCAGATCTACTCAAATCAACTTCATAACTTGCTCATAAATGCTACTCATATCTACTCCAAAACCTGCTCAAATATGCTCACACAACCTGCTCAAATCTACTTTTAAATCTTCTCACAACACTCACTCAAATTTGCTCACACAACCTACTCAAATATGCTTACAACACCTGCTCAAATATTCTCATAAATTTGCTCACAACACCTGCTCAAATCTGCTCAAAAACCTTATCCAAAACCTTCTCAAATATTTTCAACAATCTAATTCATAACCTGCTCAAATATATTCAATCAATCTGATCCAAAACTTGCTTACAAACATTGCTCATCTATTCCCAAAACTTGCATACAAATAGTGCTCATTTATTCTTCAGTGTGCTTTCCTCAACTAAAGCAATTTCAGACATATTCTACCCAAAATATTTTTATCTTCATGAACATATAGAATATGATATGCATTAACAATTGTCCTATATGTTCTGCACATTCATTAAGTCTATCGCTTTCACATGTCTCATATTTATTACATCAAAAAGTAACTTTAGTCTAGCATTAGATAACTGACCAGGTAATTGTTGATTTCCACCTTCACTTCAAAACCAATCACAATGCACAAGTCTATCCTTCTCATCTACTCCCAAAATCATTCATGAAAAATACACAAATTTGCTTTCAAATCTGATCTATAACCCTTGTATTTATACTCTCAATTTCAATCAAAGGGAATGCACAAATTTTCTCAAAAACCTTATCTAAAACCTTCTCAAATATTTTCAACAACTTGATTCATAACATGCTCAAATATATTCAATAAATCTGATCCAAAAATTTCTTACAAACACTGCTCATCTATTCCCAAAACTTGCATACAAATAGTGCTCATTTATTCTTTAGTGTGCTTTCCTCAACTAAAGCAATTTCAGACATATTCTACCCAAAATTATTTTATCTTCATGAACATATAGAATATGATATGCATTAACAAATTTCCTATATGTTCTTCACATTCATTAAGTTTATTGCTTTCACATGTCTCACATTTATTACATCAAAAAGTAGCTTTAGTCTAGCACTAGATAACTGACCAGGTAATTGCTGATTTCCACCTTCACTTCAAAAACAATCATAATGCACAAGTCTGTCCTCATATACTCCCAAAAATAATCATGAACCATACACAAATTTGCTCTCAAATTTGATCTATAACCCTTGCACTTATACTCTCAATTTCAATCAAAGGAAATGCACAAATTTGCTCACAAAACTAATCAATAACCCCTGCACTCCAAATCTGCCTCAATGATGATGATGAGCTTTCCAAACCTGTTTTGAAAAAAATAATATTCTGTTTGTTTGTTCCTTCAAAATATGGTTAGCACTTTTCTTTTTCGCTTTTGATCAAATATAAAATAAACCACTTTAGAAACCCTTATCAAAACATGCACAATAAAGCTTAAACATAACTCATGTTTCCCTTTTGAAACTCACAATATAAAGCTTTATTAACAACAAGAACCCTTATTTATTATTTTGCAAAAATTAAATCACATTTATCATTTGCAAAAATTAAATCACATTTATAATTTACAAAAATTTAAATTTCAAAACTATACCTTATAGCTCCTTTTTATCATTTGCGAAATTTAAATCACAAAACTATACCTTATAGCTACATTTTATTATTTGCAAAATTAAATTTCAAACCATACCTTATAGCCCCTCAAATATCAATTTTAATAAAGCAAAAATTAAATACCTCTCACTACTGTCGATGGGATTCGATCCCCTCACCTTGTGAGGTGCAGCACCCTATCACGGGCTCATTAACTGGATGCACTATCACAACGCCTAAAATATTAATGAGCAAAAATAAATTTATTTCTTTTGCCACTTTATCTTCAACAAAAAACTACGTCAAAGGGTTTCGACCCCTCAACTTCCTACCAGGTAGTGCTCCCCATGAGCTACGTAACCAATTGGGCTACCCCGACGGTTGAAACATGAATTGCACTATATCAGATTTATCCTTTATTTTTTGCTATCACCAAAACTTCTCCACTCTCCTCCTTCGCCACCGCCTATTCGTCGCTACTCGTTCAATTTATTTTTCTCTTGCAAAACTTAGCTTCGTCCAAATTAATTAAAGCATATATTTATATGCTTTGTCCTTTATTTTTCAACGAAGTTAGCTCCACCATTATATGCTTTGTCCTTTGGTGCCAAAACATTTGAATTTTTATTTTTCAAATTTTAAATCTTTTGCAAGGAGGTCACCCAAGGTTTTAAATATTTAAACTTTTAAACTATTAAACTATATTTAAATACTCTAATTTAAATATGAACCTCCATATTTAATATTTAGATATTATTTAAATATTAAACATCCTTGAGGATATCTACCTTTGATATTGATATTTATCCTTGGAAGTATTTATGCCTTTGAAAACTCTAAAGATATTTCTGCCTTTGACATCAATGACAACTTAATATTTCCAACAATCTCCCCCTTTGTCATTGATGGCAACCCTACAATAAAATTGTCCTGCATTGCAACATGATCACAAACTACTCCCCCTGAATAGTTGCTCCCCCTTACTAAAAGCTCTCCCCCTTTGACATCAATGGCAAAGTTTTGAGATCCTTCATTTCTTCAATTGCTAAAACCTTTGCATCAAATATCATGGGAAGTTACCTCAATATTTTTTGAACAATATTAGAGTCTTCAATACTTTTCTCTAAGTCCACGAATGGTGTTGATAATCTCATCAACATGAAGTAGATACCTAGCAATATCTTCCTCATCTTTATGCTCTAGAAAGCATAGTTAGTTCCATAAAACAATGGTACCCTATTTGATGAAAAGCTTTCCTGATGTTCCATGTGTGTTCCTATAAGATCTTACTTCAAGCTATTAGGATTTCATGAAGGAACCCAATCTAATACCAATTGAAGAACACAAACTTATACTGAGAGGGAGGGTTAACAGTATAAGATAAAACTTTTTACTTTTCAATTCAAATGAAAACAACAATAATATCAATGTAGTAATGAAATAATATACAAATCACCACACACATAAGAGACATAAATTTAATATGGTTCACACAATGTGGACTACATCCACATAGAAATATTACTTATAAATTTCTTAATAATTTTTTTGGGTACCAACCCACAGGAGACACCAATCCCCTATTACAATGTCTATGGACACCAATCCACAGGAGACACCAATCCCCTCTCAAGTTTGTGGACACAAATCCATAGGAGACACCAATCTCCTATCTCAATTTTATGGACACCAATCCACAGGAGACACCAATCCCCTATCTCAAGTTTATGGACACCACTCCACTCTATTCTAGTTTTGTGGACAACACTCTAGAAGGAGACACCAATCCCCTCTGCTCTGGTTCTATGGACACCACTCTACTCTGTTATGGTTTTGTGGACACTACTTCATAGAAGAAACCAATCCCCTATGCTCTAGTTCTATGGATACCACTCCACTTTGTTCTAGTTTTGTGGACACTACTCTATAAGAGACACCAATCCCCTCTGCTCAAGTCTTCTCTCAAATCTCCTCACAAATCCTGCTCAATCAACTATGCTCAAATCGGTTTCATAACCTACTCATAAATATTGCTCACATATACTTCAAAACCTGCTCAAATCTACTAACACAACCTTCTCAAATCTGCTCACAACACATGCTCAAATATGCTCACAAATATACTCACAACACATACTCCAATTTGCTCAAAAACCTTATCCAAAACCTTCTCAAATATTTTCAACAATTTGATTCATAACATGCTCAAATATATTCAATCAATATGATCCAAAATTTAATTACAAATACTGCTCATCTATTCCCAAAACTTACATACAAATAGTGCTCATTTATTCTTCAGTGTGCTTTCCTCAACTAAAGAAATTTCAGACATATTCTACCCATAATTCTTTTATATTCATGAAGATATAGAATATGATATGAATTAACAAATGTCCAATATGTTCTTCACATTCATTAAGTTTATCGCTTTCACATGTCTCACATTTATTACATCAAAAAGTAGCTTTAGTCTAGTACTAGATAACTGACCAGGTAATTACTGATTTCCACCTTCACTTAAAAACCAATCATAATGCACAAGTTTGTCCTTCTCATCTACTCCCAAAATCAATCATGAAAAATACACAAATTTGCTCTCAAATATGATCTATAACCCTTGCACTTATACTCTTAATTTCAATCAAAGGGAACGCACAAATTTGCTCACAAAACTCATCAATAACCCTTGCACTCCAAATTTGCCTTCATACTAATGATGAGATTTCCAAACCTGTTTTCACAAAAATAATCTTATCTTTGTTTGTTCCTTCAAAATCTAATTAGCAATTTTCTTTTTCCCTTTTGATCAAATATCAAATCAACCACTTTAGAAATCCTTATCAAAACATACACAATAAAGCTTAAAAATAACTCCTTATGTCTTCCTTTTGAAACTCACAATATAAAAATTTATTAACAACAAGAACCCTTATTTATTATTTTGCAAAAATTAAATCACATTTATCATTTGCAAAAATTCATTCCCATTTGTCAGTTGCAAAAATTTAAATTTCAAACCTTATAGCTCCCTTTTATCATTTACAAAATTTAAATCACAAAACTATACCTTATAGCTCCCTTTTATTATTTACAAAATTAAATTTCAAACCATACCTTATAGCCCCTCAAATATAAATTTTATTAAAGCAAAACTTAAATACCTCTCACTGTTACCGATGGGATTCGTTCCCCTCACCTTGCGATGTGTAGTGTCCTATCACGAGCCCTTTAACCAATTATGTTATCGTAGTGCTTGAAACCTTAATGCGTAAAAACAAATTTATTTCTTGTGTTGCTTTGTCTTCAACAAAAAATGACGTCAAAGGATTTTGAACCCTCAACCTCCTACCAGAAAATGCTCCCCGTGAGCTACGTAACCAGTTGGGCTACCCTGACGGTTGAAACATGAATTGCACTATATCGGATTTATACTTCATTTTTCGTTGTCGTCGAAACTTCTCCACTCTCCTTCATCATCGCCTATTCTCCGCTACTCGTTCGATTGATTTTTTCTCACAAAACTTAGCTTCGTCTAAATTAATTAAACCATATATTTATATGCTTTGTCCTTTGCTTTTCAATGAAGTCAGATCCACCATTATACGCTTTGTCCTTTGGCACCAAAACTTAGTTTCAAGGAGGTCACCCAAGGTTTTAAATATTTAAACTTTTAAACTATATTTAAATCCTCTTATTTAAATATGAACCTTCATCTTTAATATTTAAATATTATTTAAATATTAAACATCCTTGAAGATATATTCCTTTTACATTGACATTTATCCTTGGAGATATATCTGCCTTTGACAACTCTAAAGATATTTTTGCCTTTGACATCAATGAGACCTCAATATTAATGACAACTCAATATTTCCAACAATATTCCCCTTTGTCATTGATGGCAACCCTATAGTAAAATTGTAATGCATTGCAACATGATCACAAACTACTCCTCCTGAATAGTTGCTCCCCCTTACTAAAAACTCTTCCTCTTTAACATCAATGGCAAAGGGCTCCTTGGGGCTTGTAAGATAAGTCACTAATCACAAACCCCTCACCACCTCCTCTCTTTGAGGTGATAAATTATGGGATGGGAGTGAAACTCCAAAATTACTATGCTCCTCTTCTTGTTTCATTTTATTTCTCCAAACTTTGGATATCATACCTCTTTGAATATTTTGAGCATCCTTTTTCTTGTCTATCTTTGGAAGTTCTGGGAACATTGTTCTACACCATCTAGTTGTATGTCCAAAATTGTTGCAATTGTAACACATGATGTTGTAGTCTTTAAAAGATGCAAATGAATTGAAGTTCCTCTTGGTGAAACCAAAACCATTCTTATCATGAACCCTGCAATGTAAAACTTTGTGACCAAAATGATTAAATGAAAAACAACAAACCTTGGAAGAAATATTCATCTTGCCTTGGAGGATATGGTCGCATGGTTCTTCTTTTCCTGTGATGTTCCCTATTCCTTGATGGTGCATTGTTTTATTCCTTATTGATGCTTCCGTTTTTCAACATATCATCATAGGTCTTGGATTTTTCTTCTTAAATTACTTTCTTCGATGCTTCTATCTCTTTTGAGCTTTTCTCTTGACCTTATTCAAAACCAAGTCCAATATTGATAAATGGATATCTCTGTGCTTAGATAATATCATCTAAAGTTTTTGAGCTTTTCCTAAATTTATATATCTTATCATTAAATTTTTCAAGTACCTTCCTTAGACTGATAGCTTCATGTTCTAGTATTTCACACTCTAGTTCTTTTACCTTTAACCATTTAGCCATACCTTCTTTAATTCTTCTTGCCTCTTCAACTTTAACTTTTAAGTCAATGAGATCTTGTAGAAGCTTTGCCTTTGTTTTCTCATCCTCTTGTACTTGAACCTTCAATTTTGAGTTCTTCTTTCTAACCCTCTTCAACTCTTCAAGAGAAACTATGAGTTACTCTTATATGTTAATTGTGGCTTCCTCTTCATTTTTTGAATCTTCCTCTTCTTCTTGGTCTTCAACAACATGAGCATCTTCATTCTTTTCTATGGCCAAAAATTGGATCTCTTATTTTTTACTATCGAAGAAACTTTCATCACTACTGTTGGAGGAATTGCTTGGTTCCTCAACATAAAAAATTTCTTGTGTTTTTGAAAGATCTTCTTCTCATGCATGTTTTCACCATACCTATTTTTTATTTTCATGATAAAATCTTCTTTATTTATTTTGCTCATATTTATTTTATTCTTTACTGCTACTACTTCTAACTTGTGGATAATTAGATGCATAATTACCAAGGTTACCACAATTGAAATATTTCACATAATGCATACCTATGTGTTTTCTTAGACCCTTGGAACCCTTCTTATTATTTCTTAAAAAATGAGCTTCTTCTCCACTGCTTGATTCTTCACTTGATTCTAGTTTTTTATTCTTTAACTTCTTTGAAGCTTTGAATGTTGTCTCTCTTTTGGATGTTTGATCTTTTTCTGTCCTCATATCATAGGCTGTGATAATACCATGTAGCTCATCCATGCTCAAATTTTTGAGATCCTTAATTTATTAAATTGTTGAAACCTTTGCATAAAATATCATGGGAAGTGACCTCAAGATTTTCTAAACAATCTTAGAGTCTTCAATACTTTTCTCCAAGTCCACGAATGGTGTTGACAACATCATCAACATGAAGTAGATACCTAGCAATATATTCCTCATATTTATGCTCTAGAAAGCATAGTTAGTCCCATCAAACAATGGTGCCCTGTTTGACAAATATCCTTCCTGATGTGCCATGTGTGTTCTTGTAAGATATTTCTACTAGCTATTAGGATTTCATGAAGGAACCTGCTCTGATACCAATTGAGGAACACAATATTATACTAAGAGAGGGTGAACAGTATAAGATACAAATTTTTACTTTTCAATCCAAATGTAATAGTAATAATATCAATACAATAATGAAACAATACACAAATAACCACACATATAAGAGACATAGATTTAACGTGGTTCACCCAAAGTGGGCTACATCCATGGAGAAATATTTCTTATAAATTTCTCAAAAAAATTTGTAGGTACCAATCCATAGGAGACACCAATCCCCTATTACAATGTTCGTGGACACCAATCCACAAGAGACACCAATCCCCTCTCAATTTTGTAAACACAAATCTATAGGAGAAACCAATACCCTATATCAAGTTCATGGATACCAATCCACAAGAGACACCAATACCCTATATCAAGTTTGTGGACACCACTCCACTCTATTCTAGTTTTGTGGACACCACTCCATAGGAGACACCAATCCCCTCTACTCTGGTTTTGTGGACACCACTCCAATCTATTATAGTTTTGTGGACACCACTCCAAAGAAGACACAAATCCCCTTTGCTTTGGTTCTGTGGACACCACCCCACTCTGTTCTAGTTTTGTGGACACCATTCCATAGGAGACACAATCCCCTCTGCTCAAGTATTCTCTCAATTTTGCTCACAAATCCTGCTCAATCATCTCTACTCAAATCAACTTCATAACTTGCTCATAAATGTTTCTCATATTTGCTTCAAAACCTACTCAAATCTGCTCACACAACCTGCTCAAATTTGCTCTCAAATCTGCTCACAACACCTGCTCAAATATGCTCAAAAATCTTATCCAAAACCTTCTCATTTTTTTTAAACAATTTGATTCATAACCTACTCAAATATATTCAATCAATATGATCCAAAACTTGCTTACAAACACTGCTCATCTATTCCCAAAACTTACATACAAACAATGCTCATTTATTCTTTAGTGTGCTTTCCTCAACTAAAGAAATTTTAGACATATTCTACCCATAATTCTTTTATCTTCATGAATATATTCTTATGTTCTATATGTTCTTCACATTCATTAATTTTATCGCTTTCACATGTCTCACATTTATTACATCAAAAAGTAGCTTTAGGCTAGCACTAGATAACTGATCAAGTAATTGTTGATTTCCACCTTCACTTCAAAACCAATCACAATGCACAAGTCTGTCTTTCTCATCTACTCCCAAAATAAATCATGAAAAATACACAAATTTGCTCTCAAATCTGATCTATAACCCTTGCACTTATACTCTCAATTTCAATCAAAGGGAATGCACAAATTTTCTCACAAAACTAATCAATAACCCTTGCACTCCAAATGTGCCTCAATGATGATGATGAGCTTTCCAAACCTGTTTTGACAAAAATAATATTCTCTTTGTTTGTTCCTTCAAAATATCATTAGCAATTTTCTTTCTCTCTTTTTATCAAATATCAAATCAACCATTTTAGAAATCCTTATCAAAACATACACAATTAGGCTTAAAAATAACTATTAGAATAAGTAATTATTCTCTTAAGTTCTACTAGGATAGACTTACTTGAGTTACCACTCCTTCATGAGTCAGGTGAACTCTCAGTATAGTCTAGATCATATTTGATGAGTTGTTGTAATCCAACGGATCTCAATGATCAACTTTGTTATTTATACAAAGTTGATCCATGGAATAAATAAATCAGTTCTATTTGTCTCTTAAAATATTGTAATGCTTTGTAGTTCTACTCTTGGGAAATTCTAACATGGTACCAGAGCAGGATAGATTCTGCTAGGCATTCTATCTTGAAGATAGTTTCACAAAATGGTTCTTATATTTTATCTTTTTTTAAAAGTTTTTTTTTTCATATCTATAGTAGATTGCTCATATTTCATCTACAATATTTTTGTGAAAAATCTATTTATGGTTCTATCTAATATTGTTTTACAAAATTTTATTTTACCATAATAGATTCTCCTTTAATTTTAAAAGATATTGATATTTGCCTCACTATAGGAACAAGTATTTGAATTATTTTTTTCCAAATTGCAAATGCAATATAGGCATATCATTTTTCCATTTGTTCCTACCATTTTTTTCTTGTTCTCCACAGATCATAGTACAAGAATACGCTGGTCCACCTCTCTTGACAACGCTTTTGCCTTGGCTCCTCCTTTGCAATCACTGTGTCATCTTCATGGAAAGTAAATTCATGGGCGTACCTTTTTTCGTGGAGATCGTTCAGTTTCATAGCCTCTTTTTATCTCACAAATATTTGTATTTTAATTAAAATACAAAGTATATTTTAGTGAGATCTTTTAATATTTATAAAAGCACAATTTTCGCGTCTCATCTCAAGAGACGTTGGGTCATTAATTTTAAAGACCATAGTGCTTATACTTAATATTAAAATTTGGCAAGTTATCTCCAACATTGCCAACGTCTATATCTTGGAGCGCAATGTTCTTTCTTCTCGTCTTCCTCAACGAACATTTTGAAAGGATATTAGAACTCGGTGGAAGCTAAATATTAAATGATTTTCCCTCTTCCTTTACTCCAAGCTTCACCTATTATCCATTCTCTGGTGCTGCAAGAAACATATTCAAATATTATAAATTCAAATGTGATGATTATTGCTCTCCCATCCTAGCTTTCAATCAACATCGTTATTTTTTTAATGTGTATGGCTTTGTTATGTTATGTGTTGCTTACCTTCTCTGATGCAGTGAGCAACGTAGCCTTCCCTCTATGATAATTTGGCATATTAGCGAACGCTTTATGAAAACCTTCGCATTCGTTATCTTCTCTTCGCACTCCCTGACGTCTTTTGATCGCTTGATGACCACCTTCCCTGGCGTCTTCTGCATAGCATTTTCAGGAAAGAGTAAACAAAGTATTATTAAATTTTTATTATTATTTGACATATTAATATCCTCTCGAAAGTGCAATGTAAGCGTAGGTAAACATTGATGTCCTTTTGGAGTGCATCCTCGAAAGTGCAGTGAACCTTCTTTCGTTGTTCGTTGATGAAGTGCAGTGAAACACGAGAGTCATGCTCTTTCGAGCCTTTTGAAGACCCTTCTCTCATTGTTCATTGACAAAGTGCAGTGAAAAATAAGAGTTGTGCTCTTTCGAGCCTTTCAAAGACCCTTCTCTCACTGTTTGAAGACCCATATATTTTTTGGGCGAACGTCCAATCCGGGTCAGGTAATATTGTATTTTTTTATTATTTTTCTAATCCTTGGAAGTACAGTAAAAATCATAGGTAATCTTGCATCCTCGGAGTAAGAATGAGAGTCGTGCTCTTTTGAGCCCTTCGAAGACCCTTCTATCGTTGTTTGTTGACATATCTTGTGGGGTTTGAGTCACCTATTAAAAATTTAGTGGACTCTATCAAAGCCCTAGAAGTGCTCTCTCGAGCCTTTTCATCCATTGAGAGGGTTAATTAACAGATCTTCTATTTAACACTGGTTTTTTCATTTTTATAATAACCAATACTAAAATAAATATCTGCTCTTTGTATTTGAATATAACACCCTCTCATCAATGTGTTGTCTTTTTTACTTCTTTAGTGCCTTTTTTTTTGCCACTAAAAGAAAAAAAGTGACAAATTTGTAACCTTATAAATAATATTTTTTTGGGGGGGGTTTAAAGGTGCCAAAACTTGCACCTTTTTTTCTAAGGATTCAAGGGGGGTTGTTATTATTGGTCATTGCTTCTTTCTTTTTTGCATCATTGACTTTGTTCTAATCCCTGTCTTAAAATTTCCTTACTCATAACAACAATAGGAAATATTTTTTGATGTGAAACTAAATGTGGCTTTTTATATGCTTTCATATCATTTCAACTCTTTTAAAAAGAAATAATTTTCATACAATATATGCTCATTTTTTCAAATCATATAAAACTTAAAATAAAGCAAAAAAATAAAATCTTTTCATAAAGGCACTTCAAAATTTATAATCACCTATGTTCCAAGTATTGGGCTTCTCACCAACTTATAGTTTCCCTCACGTAAGGGCGGGTTATTGAGAAATACGATATATCGATCTGGCTGGTTATCATTGCATCAAAAGCCTATGTTCCAAGTATCAATTCTACTCATTACTTATAGTCTCCCTAACGTAAGGGCGGGTAATTGAGAAGAATAGGTATAAAGGACTGGCCAATTTTTCTTGTTTCATTAGCCTATTTTAATATATCAAATCTCCTCATTTACTTATAGTTTCCATCACGTTAGGGCAGGTAATTTGAGAAGATTGGTATTACTATCAGGCTTTTGTTTCCTTATTTAAAGCTCCATTGTATTCTCTAAAAACTTGAAGTTAAAGGGAGGAATTATTGGTTCACTTCAATTTTCTTTGGCAAAATGAATACAATGAATACAATTGATCCACTCACCCCTCATAACTATCATACATGGAAACCCAAAATATTAAATCTCATTTCTCAAAAAGGGCTCACACACCTGCTAGAAGAGAAGCAACCTGAATTTGAAAATAAATATGAAATATTTGTTCATAAAGGAAAAATGTATGAAACAATGGATATTATAAGCACTAATGTAAATGAAAGCTTATGGTTTCACATTACGGATTGTAAAACTCCATATGAAAGTTGGTAGAAACTAAAGAACTTGTTTGGGAAAGTAGATAAAATAAGGTCAATGCAGCTAGAGGTAGAATTAACATCATTATCTCCTAAAGACTTCAACAATATTGTTGACTTTCTCACCAAATTTAAAGAATTCCTCACTCAATACAAAGGCAGTGGCAAGAATAAAATAGAAGAAGAATGCATCTATCTAATTCTTTCTAAATTAAATGGTGTATTTCAAATTTTTGCAACCACCTTTTTGTCTACAAAATATGCTCTTGGTGCAAGTTTTAAAATGCCCTCCTTAGAGGAATTTTGTGATAGGCTAACTAGAGAAGAAACAAAACTTGCAAAGTATGAGATCTCTTCCTCTTCCTCAAAAGCCTTAGTAGCATCCACCTCTACTAAAGAAAAATTCAAAAAGAAAGAAAGGAGTCCCATAACTTGTACTCACTGCAAAAAAATGGTCATTCTATGAACAAATGTTGGAAAAGACTACAACAACTAGAGGTAGCAATGAAGGATCAAAATATAGATGCTAAGAAGCAAACAGGAAAAGCCTTAAATTTTCAATACAAGACCATAAACACTTCATCAAAATACTGGGTTCTAGATTCAGGAGCAACTCATCACATGACTTCCTCAGATGAGTCATTCACTTCAATCTCCTCAAGTTCAACATGTAGCATAGAAGTTGGTGACTCATCCTTTATCCCAGTCAAAGGAAAATGTGACATATCCATTGATGGTGGTTATATCAATAATTTTCTCTATGTACCAAACATTGCAACAAATCTCCTCTTCGTCTATCAGATTTGTACTTTTGGAAAAGGCAAAATAGTTCTCTTCTCACCAATAGGAGTTGAGATAAGAGACTTTCAAGACCCAAAATATCTCATAGAAAAAGGAGATATTGATCATAAAACTCACCTATTTCACTTCAAAGGATTCAAAAATTTAGAAGGGGCCTCCTGTTTTGTTGCACATGGAGATCTTGAAAGCAAAATTTGGCATGAAAGGTTTGGATATCTCAGTTATAACTACCTAAAGGAATTGAACACCCATGAAATGGTAACATGATTGCCTCAAGTCTCTTCTATTGATGGAGTATGTCTTGGATGTGCTCTTGGAAAGCAACATCAAGATCCTTTCCACCCAAGTGGTTATCTAAAGGCCTCATCCCCTCTAGAGTTAATCCATAGTGACTTGATGGTCTTCCCAGAGCCTTCCTTCAAAGGAGCAAAATATGCTTTAACATTCATTGATGATTTTTCCAAAAGAACGTGGGTCTACTTCCTAAAATACAAAAGTGATGTTCTATCCCACCTCAAAATCGTCAAAGCCTTAGTTGAAAATTAGGCCTCTTGCAAAATCAAGCAAATTTGTACAGATAATGGGGGGAATACTTCAGTAATGAGTTCTCAAATTTTCTATCATGTCATGGCATAATTCATCAACATTCTGTCTCCCATAATCCACAGCAAAATGGTATTGCAGAGAGGAAAAATAGAACTTTAAAGGAAATGGAAAATTGTATGCTCCACTCAAGAGATCTTCCAAAAGTTTTTTGGGTAGAAGCAATCAACTGTGCAAACTATATTCAAAACCGCACACCTCATAAAGCTCTTGGCCATTTGAATCTCGAGGAAGCATGGACTAGCTCAAAACTTGATGTCTCTTTATTCAAGATTTTTGGGTGTACTCCTTGGGCACATATCCCAAAGAAGAAAAGGAAGGCTCTAGATAAGAAAAGCAAAAAGCTCATCTTTGTTGGTTATTGTGAGGAAATGAAAGCATACAGGCTACTTGATCCCGCAACTCGTGAGGTCTTTTTTCATAGGAATGTTCAATTTGATGAAACATTCCCTCATAAATATCCTCAACCATCCTCTTCCACCATTGATTCTATTGAGCCATCTCCAATGTTAGAGCCTCAATATAATGAAGAACCCACTTTAGATATTAATGATCAAAATGACCAAGATGAGGATCCTATACTCCAAAATCCAACTCAAAGTCTTGCCACTCCAATTACTCCTTCCACAATGCCTAAATGGGCCTGCATCATTGTTGAAGAAGCAACTCCATACATCCAAAATATTCCATCATCCAGATTAAGCAACTCCATAGGCTTTGGTCTTGTCTGTCAGTCCATTTCCATAGATCCTCAATCCTTCAAAGAAGAAATTGGTATTAAAGAATGGGATGATGCCATGGAAAATGAATTCTCTTCCTTAATCAAAAAAAAAACTTGGGATTTAGTTCCTCTACCTAAAGGAAGGAAGTTAGTTTGATGTAAATGGATTTACAGAACCAAATATGGACCTAATAGAGAAAATGACAAACATAAAGCTCGCCTGGTAGCCAAAGGTTTCTCTCAAATTGAAGGGATTGATTATTTTGAAACTTTTGCACCAGTTGCCAAAATGTATTCCTGTTAGACCGATACTTGCTCTAGTTGCTTCCCAAAAGTGGCATGTTTTTCAAATGGATGTAAAAAGTTCTTTCTTACATGGGGAATTAAAGGAGGACATATTCATGGAACAACCTATTGGATTCACTCAAGACTCCTCCCTTTTTTGTAGGCTAAGGAAGTCTCTCTATGGCCTCAAACAAGCTCCTAGATCTTGGTATAAAAAAATGGACTCCTTCCTTCTTTCCTCAGGTTTTTCTCATTGTGATTCTGATGCCACAGTCTACATTTGGAGATATGAAGAAAAAATCACCATACTTGTTCTTTATGTTGATGATCTACTACTCACTGGTAGTGACATCGTTCACATTCGGACTATCAAGGACTCCCTTTCTAAAATTTTTGAAATGGTTGATCTAGGTTTAGCTCATTACTTCCTTGGGATTCAAATAAATCAAATAGATGAAGTAATTTCATTGTGTCAACAGAAATACACTCTAGACCTTCTTCAACGGTTTAAGATGGTTGATTGTAAACCCTCTTCTACACCTTTTCAGTCTAGAGTCACTCTAAGTACTTTCTGCACATCCCCTCTATGTGATGCAACTCTATACTGACAGCTTGTAGGGAGTCTATTATACCTTACTCATACTTGCCCAAATATCTCATATATTGTTAGCTTGATATCTGAATTCTCACGTCAACTTTATTTCAGTCATTGGCAAGCAACAAAAAGAATCCTATGCTACTTGCAAGGAACTACTCACTTTGGGCTCTTATATGAGGGAAAATACATGGATGTCATTGGTTACATAGATTCTGATTGGGCAGGTTCAGTAGAAAACAAATGTTCAACTTTTGGCTATGTCTTTTGTCTTGGTTCACCAATTGCTTGGTCATGCAAAAAACAAGCAGCAGTGGCTTTATCATCTATAGAGGCAGAATACAGGGCAACAGTTTTGGCAAGTCAGGAAGCTCTTTGGCTTCATTAGATACAAAGAGAACTTGATTTTTCCCATGACAAACCTATTACTATTTGGTGTTACAATTAGAGCACAATTCATATTGCACGCAATCCAATTGAGCATCAGCGCACCAAGCACATTGAGATTCACATGCACTTCATTCGACAACATATTAAGAGAGGGAAAATATACTTGGACTATATTCCCACTGAAAATCAAATTGTAGACATCTTCACCAAATATTTTCCTTCTCCGCGTTACATTCAATTGTGAGAGAAACTTGGGGTAAAGCAGCTACATTAAAAGGAACAAAGGTTTTCTCCTCTCCTCTCTTCTTATTGTTCTTTACTTTGGAGGATGTTTTTTTCCCATGTGGTTTTTTTAATCATCTCTCCTATATGTATAAATTATAAATGTGTACCTCATCAGGCCAAGTTGCCGGGACTCATTCCTTTTTTATTTCATGAGGATAATCTTCGCCATCCGAAGACATGCCTCTTTCTTTATTTTCTAACAAGTGGTTTTTTTCCAAGTGGTTTTTTCACCATCTCTCACATATGTAAAAATATTGTAAATGAGTACCTCATCAGACCTTGTTGTCGGGACTCATCCTTTTTGGTCAATGAGGACAATCTTCGCAAATCGAAGACATGCCTCTACATTTTTCTTTTTGATAGATGGTTTTTTCCCATGTGGTTTTTACCATCTCTTCAAACTAGAAATCATTGTACATGAGTACCTCACAAGGTTATGCATAAGGGGTTGGACTTAAAATGTACATGTAAGAAAATGGAGAATCCTAATCAAAATCAAGGTGAATCATGGAGAATCCTAAGCAAACCAAATCGAGCATCTTCATACCAAAATTCGGGGTATTTGAAGCCCTAAAATATAAGGTCATATTTGGGGCCAATTTTGACTTATTAAATCATCTTATAACTTCATAAAAACACCACCATTAGATCAATCTTGAAAAGAGCTTTCCAACGAGTACAAATATGCCTATTTTTGGATATATATTGTGGCGAATTGACCCTAATAACAAATTGGTCCTGAAAATTTTAGGAGAATGGGCCGACATCGAAGGTCCTCATATTCGCCAATTTTCAATTTTGAAAATCCTAATATTCGCCCAATTTGTGAATATTCGCCACTATGCATAACCCTGGTACCTCATCAGGCCCTGTTGTCGGGACTCATTTGTATCAAAACACCCCTAGTATCACTTAAGGGGGGTGTTAGAATAAGTAATTATTCTTTTAAGTTCTACTAGGGTAGACTTACTTGAGTTACCACTCCTCCATGAGTCAGGTGAACTCTCAGTATAGTCTAGATCAGATTTGATGAGTTATTGTAATCCAATGGCTCTCAACAAAGTTGATCCATGGAATAAATCAATCAGTTCTATTTCTCTTCAAATCTTGTAATGCTTTGTAGTTCTACTCTTGGGAAATTCTAACAATAACTCCTTATGTCTCCCTTTTGGAACTCACAATATAAAGCTTTATTAACAACAAGAACCATTATTTCTTCTTTTGCAAAAATTAAATCACATTTATCATTTGCAAAAATTCATTCTCATTTGTCATTTGCAAAAAATTTAAATCACAAAACTATACCTTATAGCTCCCTTTTATTATATGCAAAATTAAATTTCAAACCATACCTTATAGCCACTCAAAAATCAATTTTAATAAAGCAAAAATTAAATACCACTCACTGCTACCGACGACGGGATTCGATACCCTCACCTTGCGAGGCACGGCGCCCTATCACAGGCCCTTTAACCGACTGCGCAAAAACAAATTTATTTCTTCTGTCCCTTTGTCTTCAACAAAAAATTGACGTCGAAGGGTTTTGACCCCTTAACCTCCTGCGAGGCAGTGCTCCCCACGAGGTACATAGCCAGTTGGGCTACCCCGACGCTTGAAACATGAATTGCACTATATTGGATTTATCCTTCATTTTCTGTTGTCGTCGAAACTTCTCCACTCTCCTCCTTCACCGCTGCCTGTTCGCTGCTACTCGTTCGATTGATTTTTCTATCGCAAAATTTAGCTTCATATGCTTTGTCCTTTATTTTTCAAGCGCAAAACATTTGAATTTTGATTTTTCAATTTTTAAATCTTTTACAAGAAAGTCACCCAAGATTTCAAGGAGGTCACCCAAGGTTTTAAATATTTAAACTTTTAAATTATTAAACTAAATTTAAATCCTCTAATTTAAATATGAACCTCGATCTTTAATGTTTAAATATTATTTAAATATTATCCTTTACCTTTGACATTGACATTTATCCTCTTTGACACTTGTGAAGGTCAATGGCAACTCAATATTAAATGAACCTCAACGCTTGGCCATTCCTTTAGCTTCTCCCTCAACAATATCACCTGCCAAGAGGTAAAAGAACGTGAATACACGCGACAATGATGATCGGTCGTCTGATTAACAGTGGTATGTCTACTGAACCTGCTTTTTACTATTTTGCATTAAATAATAATGGAGGCATACATACCTGTCCATTATAGGCTGCAAGGACAGTTATGTGCTCTGGGTTTTCTCCTTCGGCTATCATCCATCTCAAAAGCGCAAGCACCATTTCTGCTTCCTCTGGTTTGAATAACGGCGGTGATGTCTAGTCTCTGGATATGAATGGCACCAAAGGTACATTGGACTTATCATATAAGTAGGTTCTTTGTTTCTTTCTCCCGAAACAAGTTTTGTGTTGGAACGGACATGTGGATAAATTGGTAAAATCATAGGTAATAACTCCTCCCTCATGCGACTCTGTACAACAAGGCTAGCACAACCATATTTGTTGTTGCTGGAAAACAAATAACCCTTTGTCAAGTGGGAACTTCCACATGGTTTAGTACATAGAAAATCACGGTTATTTGGAGATTGGATCGACAATAGTTGAACTTTCAATTTTCCCCTCATTTTAGCTACAACGTTTCCCATCTACTACACCATGTAATTAAATCCAATTTAAGCAGATAAAGAGAGGAGGCACATACGAGCGCTCGAGTTCATAGCAGGCTACATGAGGAGATAACTGGCAATGATCACCAATAAGAATAAGATGCTGGACGCTAGGTCCAATAATTGCTGCAACCTGAGGTTCCAAAATCTATGAAGCTTCCATAGTCATAATAAGTATAAGTACGATGCGCACTCATAAGGGAGACAAATATATTATTTCAATTTTTTTTAATAATAAATTTTGACTCTTTAAAAAACAAGTAGCTCCAAGTTTTCCTTGTCAAATTTTGACTCTTTAATAATAAATTTTGACTTTTTAATAAATTTAAAAAAAATTAAAATTAAAAAAACAAGTAGCTCCAAGTTTTCCTTGTCAAATTGAAAGTTGGCCACCCGAGTGAAAATGGCTTTTGAGGGCGGGTATAGGATTTGACGATGACATTCACCTGTGTTAACTTAATCGTTTTAAATTTAATGAAATATGAATATGATACTGCTGCCAATTTAGCAACATTCATTGATTTTATGTTTATATGACTTGAACATACATTCTATTCTTTATTTTTGGTATGAATTTTTTAATGTAAAAAATGTTCAAAGTTTATAATCATTTGTGGAAAACCATAACTTGTGACTTATATTCAATGATGAGTTATTGCAATGACTAGTTAGACAGTTGTAGTATATGTCAAGCCTTTCCAAATGAGTACCATTCTTGTTTCTCATACCTACACTAATAATGTAATATTAACGACCAAATAGAGTGTCATGGATCTAACCTAACCAGGGTTAGAATCGTTTAGTATTGTATATTTTTTTTAGTTCATCTTTTTAGATTAGATTTGACAAGAGCTACAGATTACACATTTTAGTATTTACTTATACGAAGATGAATAAAACTTGATGAAATATTTTTTTATTTTTATATAGGTTAAGCAAAAGAAACACACAAAACTTGCAATGAAAGGAAATCTACTCTAACCATAAGAGCATCCACACAATACAAGACACATTGAGGAGAACCAATGTATTTTTATTAATCTTTACAAGACCAATGGTCTAAGATACAACAACACAACCATCATACACTTCACACCATTGAGTCGAGCACCACCAATAATTCTCGATGATCACTTGATGATTACAATAGACAATTCCTCCCCAAAACTAAGCTAAACTTGGCTAGCTAGATAATACACAAGTCCAACAAACTATCCACTCAAATGATGTTAATTTTCCTCTCCTTGCACTCCTCGCACACAAAATCAAAAAACATTCAAGCTTGGCTTATCACCCTCTCCATGCACTCTATGTACATAAGAGCAAACACAACTCAAAGTGTCCTCTCCATGCACTTGTCATGCACAAGAGTAGAAGACATTTAATTTTGGACTATCGTCCTCTCTATGCACATCTTATACACAAGAACGACTATAACACCAATTGCCCCTCTCATGGCACACTCGCCATACAAGAGTAGAAGGCACCACATTTTTCTCAATTCGTACTCCTTACCAGTATCATTGTGTACTCACTCAAGAACCTCAAGGTAAAGTGCTCGCTTTCAAATATTGCAAGAAAGTTGTGCATGTTGGGAAGGATATTGAGACACACACATCTCTCATAGACTCCACCACTTGAAACCTATGACGTCCTCAATGTCAGTGAAGACTTAGTTGCATCATCTATAGAGGATATTCTTGTTGATATATCACCAAACCAAGGAACTAAGGTTGGCATCCCTCTTGATAAACTCTTGAACCTTATTTACATAGTTCCACATGATCTCATACTGCTTCTAGCTTGTCGATGGCTTGTCCACCCAGCTTACCAAGAACTCCATGAACTTCTTATTACCACAATCAACTATTCACACTACCAACACACACCCCACCTCCTATTTTATCTTATCAACCATGTTTACGGGAGGTTATTTAGTCCGATTCCTCTAGATCTCAACTATACCAATAATGTGTGACTTTAGTTGAATTACATGAAAGACGATGCACTCTCAAGTACCTAGGTAACTTCAACTCATAGGTAACCTTACCCACCTTGGCTACACTCCCATATGGTACCTCAAACTCACAATATCAAGGATCCTACTATTCAAGGAGACAAACGTGGTGGTAGCTCTTTGACATATGGTTTTGGTACTCATGGAGAACCCTCTTCATATCTGATGGAATAGGAACTTGTTATCCCTCTTCTTCATCCCACTCTCTCACAAGTGTTGCTAAATACCTAGGGTTTGACCATTTTTTCTTTATAGCCTTTTGTATTCTCAACACTAAACATAGCTATAACTTCCCTAATTACCTTCTTTACACCATCCTAACCAAACACATATGCTTGAAGTTAAACATAACCAAAGTCTCAAGGTGGGGGACTACTATAAACTTACCCTTTCAAATAAACTCTTGGTCTAGAACAAACTCAAAATAATCCATCTTGATCATAAATATATTAAGCTTCCCTCTCCACTCTCTGATCTACACATCCACGTCTTGTATAAAATCGATAATCTCTACTACGGGTGAATTGAATTCATTGAACCTTTTGGTATCTTCAAAGTACTAAAGGCCCAACTCTCTAGCTTGTTGAATGCTAACATAGTTGTGAGAGGTGTCGATATCCATGAGCATTATGGTTATCATTCCCTTGATCATCACCTCTACAAAATTAACCCAAGTAGCCCTTCACTTTCCTTCTCTCTCAACTTAATCTTTTTCATGGCATTGAGTCCATGAATGACACCCATTTGTCACTCATTAATTTTGTCCAACTCAACTTGTTGAACTACTAGTACCCATTATCATTGTGGACACTATTTCCAAGGGTGAGGTCCATGATAAGTCCAACACCTCAACCACTAGCAACTTCATTCACCCAAATATCCACTCAAGAACTTCTTACCACTACCTTGGAGTTCTAGTTGGCCTTCATAGAACCCACTAATGACTATCAAGTAGTCTTCCCACATTGGGTACTATCCTATGGTTTACCAAAATACTGACTCATCCTTTTTACACACTCTTTCCCTTAGAGTTGGGGTTCTAGGTATTCCTCAATGACCTCTCTTCTCTAAATTCGAATAAACTATCTACAATATCAATGCCATCATTGATAAACTTTAGCTTATGGTATTTAAGCTCTATTTGATCCCACGGTCGAAGATCATGTTGAAACATAAACAACATGTCCTTTCCCAATATCGATTTGATATCCACCATGAGATCATAGAAAGCCTTGTTATAATCCTGGATCTTTCCAATATGCTTCAATCCTTGTAACTTCATCCTCGTTAGCCACTCTATATTTATAGGTCAAAATTGATCGCTCAATGTCTCCTTCAGCTCCTCCTAGTCTCCTCATGATTTTGCTTATTGCCATATCATCATCTAGGTTCCTCCACCAAACCTTAGTCGTACCCTTCAAGCACCTTGCTACTATATGCACCTCTTATGCATCTGTCATTCCTCTCATCATTGCCAGGTACTCTTACATGTCCTAGGAGAAGTCTTCTAGAAGATAATTGTCCTATGTTCCATCATAGCACTTTGGTTCCTTCACCTTGGAGAGTTTTATTGTAGAAGAATTGGACTTTAGTGCTTATATTGCACTCCATACAAATGTTACCACTGCTTGACACAAAGATATATCTTTTTATAGCTTAGCCTAAGATACTAATCTTTCATCCAATCTTTCACGTAGCTCACTCACGATCTCATCTATGGACATGATATTTTCATTGATCTCTATAAGTTTGATAGTCATATTTTGCTCTATATTTTCCACCAACCATGACTTGCTACTATTACTAACACCACCTCCACCTTGAACTACATGCTCATGCTACTTCCTATGATAGGGAATTCTAGATCCAAACTCTCAAAGTAGACATACACTTAGAAAATTATGGGGGAAACGTTTAGTTATGGGGGAAACGTTTACTAGACTAACACAAACCTAACCTAAGACACAACACACAACACTTGTAATGAAAGGAAATCTACTCTAACCACAAGAGCTTTCACACAATCCAAGATATATTGGAGAATTAATGTATTCTTATTAATATTTACAAGACCAATGGTCCAAGATACAACAAGAATAACCCATGTCCATCATGCACTTCACACCATCGAGTCGGGCACCACTGACAATGCTTGATGATATCTTAATGATTGCATTGGATAATCCCTCCCTAAGACTCAACTAAATACAATTAGACATATAAAGCCTAATTCTAACAGTTTTCCCACCTAAATAATGTTCACTACCCTCTCCATGCACTCGCACATAAGAGAAAAAAGTGTTCAAACTTTTTTTTTCACCCTCTCCATGCACTCTTCGTATACAAGAGTAGATATAACTTAGACTACCCTCTCCATACACTCCTCATGCACAAGAACAATCACAATGACAATCACTTTCTTTATGCACTCCCCATGCACAAGAGCAAAAAAAATTCAAGTTTAGCCTATCGCCCTCTCCATGCATATTCCATACATAAGAATGACCATAATTCCAACTACCTCTCTTATGATATATTCATCATACAACAACAAAATGCATCACACTTGTCTCAATTTGTATGCCTTGCCAGTATTGTACACTCACTCACACTAAAACCTTAAGATAAAGTGCTTGTTCACAAAGATGGTAAGAAAACTATAAACATTGGTAAGGATGTTGATATACATATCTCTCATATGGGATTTGTAGAAGAGAGGAAAGTTAACTTCCAAAGTTTATCTCAATATGGTAAAAAGTATGAAATTTTGAAGTTATTAAAAAGGATTCGGATTTTCCTTTGTCTAATTTCAAATTATTTTCCAATGCTATACTTACAATATTGAAATGAACATAATATATATAGAGAGATTGCAGTATACATGTTATAATTTATTACATTGTTTAATATTATGTAATCATTAGGGGATAATTGAAAATTCTACCTCATATGAGGTTGGATAGTCACATTTCCTACAAGAATGAGAGAAGGTGAAAATACAAAGTTGAAGGTGAAACACCAAGATTCTCTTAAATCTACGAGACACCATGTTGTATAAATATGAATAATGTAAAATAAGTTTGCTCTGGAAGAATAAAATAATATGTGCAATATTGTTGTTACTTGTCTTTCCCTTGTTTCCAACACCTGGTATCAGAGAATTTATATCCTATACTTGTGTTAACTCCGTTGTAAGTCACTCCAATTTATTTTTCCAACCCAAGTTTGCTTCTATTCTAATTTATCTTCTCTTATCAGGTTGCTGAATTGAGTTGATAGTCAAGTTCATTTATTTAGCACTTGCATTACAGTCATATTAAATTTCACTTTCGCTATCACACAATTCTACTATTTATTTCTACCTATAATTTAACATTTTTATATGATAGTCATTTATAGTGAAATTTCACATTTTTATTTCTATCACATTAAATCCCTCACTGTCATTTCTTTCTTTGAATCTTTATTGTACCTCCCATATTTGCATAATTCTATAGACCCATTGGTGATATATAGGCACAATTTTAAATTAAATATTAATGTAAAATTGATCTCTTTCTAAACTTCATCTAAATTTTGCTACATGTTAGAGTTTTTTTTGGAAACCAAATTTATCCATAATTTTTATTACCCTATGTCCTCTATTTTTCTCATCCCTTTTTCTTCAACACAAACGCATCGAAATTTCATACTTATTCTAAGCATTTTTTAATATACCATCCCAAGTCTACCAAAAGAAAGAAGGAAAAATAAATAATAAAAGAAAATCCCTCTTGTTAGAAATAGGACGACCTGTCACCTATCACTTGTTGATTGAAGCAGTTATCTATCACTTGTCAATTGTTAGTTGAAGTAGATGCCTATCACCTATTGGTCAAAGTAGTTAGCTATCATAAGATGCAGTTGGTTTGTAGGAAGGCATGCTAGGGAGCTGGGACACCCATGGTAGAATTCATATTCTTTAGATTTTGAAGTTGAAGAAGATTTGCTATGGTGCCACGTTGGCTAGCAAGTGAGAAATAGACATTTGATTTAAAGAGATCCTAGGTTCTAGCCTCTTTTATTTTATTTTTATGCAATATTTTGTTCAAAATAAAAGAAGAATAATATCTTCACAAAGTATTCTAGTATACCCTTCATTTCATTTTTTAAATTAAATAAAGAAGAAGTTGGCAATTATACCTTAGTTTTTAGACAAATTTTACATCAAAAAAATTTTTTGTACACAAAAATAAAAACATGTGCTTTGCACAATTGTAGCATTTTGTATAAACAATGTCTTTGACATGTGTTTAAAGGTAATGTTCTCATGTTAATTTACTACGTCTAATGCCTAATACAACTGGCATAATGACATTCGAGAATTGAACCTATAAATTGTCTATGAGGGATAAGGACACAGTTTTTGTGATATTTTTTTCACTCTATTTTTTACCCCATTCATTATTTTTATTAGAAGTAAATCCTAAAATTGAGAAAATCCAAGTATATAGGGAAGTTATACCCACGTATGAGGATTTATCTTTAAGCAAGTGTCATTGATAGAATAAATTATTTTTAGTACTACCTTGGTACCATATATCAATCTCTATAATGTACCTTAAGATATCTCTCATGTACAACCACATACATCGAGAGGACTAGCTTCTTCCACATATTTATAGGTATATAGGAAGGGCGGGTAAAAGGTTCGGTATATAGGAGTAGTGGTATATATAAAAAGGAACCATTTTGGGAGATATAAGGAGTGTCTGTCATGACTACATAAAAAAAATTTAATAGAATCTCAGTTGCGAAAGGGTTCAAATTTCACACCATAGAAGATAAAAATGAGACAAGTACGAGTGGTGGAAAAAAATTGGGATATAGTTATTGGTAATGATATTTGACCTAAGAAGATAAAATCTAATCAAATGTATGATGAAAGAGATGCAAGGGAACTTATGCTTATCACTTTTGGAGTGGTAGATGAAACCACATATGAGTGAAGCAAAAAATCAAAATATTCATAGGAAAGACTTTTGATTATACTTGAAGGAAGGAATGAAGCCACAATACTTAATATTCAATCACACCAACATATATTAAGGGTCTAAGATGGTGAGAGCATTGAAAAATTCCTTCGAAGAATTGCAGACTTGAAGTCAAATTTGAACACCATGGGAGAAAATATGGAAGATAAGCTCCTAGTATTAGTTGTATTAAAGCTCTCCCTAAATCATTCCGAACATTGGTGACATATCTCCAAGTATCAAATAGAAGGGTGTCATTTGAAGAATTGGTAAACATATTTCAATAATATGAAGTAGAAAATCAATTAAGAGATGAGTTGTTCAATAATACCCTTATCTCCATAAAGAAAGCTCAAAAGGGTTCAAAGGGTCCTTCTACCTCATCTTCATCACAAAATTAATCTCAATGAAAGAGGTACTATCACATTTATGAGAAATAAGGACATAATAAAAAATTATCGATACAATTGTTTAACTCAATATCATAGACCTCCTTAAAGGAAGTAATAGTTTCAATCACAACATCAATAAGGACAAGGGCAACACCAAAAAAGGCCACTGCAACAAGGGTATATTGCTCAAGGTGAATCAGAACAAGATTTTGAAGAAGAGTATGAAACGCATAAGGTCCTCATGGCCAAGGAAGTGTCAAAACAAAGAAATTAAGGAGATATTAAACAAGCCAAGAAACAGAGTAAAAGTAAAAAATGTGTGCCATCAAAAGATAGTGAAGATGGAAAATTTAAAAAACTTAGGTCTTTTTATAGTCAAACTCAAAAAAATTGATGAAGGATACTTTGAATATTGTGTGACAATCTCTATTGGTTTAGTGAGAAGAATGTGCATGACACTATTCACTCTTGACATCCTTGAGGTGCAATGTAGAAAGCAAATAAGAATAATTAAAAAGTTGAAGGACAAACCCATGATCAAAGAAGTTTCTTTTGACACAAGTGATATTTCTTAGAGGATAGATTTTAGTTGTTATACAAGTAATTTGAAGCCTACAATGGCTAATGTGTATTGTGATACATGTGATCTCATACAAAGGGAAGATATAGCTTATGATACAAGTGATTTGAATATTGTTGGTGAGAGAAAACATCATGTAGAAGATGGTTGTATTGGCCATGACAAAGGCCATATTGTCATAACTGAAAGTGATAGTGAGTTCAAATTGTGTTGAAGGTGATTGTGAAGATGATGTGTGGTATTTGAATGTTGTTGATAATGGTGACAAGGATCATAACGGTGATCAAGAAATTAGAAGCTTTGAAAAACATATCAAAGGTGTTTGTTCAAAAACAATGATAAAAATAGGATATAATGGTAAAGGTTTGGGAAATATGAGCAAGGTATGAAAGTGCCCATAATGCTAGGTATAAAGCCAAAAAATGAAGATCTTGGTTTTTATGGTCAAGCAAGAAGCAATGAGACCAAATTTGTGAGAAGAAAAATCTATGTAGAAAATAAAACTTCTAGGATGAATGATTATAGTCATTGTGGAAGTTCCAAACATGTGATAGTTAGGTGTTGGAACATGCATCCTTGTGAGAAAAATGAAGGTAATAATCACTCTAAAAGAAAGTGTTGGCACAAAGAGAAAGTGACCAACAAAATACATATGAATTATGGATGGATGAATGTATTAGAATGGGATAAAGTAAAAGAAATGTTGAATGGTTTCTATAGAAGAAGACCAAGTTTGGTGGTTGAGAAATATCATAATATAAGTTTTTCCATGAAAAAATATAATATTGAAAAACTTGAAAAAAATTATTATGTACCACAATATGACCCGAGCTATGCTTATAAGACCTATAGTGATAATACCTGCAATGAAATATTATATGGAAAATTCCAAATATATGGAAGATTCCAAAGATATATTTCAGTGGTAATTTCATAGAGGTGATGACCTAAAGGCATATCCAAGGGCTGACCCAAAGATAATTATGACCCTAAGGTAACCTTGAGATAAAAACCTAGAGGATATGACCCAAAGGTAATGACACATAGGTATATGTACTGATAGACCAAAGATCTAGACCTAGTGGAGATAACTTAAAACAAGAGCTAATAGAGCTAGAGCTAAATCTAGAGTGAGAGCCAAAGCATAATTCTAGTGTACCATTCTGGAATCATGGGGGGTAGTTATATTTATATAAAATAATGTAATAAAGGGTATGTAAGGCTTTAATACATTATTTGATGTTATGTAACCATTAGGGAATGATTGAAGATTTCATCTCATATGAGGTTGGATAGTCATATTTTCCATGAGAATGAGAGAAGGTGAAAAGATAAAGTTAAAGGTGAAACACCAAGGGTCTCTTGAATCTAAGAGAAACCATGTTATATACACTACACCAAGAAAGGCTTTTAAGGGCGACTAACCCTAATTCATCTATCATGCTTTTTAATCAATAACTTGTTTCTAATGATGAACTTGCTGACTTTTTATGCATTGTTGTTAAGACTCTATCTTACTCTTACATCGCTTATTGGAATGCCCAAATGATCAGGCCTAAGTGATTTTTTATTGCATATTTTTTTTCATTTAAAAAATAAATATAATATTGTTGGATATGTGTCTATTAAATCCACCTTCTGCTTCATAGTTATATTCCATTTTTTAATGTTGGGCGTTTGTTACAGATTAAGAAGGATATTGAAGTTGAGCGCTTATCTCTTGAAGCCGGTGAACTACATAAATCAAAGAGGGAGTTACTGGAGGTTATGGAGAAAAAATGTACAGAGCTTAATGAGAATAATAACACAATAACATCATATTTGGACAAGATTGTACGTATTAATTTACCATCATTGTAGTATTCTATGCATTTTAATATTATGTTTCTATATTTAGTTAAACTTTCAAATCAAACCTTAAATTATGTATTTTTGGTCTAGGCATGTTGGTTTATGATGTACTCAAAGACTTTGGTTTTCCATATTTGCAATATTTAAAGTTCATACATGTTCTGTACTTACACATTTATAAATTTCACATGTTGTCCTTTCTATTTTGAAATATTTGTTAACTTACATAAGTTTTATAACCAACTTATCAATAAGCCATTTATAGTGTGTGTTTATGTACATCTAGTGCTCTCTTATATTCTCAATTTGGAAAAATGTTATATGGTATTTTTCTTATTGACAAGGAATTAAAAAATACATAAGCCTTTACACAAGTTATGTGAAAGTTTAATCTTGTCTTTTGGTGCCATAGTATATATCTTTGATGTACTGTTTTATTGTACGTGGTTTAGTCAGAAATATAACATGCATGTAATAGTGAGCAAAATTGGTGTTTCCTTGTATTTCACATTGAACATTTGGTATGATAATAATTGTGATGTTTTTTGATCATTTGGAATGATAATAATTGTGATGTTTTTTGCTTGTCCTTTCAACTTAATTAAAATAGAAACTATGAAGAAAGAGGAGTTGTCCACTTATTTAAAATAGGAACTATAAATTTTTCTATTTGTATGGAAGCATTATTGATGCTTTGAATTAACATTTGACATCAATGATTACAAACGTGATTGCCTTTTATCCTATTACTTCTCCCTTAGTGGTCTACTGTTATTTTATTTTCATTTAAGCTTGCATTGAACTGAGTGTTTTTGCAGTTGATTTTGGTTTATGTAGTTGTTTATTAGTGTTTTGTTCTTCCCTTTTCAAAAGGGTTTATATTCTATTTATGAATAAAATCACTTCTACTGTATATTTGATGTTATCTCTTTTAGTTGTTGGTATTTGTCTTTATAAGTGACTCATTCTTTAGCTCCATCTCACTAGTATACAAAAACCCTTTGAAATTAAACTGACCTAAAATTACAAGCGAAAAAGTAGATTGAAGTTCCCTTCATAGATTGGGTTTTGGGTATATCATCTTTTTATCTTTCAACATGAGTTAACTTGTGATAGGAAACTTGGTCATGCTTCCAAAGAAGAAGAGGGATTGGTAGCTTGTCTACTATCTTTCACTACCTTGTTTCTACTTTGTATAAACTTACATGGTTTGAAATTTTTAATTTATTGTTAGTTTATTGGGTCCTTGGTTGTTGTCACAAAATAAGAGGTGGATTTTTATTGTTTTACATGCCCAGTTACCAAGGACCTTGTCTACCATATTTCAAGAACTAGAATGGGCATCAGCTCCCTGCATGCAAGTTCCCTACACTGGCCATATTTTAGGCTTAAGGAGACATCTTTAAGATGTGATATATTTGGACATTGTCCTATGGACATTCTGGGAATGCTGAAATACCCATATGGCATCTTGAGGAATCTTGTGTACTTGGATAGTGTTTATGTCCTTGTGGGCTTAATAGAATTGCTAAAATTAAATAAATAAATAGACCTAAAAAACAAACTTCCCTTATATAAATCAAATGGCATTAGCTCAACCAGTTAAACTCATCGAATTTCAAGGAGGAGAGACAAGCTTGAATCTTGCCAATTAAAAAAGGAGCCAAATCCCAACTATCTTGGAAATTCATTCCCCTTTACTGTAATGTCCCTGTATTGAAACTTTGTGGAAGATAGATTCCACCTTTTTCAATATTATTCAAGTATTTAAGATAATTCTCTTTGTTACTTGATTGGTTTGATATGCTTATTTTTAATTACCTATTGAGACCTAACAATAATGAGAGAATTTACAATTATCATGCTAAATCTGAGCTAATTTAACTCCCTTAACAAACTCAAAATCCTTTTCAAAGGTGCTAGTTGTAATCCTCTGAACAAATTAGAAATAATGCTCGAGTTTATCTTCGCCATCACACACAATAATAAATAATTTTTTATTACTATAATAGCAAATAATGTCTTTGGCAATAATCATGGTGTCAACCTTGATTCTGCATACAACATTATGATCATAGGTTTGGCCTTCATGTTATAGCCCTTGTGTTCTCTTATGTTGCTTGAAGATGATGGAAATTTTTCTAACAGAGGTTGTGACAATATGGTGCTAGAGCTAAACTCATTCATGCAATTTTGGTTTAAAATGTTGCTGAAAGAAGTTTTAGATTATAAAAACAATGGTAATATTTTTACACAACAATTATGAGAATGTGTTACAAATGTGCCTATTTGTCCTAGGAAGAAATTTTGGATATGAAGTTGAGAATGCTTAGTTTTGTTTAAGGGAAGATATTTTGGGCATAAATTTAACCAAAGAATAGCTTTTCCCCTTCTCCTCATGGGTTGGTGGGCTATATACACATCGTTTGACACCCAATATACCCATACGAAGACTATCGAGGTGGAAAAGATAGTCTATCCTAATGTCTTAACATGGATCCATCTGATCCAACAAGTGGAGTTGGACCATTATTCGACATTTTTTCAAAGAAGTCAATGCAGGATACATTAATAGCCCATTTAACCATCCATAAACCCCCCTTCACTCATGGCATTAAAGTTGAGAAAGAGACAAGTTTGACCTTCAGTGTAACTTGCAAAAAAATAGTTATAGTTCAAAAAGTAACAATAGGATGGGATAGATCAAGCCAAAAAGTGCTATCTATAGTGTGCAGGATATTGGTAAGAAAGCCAAACATAAAATATTTATTCTGGAGGAATTGAGGGAAAATATAGTTGTTTGTAGTGTTTTTTTACAATATTTTTGGAAAATATGAAAGTTTCAACCCCATCGGCTTGCTCTAAGAAAGGATCTGATGGGAGTTTCTATTCCTCTAGGAGTCCTACTGGTGACCTTGCAACATCATGCATTGGCCAAGAACAAATTTTTGGATAGGAAGGCAAGCAAGTTGTAGACAAATATGAAGAACAATGAAACCATCCATGTTGTAGCACATGCCACAAACACTTCTAGAAGATGATAATGAATAAACATGATAGAATCAACACATAGGATTATATGTTTTTTGAGGAGTACAATGATACAAATTGAAAAAGCATAATTATTGTAGTCACACTTATCTTGGATGATATCAATGGGCAGGGAGCTGAGATAGGAAAGGTCATTGTAGAGGAAGACAGTGATCAGGTATCTGCAAGAGATGGAAGAGACCCTCAAATGTGTTCAAAATAGAATACAAATTTGAAAATATAGACACAAAAGCCCAAGATGCTAAGCACATCAAATGTCTTGCTAGTTTGCCAATTGTTTCTATAATTTTTTATTTTGGTTAATATATTTCAGTAGCCTGCAGTCTCTAATATCTAGTCTCTATCGTGAAATACCGGTAGTCATTAAACTCTTCTTTTTATCATTTATATAGACTAGTTTGAGACAACTAGATTGTCAGATACAGTGTTGCCATGTGTGCATCATATTTGAATATGCAATTTTGTTAACCGACCTTCACTAAATTGTATTTATTAACTATCTACTTGATTTTTACATTAGTTGCAAAGGTAAGAACATCCCAATATCTTGGCTAACTTTAATAGCTAGTATGTCAAACTCAATTCATTAATAGTGGTGGTAGCAAACTTTACATGGTAACTAACAAGTTTATCCATATTTGTACTGTATCATTCAATATTTGTGGTGATGAATAAAGTTTTGTCACTAGGCCAAATTGCACCACCACACTCTCTGATATGATGTTTTCTTTGCCTCAGAGACTAATAAAATCAAAATTTTCCTTGCCTATACATAGACATAAATTACTCATGTTTTTTATATTACCATGCAACAACTCCTTTGTATACAATGTTAATTATAAGTTTGATGTTGTTAGAGGGTGCAACAGAGTTTCACCTCTAGGGATTTATTACATCCTCTCTTCCTCATCTCATGTATGTAGAGCTCTAGTCCTCTTCTCAGGATAATTGTGCAACACTTTCCTTCTCCATGTCCATATATCTTTGGCTTCATCACAAATTGATTGAACTCTAGCATCCTCTCAATTTATCACATATTAAGTTGATGCAATATTGTAACCACATGGAACTAAGACACTGTCACCTTCTAGTATTCATTATCCTTACTTTAAGAAATATTTTTTAATATTATTAAAGGTTAAACAAGCAAGCTCATTTTAGGTTGAGGTACACAACCCTATGTGTGCTTTAAAATATGTTGCTTGTATGCATCCTTGATCTCCTAACAAATAGAAAACTAATTGAGTTGTATCTGTTCTTTAGAATTCATCCTACCTTTTGCACAAAAACTACCAAAGTTGTCATCTGGTCCTTACACTACCTATTTAATGTCCCCATTTTCAGTGACTTGGTGGTAATGATCCTGATGACCTATTTAGAGTCCTTGTAGGTCATGCAAAGTGATGCTAAGGGACTCAAAGCTATGGAGAATATATCTTGGTTCAAGCTCCAACATGGAATTTTGCAGTTGATTGGTCATTTTTGGGTCATGGGTGATATTTTTTGGCCTTAGATGATTTATTTCCCTTTATGCATAATATATATATTTATAAAATAATTTTATAAAGGGAAGTTATAATTAAAAATTATAAAGAAGCCATGTGTTTTAAAACAACGTTGAGTTCACTAGGAAAGGGGTCAAGGTGGCGTCCCTCCCCCCTTCTTGAAGCTTCTATAAGATAGTCAATGCAAAGATAAATAAGGGAGTTGTGAACTCATTTGAGGATATATTGGATATTTTCTTGTTTTGGTGATCAAATTTATGAGGGCATTGTAGATTTGTGCAGTGTTGGAGCTTGTGGGGAGTCAACCTCCATGAGAACATTGGTTTCGTATGTGCAAGACCATACCTAACCAATTAGAGGAGTTACTACAACAAGTAACTCATTGTGCTTCAGATTTTATTTCAGCTTAGGGTTTGTTGATTGGTGAAGATTAGCTTTGGGAAAAAAGAAGACACGTTTTGTTGATTTTCTTCATCCATATTCATATTGAGGATTGGATCTCAAATAGAGGTATTTGCATGTGATTATTCATGAATGTAATTTTGCTTCAGACCTCTATATTTATTCATATTTGCAGATTGGAAGGATATATAGTTATGGATATTGTTGCATATTGAACCTTGGAGCATAACGATCATTTCAAGTATAAATTTGGTACCCTTGGGAGAGGAATTTATTTAATTTTGCAGGCATTAGGGTTGACTAGATATTTTTCTTCAAACCTATATTTTTGTTCATAGTTGCAGATTTAAGGCTCATATCTTTATGGGTATTGATTCATTACATTGCCTTTGGAACAACGATCGTTTTGAGTGCATATTTGCGATCTATGATGAAGGGAATCATTTTCTAAATAGGGTCGTTAGTGAACCTATTTATGGATGGATTATCTAAGCCATTGAGAGGTTGGGTTAAGGCATTCAACCCAACTACACTACAGGATGCCATTAGACAGGCTAGGGACATGGAGATCACTTCAGCCAAGTCCAAGAGCCAGTTCAAAGGAAAATATGGACAAGAGTTCAAGGGGAAGGATGGTCGAGAGATCAAAAGAGATGAAGATAAAAAGGCACTTAGGAAGGAATCAGAGCAGCCAAAGAGTACAACTACAAGACTTGATTCTGATGTCCTTAACGAACTCTAGAAGAAGGGACTATGCTTTACTTGTAAGAAAGCTTGGACTCCAGGTCATAAGTGCGAGTTTAAGGGAAAGTTGCAGCTGATTAGGTACTATTTGGATGATGAGAACAATTCAAAAAATTTAGATCAACATTCAGATAGTGGGAGCAACAGTGGAGAAGAGACTACAGATGAGCCAAAAAAATCTCCAAACCATGAGGACAAGGAAAGTAATACAGTTGCACATCTTCGCAGCTTACAGGGAGCACAATCCGTCAGGATACAAGGTGTTTTATAGGGGCAGCGTGTGGTTACATTGATTGACATAGGGGCCACACATAATTTCATTGTTGAGGAGCTTGTGGTATGCAAAGGATTGGGATTGGTGAATGTGGATGAAATCAAGGTTATAATTGCAGATGGATTCTCCATATCATGCACCAAGAAAGTGCCACAGCTGAAGCTTAAACTGGGAAACTATGAGTTGTGCGATGATTTCTTTGTGGTCGGCACAAATAATTTAGATATAATCCTTGGTATTCAGTGGCTACGTACCTTGGGAGACGTCACCTTCAATTTTCATAAGTTAGAGGTAAAGTTTAAGGTGAAGGGTCAGAAGGTTGTGTTGAGAGGAATGACTTTGGGAGGACCTTGCTTAGTCACCTTCAATCGAATGGAGGGACTTATTGGGCACAATCAGATTGCGTGGCCAGCTCATTATGATACACTACCCACACCACATGAGGAGGAGCTTAAGGATGATTTAGTTACCAGTGAGGGGGTGTTGCTTTGTAGGTTTCCAACATGTTTCCCCTTTTCAGTTCCTATGGCGTCAAGGATGGTGCGATCCCATCATGATGATACTCCTGGGAGAAAGAGTTATCTATTTTTGGAGCAGTGGCGGATTGATAGTGCTTGGTGCATCCCTTTCAACACTCAGAGGCCTATTACACACGTGGCATTTTGGGATTTGGATATTGGGCACATTTCCAGACCATTCCCCTGGATGCAGTTGTTTGGCATGTGCAGTGTCAGTATGAGTAAGCTTCATGTCCAGTTGGTTGTGCATGGGTTATAGGAATAGAATGTACAGTTAGTGCATAATGGATTTTTTGTTTGGTTCATAGAGGCTCAACATCAACACAGTGAGATTTTTCAGAGGATGTTGTGGGATCCTGGTATACCTTGCCATTGCTTGAGGACAAGCAATGTTAAGGGGGGAAGACTGTAATGTCCCCATTTTTAGTGACTTGGTGGTAATGATCCTGATGACCTATTTAGAGTCCTTGTAGGTCATGCAGAGTGATGCTAAGGGACTCAACGCCATGGAGAATATATCTTGGTTCAAGCTCCAGCATGGACTTCTGCAGTTGATTGGCCATTTTTGGGTCATGGGTGATATTTTTGGCCTTAGATGATTTATTTCCCTTTATGCATAATATATATATATTTATAAAATAATTTTATAAAGGGAAATTATAATTAAAAATTATAAAGGGGCCATGTGTTTTAAAACAACATTGAGTTCACTAGGAAAGGGGTCAAGGTGGCGTTCCCCCCTTCTTGAAGCTTCTAGAAGATAGTCAATGCAAAGATAAATAAGGGAGTTGTGAACTCATTTGAGGATATTGGATATTTGCTTGTTTTGGTGATCAAATTTCTGAGGGCATTGCAGATTTGTGCAGTGTTGGAGCTTGTGGGGAGTCAACCTCCATGAGAACATTGGTTTCGTATGTGCAAGACCATACCTAGCCAATTAGAGGAGTTACTACAACAAGTAACTCATTGTGCTTCAGATTTTATTTCAGCTTAGGGTTTGTTGATTGGTGAAGATCAACTTTGGGCAAAAAGAAGACATGGGTTTTGTTGCTCTTCTTCAGCCATTCAGGAATCCATATTCATATTGAGGATTGGAGCTCAAATAGAGGTATTTGCATGTGATTATTCATGACTGTAATTTTGCTTCAGACCTCTATATTTATTCATATTTGCAGATTGGAAGGATATATAGTTATGGGTATTGTTGCATATTGAACCTTGGAGCATAACGATCATTTCAAGTACAAATTTGGTACCCTTGGGAGAGGAATTTATTTAATTTTGCAGGCATTAGGGTTGACTGGTTATTTTGCTTCAGACCTATATTTTTGTTCATAGTTGCAGATTTAAGGCTCATCTCTTTATGGGTATTGATTCATTACATTGCCTTTGGAACAACGATCGTTTTGAGTGCTTATTTGTGATCTATGATGAAGGGAATCATTTTCTAAAGAGGGCCAAAACTTCCAGCTAGCCGCCCCTTCCTTGAAGTCATAATTTTGGTGTTTGTGGGTAGTGTTAATGCGAATTGTTCATTGTTCAATAGCTGGAGCATCTCATGGTATGGGCGATTTGATCTATTGCATTGTATTGGTCACATTTTGAGGGTGATGGGCAGAAAATCAGTCTGAAGACAACGCTGTAACAGACTCATTTTTAGTCAGTTGAAGGGTTATGTTTATGTCATAACATAAGGGAAATATCATACCTTGGTAGCGCCTCCTTGGGAAACCAACATTGTGGCAAGTTTGTTGATTGTTAGAGGACTTCAAGGAGCTGTTCTGAGACCATTTTTTGAGTACACAGAGTTCTGATCAGACTTCATAAAGTTGATCCTTTATCATCCATTGGGTCTTATTACAATGACATATCATTGGGTGACATCAAAGAATCATTTAGCATTAATTCGGGTAAGTTTGTATACCATTTTGGGGTCATTCATAAGTCTGAAGCATCAAAGGGCTGCCATTAATGTCTGAAGACAAGTTCAATATCAGTCCTTCATTCACTCATATTAGTGCCTAATTGACATATCACTTTCATATTTTTGGAGATGCATGTGTTGGAATTGTCTTCTACTTGTTAGTGGAGTGTTGGAGCTATTGTTGCTTATTCTGAAGACAACTTATGTCAGTACTGATCAGACCTCCATAATTTGCTATTCAAGGGTGATTCGGACATCAAACTTAGTGGAGAGCTTCCTCACTTCCTAGCGCTTTGTTTGGTGATCACATTGGAGCATTCCGTGGGTGTTTGGAGAGCCATCCAAAGTCTGAAGACAAATCTGGTTCAGACCTGATTACTATCATTTCATAGCATCCATTGTGGTTTATAATCATCACTTGCATCGGGGAGTCATCAAGCAAGCTTGGGAGATCGTATTGGAGCAACTTTGGCACTGTTTTGTAATCTTATTCAAATCTGAAACTCCATATATCAGGTCTGAGACAAATATATCAGAACTTTGTATTTTTGATTTGGAGTTCAATAAAGTGTTCAAATTGCAATATATTGTCTTTCCTTTCATTTGGAAATTAGATAGATATTATTGTTGCTTGTTATCATTCATTTTGGCATTGAAAAAACACATCATATCAGCAAACCAAAACAACTCATATCAGACCTACATAAAAACATCTTTTGCATTCCAAAACACATACAAGGGGTGGACATTATAACCTAGATAGATAAATTCCTTGTAACTAGTTTGAGTTTGTCCAATCTCAAATAGTTTAAGGCCTTGTTGTTGTTGGTACTTGCAAAGATTATCCCATTATAGAAGTGTCATTCTTCAAATCTCTACTCATTCAAATATTGTTGCAGTTAAAATTACCTTTCTAGTTGGCAGAGCCTACTTTCAAGCTTATATGTATTATATGTTCCACCATACACAAATATTTTTAGTATTTATTTTTAGCATCATTAATTCTTTGCCAAGAATGTTTGTGACTAGTAATTGCTATTTTAGGTTATCAAGTTTAATGTTCCTACATCTATCTAATGGTCAGAGAGGTTCGCTTTGTAGTTAAAATTCCAAGGTCAGATGGTTGTGTCTTAACAAACTATGAAATAATTGTGAAATATATTAGTCCACTTGACTCAAGAATATAATTTCTACATCTTCTATTATACCAATCTGCTAAAATTATTACTAATTCTCTCCATCTCTATCTCAACAGATTATTTTTTTATGACACAATTTCTTTAGGCTCCTATGGCTTCCATTGCCTATGATATGGTTTTTACCATGAACTAGAGTCTTGCTCCACTCTTCTTATTGCAAATAGGACTCAAAAGGCTTGGTCTCACACTAAATTCCATATTTTTTGAAGAATGCCAAGTTAATTTATGTTATGGATGTTCCATTGGCCAACTAATACCAACACATACCAAAAATACATAATTGAATATGTGCTCAGACAAATACAAAGTGTCAATTAGTTAACCCATTCAGAAAACTACTCGAACTTCTGAAATTGATTGATAATATTTGCATAGTAAAGATGTTACTCACCATATATAAAGGATAAGTGTGATGATTGTATGGTAAAATAAATATTCAACAACTTCAGATCACCATGGTCCACTTCTTGAAGATGATACCATCTATATACATGATATGGAAAAAAAAATATACATTAAATTGTGGGTAAACTCCACCACAAATACAAGTATTATCTTGGCTAAAAGTAAATAATCACCAAATAAATTTGCTTCATAAAATCACCTTTTGAATTTACTTGAGAGATAAAAAAATAAACTCCACTTCTTTGATAATATTATTCAATCTCATTGCTTGATCAATTCCATCATACCACTCTAGTTCTTTATGATGCTGATGTTTCCTATGCATGCTATGATGTCATACCCTCAAATACCGCTTTTGACATGAGTTTTTTGACATGATTTTTATGATCTCTACCTTTTAAAAATGACCATAAAGTATGTCAATGCCCCTAGCCCAACTTAGTTCATCACTAATCACCTCCCTTTTATGCTTCTATGAACACATTGATTCTTGAATAACCCTTCACATTGCTTTCTCCTTGCCTTGTTATTTAAATTTTATTGAAGCATGCTACCTACAACGTGAATCATTCTGAGAAGTCTAAATGGATGATTGTCCTCTATTTTTGTTATAACAATATCCCATATTTAGGTCATCCAAGTAACTGATAGAAACAAGTTGTCCGGGCCTTGAAAGAACTGGAATAAAGAAATTAATATCTTCTTAAAAGCCAAGATAATATCTACAGTGATTATTACTTAGTTACTCTGAAGGATATCTTTGTACGAGCATATTTTAAAAACTCAAGTTTTTTTTTGAAATATTTTGGCACAATTGGTTTATTTCTAAATGCTTTAATTTCAAGACTATGTTCCAAAATTTTGACTTTAGAAGCATAATTTCTTTCTTGAGTATCATGTTTTATAGTTCCACATAAAAAATGTTCCTTCCATCAATTTATTGCATCAATTGAATCTGTGAATCCATCCCTACTAGGGTGAGTTTTTATTATCAATCCAATGTAAATAATGACACATCACAATTGAATATTCTATGGTATGACATTCATTGTTACTTGTGCATTAAGGAGTGTTCTATATTTGGATCACAAATCATGTGTTTTTGAATTCAGAGGTACTTTTGTCAGATAATGATGATGTAGGCATAGCTCTTAATCTTGGTGTCCACTGATATCATTTCTTATCACATGCAACACCTATTACTTCTTGGTTTCTCTCTCCAAGATTGGATGCAAATTGCAATGCTTTAGGGAAAAGAAATAAAATAAAAAAGGAAAAAGTAAATGTTTTCAAACATCTTATAACAATGCAAAAAAATACCTCTTAAAGAGAAGATTCAAATGTTTTTAAATTACAAAAATTGGTAACTGAACTAAAAGTTGCCATAGATATTTAGGATTTCCAGGACTGTGAAGTTCTAAAATTTAGTGTGAAATTGTTATATTGCGATGATGAAGGGAAAATAGACTGTATTCTCTAATAATGTTATGATAAAACTGAACACTCAAATATTTGAAGCATAAAAGTTTTGATTCTTGATTTCAAAAGATATATTATATTGTTAATGATTTGATTTTATCTGGAACTCTTACTTACTTGCCTTTATGTTGTTGATTTTTTGTAAACTTCTTTGAAATGTTAGAGGAGAATATTAAAATGTTGTTTGAAAGAGTTTTTTATTTGGAAGCACTGCCATTCCTAAAATAGAATCAGGAAAATATATGGCATTCCTTAATAATGTTAGGATAAAACATAAATTTTAAATTTGTGAAACACAAATTCTGATGTGCCACTCGTTATACTTTGCCTTAAAAAAATTGTGGTGATTGAATGACAACGAGCAACTGTAAAAGTCCAAAATAGGGATAAACATGCAATAGGATTAGCTTTTATGGAGGTCTAAGTGTGTTAAATAACCTTTAAGTTCAGTTCGCCACAGAATCCTCTTGTTCAATCAATCTATGCCTTAAAATCTATTATATCATTTCATAGACTTCCAAAGCTGTAAAGCCTTATCTGGTTGGAATATATATATAAGATTATTAGTCTTTGTGTATGCTATTTAAGTTGTGCAGTAGTTAATTGGTCAACGATACTTTATGTTTTCGAAGAATTTCCCATTTGAAAATGACGATCAAACATAACTTCAATCTCACAAAGTCATATATTGTGTTATGAGCAAGCACTCCATTTTTTTTTTTGTAGATAGGGGTTATATATACTAAAATAGCTTGAAGCATAATCCTCCTCTCATCCCTACATAACTTCATTATCATCACTGCTAGTATTTTGACTAATTTAGTCGAGGCTTTGGCAAGCTACCCAATGATTTTTGAAAGTGCAGAATTTCATTCTCTCAGCATTCCCACGCTCTTCTTGAGGCACCTACTTTTGTTGGCTATAACTAGAATTTCTCTCAAAATATTGAAAAAGTTGAAAAATATAAATTACAATATTAAAATAAACAAATTGCTCTTGCAAAATGTACAACAAATATTTATTGTATTAAGAGTTTTTTTCTAGACTGTTGCTAAATTCGTTCTATTCATTTCTTCTTATTCACATATCTCTAAATGTCTCCGAATTCTCAATAACAATTTGTAATCAATATACAAAATTCTATAGTTTTTTTTAATATGATGTTGAAATGGTCGTGGTTTATTGTAAATTTTATTTTGTTCTATTTCAATTTATTCTGGGGTTTCTTGGGGATTCACAGTCTTCTACTACCTAAGGATTAGATTGTTAGAAAATAAGTTTTTCAATAATGGGTAGATCAGTCTTTCAAAGGGATGCTACCCTGTAACTCAATTTCAATAATACTTTATAAAACTTGTTGGGCAATTATTATTCAACAAAATGTCATAATGGAGGCTGCTCTGTTTGGATATCAATATTTCTATAGATGCAATATGAATGACATTAATAACGACTTATAGACAAATTAGTTACCGATAACACCTATGATTGCTTATACCTCTAAGACCCTAAGAGGAAATTTCCCTCTTAGGGCTTACTTGGCCCTAAGAGGCCAGTTTAAAACCACCTTAATAGATCATAAGAGGGCAGTTTTAAACTACCCTCATAAACCCTAAGAGGACGGTATGAATGATGTATCTAGAAGTAGAAAATTATGTGCAATGTTATTGTTAATTGTCTTTCCCTTGTTTCTAACAATACAATCTTTGTGTTGTACCCTTCTACCCATGGTTAAGTACTTACATTTCTAGCCTACTAATCAATTCAAAATTGAGTTCCCCCGTAAGAGGGGCAGAGGTCCAAGGTTCAAATCTTGTACCTCGTTGAACTGAAGGCTTCTCCCTTTCCTAGTGCTTTCAACGATGTAAAAGGTTTAAAATTATTATGGCATGGTGGTTATAGGGGTAAACTACACGAAGATCTGTATGGCGGATTTTGGGGTGGATAGCACAGAATACTGTGGTGGCCATAAAAGCTAGATAGCTTATCCGAATTATCCATTCCACCATGTAAATTAAAAAAAAAAAATTGAGTCCCATAGCTTCTTCTTTCCTTTATTATACAAAGGAATACTCATATATATTGATGGAAATTTTTCAACTTAAAACCCTAAAATATCCAAAATAATCCTTTATAAATCTAGAGAAGAGTTGATATAAAATCCTTAACTTTTGTAGTATTAACCAACTATCCAACAAATTTATCATAGCATGATAGTATTTATTTAAACTCCATGGATTCACTAACCGAGGGATGATGAAAAATAAAAGTATCTACAAATTAGAGATGATATTCAAAGAGAAAGTTTGTTGCAACTTGGATACCTTTAAATTTTTATTTTTTATTTTTTATTTGTTAAAGTTTTTCCTAAATACTTAGAAATAATAACAAAGAGATAAAAATATCATGGATAACCTTACCATAGTATTGGGGATAATTCAAAGAATCTATAGTGGATTCATTAATCAAATAGAATATTTTGGAGTGAAGTAAAATAATCTAATACATTCAAATGACCTTGATTAAAACCAAAATTTTGAGGATATCATGTAGAAAACTCCATTAAATTCTATCATATGACTTGTTCATATCCAAATTTACAATCATACCTAGTTTATTTATAGAATCAAAAGAATGTATGGTCCCTTGTGCAATTATTATACCATTAGGAATTTTCTTACAACAAACAAAACCTCATTTCTTTGCGACAAAATGATCTAGAATGCTTTTTAATCTATTTGACATATTTTTAAAATTATCTTATAAATTACAAAAGCTTATTAGATACCATTCATCAATTTAATTTATCTCATATTTATTGGGAACTAATACAATAAATTGATCTTACTTATTATAACCTTATTTTGTCTAGCCTCTTCGACTATAACCAACATTTTGCTCTTGTACAAATCCCAAAAAAATAAAATAAAATTGTAAAAAATTCATTAAGTCCAAGTTCCTTGTTAGGGTGGAAACCAAAATTCCACTCATGTAGCTCCTCCATAGAGATCTTCATCATTAAACTTTTATTCTCTCTTTAAGTAAAAATTGATGGAATATTTTGCAAAATCTTACCTTGACACTTCTTGTCTTTCTCAATTTCTAACAAAATATCCTTAACTTCTTCCTTTCTAATATTTATTCTTCCATAATACTTATTCTATTTGAAGTTGAAACACTTTTATTCAATGAAAAGGTAAACTAGTTTTGGTTGTGGCATTAAAAAATTTGGTGTTTCTATCCCCTTCCTTAATCCATCTCTCCCTAGATTTTTTTAGGATCAATATGATTCTTCCTTTTATAAAACATAATAAATAAATAAAAATGAATTATTTTCATACTATTGATAAAGGGAATTGGCTTGACTTCCAGTTAAGTGTTGTGCCCCTAAATCTAAGTTTCAACAAGGTTGGATGGGTTTGCCATAGGCTTCTCCCAACCTCCAGATTAAGTTTGGCTCCCTACTTTCCTTATTTGGATATCTAAACTAAACTTAACTAATTTACATGAAATTAAAGTGCAAAGTACAAAGTTGAAATGCATAAAGTATAGAAAGCAAATTCATGAAGTTTGGAGTGCGAAAAATGAAATCAAATATGATTGTTACACTATAGTAAGGATAACATGTGATCAATCGACACATGAGAATTCAAATGATACCAATGTCCACCCATTTGCTTGGTTATAAAATTGATAAGTGAATGAAAATATGGGCTAGTAGTATCCAACCATCACACTCTTGGCAAACCATAAGGATGCTTCTAATGGGATGCACAAGACTTACAATTTTCTTACAACCTTATGCGTACAAAGCACACTATGGGTTTCATATAGTGTTACTCTATATTCTTATGGCTAAAATATTATTACTATGAGGATCATATGCATGTATTTATAGCAAAAGTTTATCCTTGAGTTACTTGGGATGAAAAACAATTACTACTAGGCAAAATAAATATTTGGGGATAACTTTAGTAAAATGTTACCTCTCCGAAGGTTACATACCTCTAAATACACCTCTAACATGCTTAGAAGGATCCAAAAATGCTTAATACACCTCAAAATGTCAAAATGTGTCTCTTTCTATGAGATTTTCCTTGAAATTCATGTTGATTTTCATTTTGTTTTCCATATCCAAGCAATTCACTATGCTTGTTGATCAATTTGCTTGCTTTACAAGTGATTCACTTGTTTTAGCAAGTAAATTATGCCCCTTGGTTGAGAAAAACACTCCTTGAGAAAATTTAAACCTTTGAATGAATCACTCCTATGAGCCATTCAATAGGTTTTCCAAGCAAATCACAACTTTTCCAAAATTAACAAAATTTTGGATTTTTTAAGAATTTTCACATCATCTATTTTCTAGATGTTGTTCATTGCTATAAAAAGTGTAAAATATGGAAAAGGTAGTGTGGAGATACTACATTTATGGTGACTTCATAGGACTTTAAGCTTGATTGGCATAAAATCCCATATCCTACCTTTATCCTTGGGTGTAGAGTTTACAAAATTATGATCCTCCTTACAAAATTGATAAACTTTGTTTATCTTTGGTGCTTTGGCCCATTAACTAGTCTTGGATGGTAATGGCCCCATCAATTTCTACCACTCACTATAATTATGAAACTGCATTGTCTAAAGTTCTTTAGCTTCCCCCACCAAGTCTTCAAAATGATTTTTAGATAGGTTTTTCCCCTTGTTTGCTAGCTATTTTAATTTGGTATGGATTGGCTTCAATTTCTTGAATACTTTAGAGGTTTTACCTAAATTGGCTTGATCATTTTCTTCCTCTATTATAAAAAATGACATCACCATCTAGGATGTGTTTCCTATCATCGAAGATGTTTGGCATTCTAGTAACAATTAACCCATGAATTTCTCCTCCATTTCTTGGACTTGGGTTGTAAGATATGTTAGGTTGTCTTTGCAATTATACAAGTTCCTATAGATGTCTAGGTTTTTTCTAATAATTTTCATCTTGTCCTTACATTATATCCCATGCTATTATGCTTGTGTTGGGATCATCAATGCAAAGAGTTTAGAACTTCTTGATGTTCACCTCTCGTAGAAAGTTGCTCTTGTATTTATTTAATGATCTTCTTAGTTGTTTCCAAGCTTTCTTCTATAGAGGATATTTTATTAAAGTATTCATAGGTGTTCTTTACCTTCTCCTCGACTTGGTCCCACATGTCTTTGGTCATTTAAATTTCTTATGTCAATTTTGGATCAACCTTTGTTTCTATAGGCTTTGAGGATTCCAACTTCTTGGTCTATTCACATTTATTTTCTACATCCTATAGCAACTTACATTATATTTTGGTCATTTCTTGCATGAGTTATTCAAACTTGATAAGTTGGGTTTTGAGGTCGTCCACCTATTTCTTCAATTGGTCCCTTTCAACAATCTCTTTTTTAATCCCCTCATTTTTCCATTAGAGTTGGTCCCTCTTAACCTTAGCCTTTACGAGTTCTACCTCTAGCTTTATGTTCCTAAGTTGAACTATCTCATCCTCAATTTCTAGTCGATCACACTTCATTATCATACCCAGTGTGAGTTGGTTCACCAATTGGATAATCTAGTGTAGATCTAGTTTGTCTAGGTCCAATTGAGAGATTTTAGCAATTAATATAGTAGGGGATAATACTAGTTTGGAGGGGTCTACTTTGGTGGCTTCAAAAAAGTACACTTTATCTCCATTTTTTAAATTTGTGACTAGAAAAGTACTAAAGCCTTGGAATTCTTTTTGTTAATTTGCTTGCACTCTTTATTCCACATTAAAAAGGATATCTAGTGCATTTTTAGCCGTGAACTCCCTATCCTAGTATGCATAACTTGGCCTAGGCCCTTTAGAGGTATCATTGATGAGGGAGCTCTTGAAAACATAGCTCTTTAAGTAGGGATAGTGTACATAATTACCTATTGGAGATGTTGTCTTTCATAGTATGGAGGGGAAGTGGAGGTGGTAGGGATAGTGAGAGGTGCAAGCTGAGTGGTGATGGCTAGAAATTTAGTAGAAGTGGGGGGAGTGGGCTGTGATGCTAATCCTAGTAAGATTATTGAAAGTGATGACTTGGTTTTTAAAATTAAAGGTTGTGATGCAAGAAGTTGCACAACTAGAGATGGAATTGAGGAGATAGGAGCAGTATTTGTTGTGATAGTGATATTGGAAGGCAAAGTATCTCTTGGTGACCTATGGCTACATCAAAAAATACCTTTAACGATGGTTGAAATAAGGTAGTTTTTTACAACAGTATAAAATCACACTAATAGACCCTAAAAGGGTGGTTTAAAACTGCAATCTTAGGATAACCACCATCTTAAAATCACCCTAAGAGGGTGATTTAAAACCACCTTCTTAAAAATAAGAGGATGGTTTTAAATCATCTTCAGATCACCTAAGATGATGGTTTAAAACCGCCCTCTTAACCTTAAGAGGATGATTTCAAACTACCCACTTAGAATAACTGACGTCTTAAAGTCATCCTAAAAAGGTGGTTTTAAACCGCCTTCTTAGGGTGGTCTCAATTTAAAAAAATAAAAATAAATGGCACGCGAGAAATGAATTGCGTGCACGTAAACCCTCATTTTATTTTTTTGTGTTTACTTTCTCTGTCCAACACATCGAGAAGCAAATCCTTCTTGTGATTTACTTGCTCCAAATATTTGCGTGCGGGTTTGTTCGGGAGTTATAAAGCCTGAAACTTTGAACAGGGTTGCAACCGCCATGACAATTTTAGTTTGCATTGATGGTGTGAGGTTCAAAAATATCAAGAATGGATACATTTCCAAAGTAGTTGGATGCTCTCATGGGTTCCAATCGTAACTACGATGTGAAAGACACACACTCTCTAGTTGAGTCTAAGGGAAGCAGGATTGGAGGTAAGACAAAATAAAGCTTTCCATACCAGGTCAAGTCTTCTTTTTATTTATAAAAAATGTTTTTCATTCAGCACTGCCTGTGTTAAAATCGTTAGAGCTTGATATGGAATTATTGTGGAATGAATTGGGTGTCTTTTCTTATTTGAAATGAAGACAAAGGAAAATAAAATTGTGGGTTTGAATAATTTTGTCTTGGGTCTCCGTTTTACATATAAATGCATGCTTGATTCTCCTCTCTGAGTTGTATTTTGCAAATGCTAGCTAGTATAATTTACTTCCCTACCAATGAATAAAGAAGGGAATAACTTCAAATGAAAGCCACATTCTGCTTGTTAGGGATAAAACCCTACATAGCCATTAAATGGGCAAACTCTTTTATATTTTAAAGGTATTCTACTCATTTAAAATTTTTACTGAGATACTTTTGTGCCACCGTCTTGGGGTGGGTTTACGGATGGCAAAAAAAATGGGTGGGTTGTTCTATGCCACCACCCCCGAAACCCCTGACAGGGGGAACCCCCCTATGAACCCCCTTTTGACATGCTCTGCGCATACAAATAACGCATGGATAAGGAGTACTACCTTGAACCACCATCCACCTGGACTAGAATGACACAAATTAACTGTTTGGTGGTTGTCAGAGATATTTCTCCCTTTGCTTTTGACATAAATATTCTGATTTGTAACATCTTATGAAATTTTTTAATTTTTTCGTGGGTAATCTTGTTGCTGATTTGTAACATCTTATGATTTTTTTAATATTTTCCTGGGTAATCTTCCTCAAGGCTATGTCTGTTATTTGAAAAAAATTATAGCTTGAGTAATCCTTCCAACATACTATTTTTAGCATGCAAAAAAAAAAAAAAAATATATATATATATAGTTTGGTAATACTATCATAAATTAATGAACTTTACTATTGCAAGTCAAAAATATTTTAATAGATTGAGACCACTCAGTTACCAGGTGTAAATGTTTTTGTCTTAGCATTTTCTTTACTCAGTTGGACTAGCTATGAAAAATAACAAAGACGGTGGGCTTACAATTCCAATTTCCATTTGGATCATGAAGAATATGTAAATTTTGTATATATTGTAGCAAAATTATTGCATGTGAAAATTTAAATGTTTTGAGGTGTGTCTTTGGCTATTGCTGAAAATATTTACAAGATTATTTGCTTTCATTTGCAATGGATTCTTGAGCTTAGACACTATGCTCCTAGCATTCCAATTATTCTGGTTGGAACAAAATTAGGTATGTTACTAATGGGAAAAAATTAAGTTTAGTTGTTTTGTCTCACCATAAGTTTTCAATGCATGAATGCTTTATAAAATTGGTCAATTCTCTTATCAAATCTTATGGTCAACCACCCTATAAAGCAAATTATCTGTTTAGATTGGGCATATGTATCTGTGTTTTGTCAAGCATATTTTAGACTTATCAGAGGGTATAACCATCCATGTAAATTTCATTCATATTGCTAATCTTCGTGAAAATAGCCAGAATGTGGTAAAAATATGAATACCATACCAATAACTACTGAACAGGTATGTCTTTTTTTCAATTAGACTTATTACTAGCTTGTTAATTTAGACTGTAAGCAATTATCATTATAAGTCATATATTCCTGCTTAGATAATTTTATGGTTTAAATTATGGACCATGCCATTTATAGATGTAGATGGTGCTCATATTTAGTAAATTGTGTGTCGACATAGTTAACAAAAACATATAATGCTTCTTTCTGTAGGGTGAAAAATTAAAAAACCATATTGATGCTATTGCATATGTAGAGTGCAGTGCAAAGACTCAACAAGTGTGGCAGTTAACAAAGATGGTCTGTTCATATATGCTTTTAGTAATAAAATATGGCTACCTTTTATTTCATTATCTATACTAGTTGAGTAGGGCACATGATACTATAGCTTTGTGGTATCTTATATATTCATGTTTGCATTTCGATATTCCATATCATGTTGGTGCGTCAACAACTTATACAATGTAAAGGTTATATTATATCTTATAAAATTCCTTGTTTATTATTATGTCATAACTTTTGTAATGGATCCTCATGCATGCATTATTGTTTGATTTGATGTTTTCTTCTACTCAGTTTTTCTATTGAATTATACTACACCATTAAGGGGGGAAATATATTAAAAATCTAGATTCCAGTGTTGATTCAGTTTTGAAATCTGTACAGGGGATAATGTAGTTGGACTTCAAAGTAAAACACACATGCTTATAGATTATATCTGTTCACTTCATATTGCAAAAGGGATAAACAGATCTCCTCTCCTTCACTCTTGACAACGCTTGTGTATGTGTGCATACTTTCTTGTTCCTTATGTTTTTTAAAATAAATTATAAATTTATAGCTCACATAGATTGAAATCACTCCCTAGCTTAATGTTACAATTGTTAGGTCATGACTTGACCAGTGCATCATTTATTATTATTTTTAATATTATTAGGTTTCCATCTGAAGTTCTTGCCAACAAGAAAGAGTTTCATTTGTGCAATATTCAAATTACTCCTACTCCCTTCTTGACCGTTTTTTACACATTTAAAAATATTGAATCTACCAATATTTATGTTATTAGTTTTTGTTCCTCCTCTTTACATATGTATAACATTGTATCTTTCAATGTTTCAATCACTTCCTGGTTCCAATTTACTTAAACATGAATAGTATTGACAGTAACAATATTCCTTGTAAGTTCAAACTATTCCCTACTTGTAAGCTTCCTATGTAAGCTTCAAGTGTTGGAAAGAGTAATCTCAACTGCATAGTTTCCTTTTATAATTTTTTTTTTTTGGCCTATATTAATTATGTTAAAAGTTTGTGCGTATATTTTTATTTCTTTGTAAACATGAAAAAGTTGTATGTAAGGTGATAGTCTAGAGTTTATTTATAGAATGTAGTTTCATTACTGTGCATGGTCTACAAAGGAGAAAAAGCTGGAGAAAATATCCAATAGTCTAGAGTTTATTTATAAAATGTAGTTTCATTACTATGTATGATTTACAGAGGAGAAGAAGCTGAAAAAATAGTTGAAGCTCTATGTAAACGTGAAGCTCTGAATTTAATACAAAATATATATATTCTGTTGGAGTTTTTTTTATTGTTGTGATTGTTCTCTGTATTTTCTGCTCTACCTCTTAGATCCAACAGTGGTATCAGAGCGTAGGGTTTCAAAAATTTCCAGAGACAAGGGTTTCAAGCAGAAGGTTGAAAGCCACAATGGCAGCACAAATGGGTCCAAGCACAAGCCTATCGAATCCACAGATTCCTCAGTTTAATGGTAAGAACTATGAGTATTGGTCTATTACAATGAAAGCCCTATTTTATTCACAAGATATATGGGAAGTTGTTGAGAATGGATTTCCAGAGCCAACAGATGCAACAACATTCAATGCACTCACAAGAGCTGAGAAAGACACACTGAAAGAGAACCGAAAGAAGGATTCAAAAGCCATTTTCTATATATTTCAAGGAGTAGATCAGAGCATCTTCCCAAGGATTCAAGGAGCGACAAAGTCTAAGCAAGCTTGGGACATCTTACAAACAACTTATCAAGGAATGGAGAAAGTGAAGGCAACAAAACTACAAATGCTAAGGAGGGATTTTGAGACATTGCAAATGAAGGAATCAGAATCAGTAGATTCATTTTTCACCCAAGTTATTGGGCTAGTAAATCAGATGAGATCACATGGAGAGAATATTCAGGATAGAAGAATAGTGGAAAAGATATTGAGGAGCCTACCGACAAAGTTTGATTCTCTTGTAGTTGCCATAGAAGAAACTAAGAATCTAGCTCAGTATTCAGTGGATGAGCTCCAAGCATCTCTTATCTCACATGAGCATAGGTTGAGTAGATCAGGAAACACCTCATTGGAGAATACCTTCAAAACACAAGTTAATATTGGCCAAGGCAGAGGCAGAGGAAGGCAAAATTATAGAGGAAGAGGAAGAAATTCATATAGAGGAGGCAGAGGCAGTCCATAAAATTCGAGTGGAAGGGGCAGCAACCAAAACATAAGCCAGAACTGGAGACAAAATCAATCTCAAGGTGAAAGGTATGATAAATCTCAAGCTCAATGCTATTATTGCAAAAAATTTGGCCATTATGCAAATGAATGTAGAAAGAAGCAGTATGATCTTAAAAAAGAAAAAAAATGTCAATTTTACAAGAGAAGATGAAGGTCAGGGTAGTATGTTGTTAGCATGTAATGTACTGAAGGAAGATAAAAAATATGTATGGTATTTAGACTCTGGATGTAGTAATCATATGTCAGGAAACAAGGATTTGTTTACAAACTTAGATGAAAATGTGAAGTCTGATGTTACTTTGGGGAATGATAACAAAGTTTCAGTCATGGGAAAAGGAAACATAAATATTTTAACTAAGAAGGGGGAGAAAAAGTATATATCAGATGTGTATTTTGTTCCTGGTCTAAAACACAATTTGATTAGCCTTGGTCAGCTTCTTGAAAAAAGGTATAGAATTTCTTTTGACAACAATGAATGTGTAATTTTGGATAAATATCCTAGTAAGAAAATTATTGCAAGAGTTCAAATGACCAACAATAGAATGTTTCCCTTGAAGATAAGACATAATTTTAATCCACAAATGGAAGGAATAGCTACAACAGTCAGTCAAACTATGTTTCAAGCTGAAATAAAAAATGAAAACTGGTTATGGCACTTAAGACTTGGGCATTTAAGCTTTGGAGGTTTAAGTTTACTGTATAGAAAGAGAATGGTGAAAGGTTTGCCACCCATAGAAAGATCAAAAAAATTATGTGAAGGATGCATCTTAGGAAAACAACACAGAGATTCATTTCCAGCAGGAAAGACACTAAGAGCCCAAGCACCTTTAGAGATTATACACTCAGATTTGTGTGGAAAAATGCAAACACCATCAATCAGTGGAATGAATTATTTCTTAACTTTCATAGATGATTATACAAGAAAGACATGGGTTTATTTTCTGAGGCATAAAGATGAAGTATTTGAGTACTTTAAACAATTCAAGGCTTTAGTGGAGAAGCAAAGTGGATATTACATCAAGGTGTTGAGGATGGATAGAGGTGGTGAGTATGTTTCAAAGGAGTTCTTAAATTACTACAAATATAATGGAATTCACAAACAATTTACAGCAAGGTATACACCTCAACAAAATGGTGTAGCTGAAAGGAAAAATAGGACAATTATGGAGATGGCAAGAAGTATGTTGAAGGTAAAGCATTTGCCAAATGAATATTGGGCAGCAGCAGTAGAAAGTGCAGTTTATATCATAAATAGGTGTCCAACCAAGAGTGTGAGAGATATAGTTCCTGAAGAGGCATGGAGTGGAAGAAAACATAGTGTTTCTCACATGAGAGTATTTGGTTGTGTGGCTTATGCACATGTGCCGGATGAGTTAAGAAAGAAATTGGATAGCAAGGGAGAAAAATGCATATTTGTAGGATACAATGAACACTCAAAAGCATACAAACTATACAATCCAGTGACAAAGAAACTTATAATCAGCAGAGATGTACAGTTCATTGAAGAAGAAGCATGGGATGGAAGTTTGGAGAAAACAATCAATGTTGTTGCAGCAAGTCCACATGAAGATATAGAGGATATAGTGTCAATCAATACACCCACAGTTGTGACTCCATCCACACCAATGCATGCACAACAAAGTGGTCCATAGGTAACACCATCAGCAAACACAAAATCAGCCCCATGAATGCAAGCAAGCACTCCAGTAAGTGCACAACAAACCCCATCAGCAGGCCCATCAAATAGTCCAACCTCTAGTGATACATCTAACCCAACATTGGCAACTTTAAGGAGGCAAAAATATAGAAGTTTAAATGATGTTTATCAACAAGAAGAAAATGAGAACAATGCAGGTCAAAATTCTTTATTTACCTTATACTCACTTGCAAGTGATCCAATACATTTTGAAGATGCAGTTAAAGAAGAAAAATGGATAGTTGCAATGAATGAAGAGATAGATGCAATAGAAAAGAATGAAACATGGGAGTTGGTAGATCTCCCACAAGGAAAAGATGTAATTGGAGTGAAGTGGGTTTATAAAACAAAATGCAATGCAGAAGGAAAAGTTGAGCGGTACAAAGCAAGACTAGTTGTGAAAGGCTATAAGCAACAATATGGAATTGATTACGAAGATACATTTGCTCCAGTAGCAAGAATGGAGACAGTGAGAACAGTCCTTGCAATTGCAACCCAATATGGATGGAAGGTCCATCAAATGGACGTGAAATCAGATTTTTTAAATGGTGTGTTGAAGGAAGAAGTGTATGTGCAACAACCACCTGGTTATGAGGTTGAAGGAGAAGAAAACAAAGTATATAAACTGAAAAAGGCACTTTATGGACTGAAGCAAGCACCACGGGCATGGTACAACAGAATAGATTCTTATTTTCTGAGCAATGGCTTTTGCAAAAGTGATGGTGAGCCCACTCTCTACATTAAATCAAGTCAAGGTAAGCTTCTGATTGTTGTGTTGTATGTAGATGACTTAATTTTTATGGGCAATGATGAAGATATTGTCGTTGAGTTTAAAAATGCAATGAAGAAAGAGTTTGAGATGTCAGATTTAGGATTGTTGAGATATTTTCTTGGGATAGAAGTGCAGCAAATGGATCATGGTATTTTTATCTATCAATAAAAATATGCAGCAGACATATTAAAGAGATTTAAAATGGAAAATTGCAAACCTACCCCCACTCCTGTAGCAATTGGTTTAAAACTGAGAAAAGAAGATTGGACTAAAAATGTGAATCCAACATTGTACAAGAGCATTGTAGGGAGCTTGATGTATTTGATAGCCACAAGGCCGGATATAATGTATGCAGTTAGTTTAATTTCAAGGTTCATGGAGACTCCCAAGGCAATGCATTTGCAAGCAGCAAAAAGAATTTTACGATATGTTAATGGAACAAAAGAATATGGCATTCTGTACACCAAGACAAATGAATTTAAATTGATTGGATATACAGATAGTGATTGGGCAGGTAGTATAGAAGATAGAAAAAGCACATCAAGCTATGTATTTCATCTTGGGTCAGGAGTAGTTTCATGGGCTTCGAAGAAACAACCTATAGTTTCCTTGTCTACAGCTGAAGCTGAGTATATTGCAACGACAGGGGCAACATGTCAAGCCATTTGGATGAAACGGATATTAAAAGACTTGGGTCATAAATAGGAAGAAGCAAAAAAATTATTCTGTGACAATAAATCAGCAATAGCCCTCTCCAAGAACGCAGTGTTTCACAAAAGAACCAAACATATTGATACACGGTATCATTTTATTAGAGAACTGATAAATGCTGGAGAGATCATTTTGGAACATTGCAAAACAGAGGATCAATATGCAGATATTTTCACAAAGCCATTGGGAACAAGGAGTTTTGTACAACAACGTGACAATCTGGGCATCACAGATGGAGGTGCAACAGTTGAGCTTAAGGGGCAGTGTTGGAAAGAGTAATCTCAACTGCATCGTTTCTTTTTAAAATAATTTTTGTTTTTTTTGGGCCTATATTAATTATGTTAAAAGTCTGTGCGTATATTTTTATTTCTTTGTAAACACGAAAAAGTTGTATGTAAGGTGATAGTCTAGGGTTTATTTTTAGAATGTAGTTTCATTACTGTGTTGAGGTAAAAAGCTGGAGAAAAAGATCCGATAGTCTAGAGTTTATTTATAGAATGTAGTTTCATTCTGTGCATGATTTAGAGAGGAGAAGAAGCTGAAAAAAAAGAGTTGAAGCTCTATGTAAACGTGAAGCTCTGAATTTAATACAAAATATATATATTTTGCTAGAGTTGTAATTTTTTATTGTTGTGATTGTTATTTGTATTTTCTGCTCTGCCTCTTAGATCCAACATAAGACTTGGAATATTTTGATTATTTTAATGTGGGGTGAATTTTGTATATCATCCCATCCTTAGAAATTCCATGACTACCATTTTTCTTGATTTGACCTCTAAATTGCATCCTTCAGTGTAGAATTTATAATAATAGTTATCTCTTGAAATTTGTCTCTTGTACAAAGTTTTCTTAAGATCAAATTCTAGTGTAGGAATATTTTTAAAATTTCTATTTGATAAATATCTTTATAATCGGCAAAGTGGCATTGCAACACACACTTCAATATAGGATGTTCTATACTTGTACCTACTGCCTTGTAATTTTATAGCCATGTAGTTCAATTTTATCCTTCCATGTGTAGATGTTTGGGATTATTTGCACATACAAGCACAAATGGCTAGAACCCACAAGTAAAATGTGACTTAGCATTCTCATCTTGTATTCTTGTATCTTAAGAAAGCAACATCCATGCTTGCAAAGTCCACCTGAAAGTCAAATAGAGCTTTTACTTTGATATCACTAACTCCACCTATGTTTTTGCAGATGTTTGCAATCTTTTGGAATAACAATAATCATCAAGTGTAATTTTAATTCATTTTGAAAACCGATGCCTTCCTAGGCTGACAGGTATGACCTTTTGTTGCTGGTGTTGTGATTTGTCATGAGAGATTCACTTGAAGCTTCAATAAACTGTAAAATTTTGGTAGAGTATTCGATTGCACCTTCAATTTATTGTACTTTGGCATGATGGAACTGATATCCAGAAAGGTTGTCATGGGCTTTGGCAAGGAAAATGAAAAATATTAGAACTAAACCATGTAAAGGCAAAAGATATACTCACACTTTTGAGTTGCCTTTTAGTGTAATAATGACAAATTTTGGAGAATTGCCCTAGCTTACTTTTTGGAAAATTGCCTCAGCTTGCATTTTGGACTATGGTTGGATAACCATATATTGGGTTGTATCCGCGTGATGTGGTCTACCGGCAAGGACGCCACTTGCATTATCGGTGATATGACCTGAGTTCAATCCCCACGATGGATATGTATATGTATAAGAAGTATTTACTAAATAAAAAAAACGATATATTGGGTAAATAACATCCTTTATGAGGATCGTCCCATATCACCTATGGTCTTGTGGACGTTAAAAACTACTTTACTTTTATAAATGTACCTAAGTATTATTGTGAATGCTTTTATAAATAGTTTGTTCTGGCCTTGGCATTGGCCTTGGCCTGACTCATTTGCACTGTATTGAAAGCCCAGTAAAGTGTACATTATGATATACGTAATATGAATGTGTATGATGTGATTTACTTTGGTCTATCTCTAGGTTAAATTGAAAGTAATGGTGAACATAGAGGCAAGATTGTTGTGTCAAGTCATTGAAAGACAAACAAATCTGTTGTAGTTGGGTCGTTTGCTAAGCCACATTTTTCATTCATGTAGTTCTGAGATTAATGGAATCACTTCCAAAGAAATATATATTATGAAAGATTTGTTTAGTTCATTTGTTATTTCTCATAAATATTCCTACTAATAAATGCTTCAAATCTTGCTTCTGTGAAAGAAGCATTAAAAGAAAGGTGGGTGAAGTATAGTTAGGTGTAGAAATATTTTATGCCAATTGATCCGTCTTGCAACTAGCATACACATTCAAATGATTCATTTGGCTGATGACAACTAAAGTTTTATGACATATGGTTAAAGTTTGTTGTAAGGAAGATATATTTTTAAAAGAGAAAACATGGAAAAGGGTCATGGAAAGTTGAAAAAAGGAAAGCAGTATGGAGTTCGTTTGAGAACAAACCAATAGACGATTGTGTTATTTATGGTCAAATTCAATCTTTTCCTAAATTAGTAGTTGATTCTCATGGCATCTTGGCATAAAATTACCTTGTAAAAAATTCTTTAAATTCTTGTGAGATTCTTTTCACCTGCTGATTTAATGTAAAACATGCCATATAATATAAATAACATATGTAGCTATGCTTGATATGTTGCACTTGAACTTATTTTGGTAATACATCTTTTTGTGACCAATCTTAATATTGAGAATAAGTTTTAGTTTGAAATGTTGCACTTGAACTTATTTTGGTATGACATCTTTTTGTGACCAATCTTAATATTGAGAATAAGTTTTAGTTTGAAATTTTGATGAGTCTTTTTAGTTTGGAAAACAAATGAAATATAGTATATAGAAGTACTTTATAGCTAAGCTTGATATGATACTCTTTAAACTTGTTATGATTTGTGAGTTTACACAAAAGAAGCTCAAGGTTGTGTAGGTATTTTTTTAAATGCATTGACTATTATAGCAGGTGTATTCTTATGTATATATGAGATCAATTAATTATACGACTTCTGATATTTCCAAGTCTGAATAAGCCAATCTTCTTGGGTTGTAGATGTCGAAGAATGAGCTTTGCTTGAAAGAGATCATTCAAGTTCTCTATCAGGAGCTGTTGAAGCTTTGGAAGCCACCACTCTTCGGGTTCTTGTTACCGGTGGTGCAAGGGTATGGTTTCTTTATTAATATATTCTATTTGGACGTTAACTTGTTCACTCTATATTGTTATCATACAAATATGTATGTGGCTATAGATTCAAGAATTTACTTGGTAGTCATGAAAAATATTACATCATTTGGATTGATTTGCAGGCTGACACTCAAGATGTAAAGGAAGTTGTTAGTTCTGTAGTTGATGTGATGCAAGCAATGGGTTCTTCTGTCTATTCGTTGTTGCCAAAGGTAAAATTAGGGAATGGTGTTCTGGAAGTAAAATTTACTCGAATTCACTATGTATTTTTATTTTGAAGACATCCTGAATGTGTTTTTTTGCAAATATTAAAATTTACCTTGATTGCAATGGATAACGTCTTTGATCGTTATATCACTAAAACATGGTTTATTATTATTTATTTGTTTATTTTTTATAGTTTATAAAACTTCATTCAAATTTATTCTTTGTTTAACTGCAGGTAGAAGGGATGAACCATTTGGTTTCAGAGCTTGCAAAAGTAGTTGCCCAATAGAGATTGTTGTTGGATGAGTGTCTAGATTTATTAACATCAACAACAACAATGGAGGTAAAAATCAAGCTTTAAAGTTTGTGACCTGCAATACAACTTGATAATTGCATTGCAGTGGCCTGTCTGTATTCCTATCTTCCCAGGTTGAAGAATCTAGCTTGAGGGCACATTTAGCTCAGTTAAAACAAAGAATATATTGGAAAAATCCATCAACAGCTGCCCAAGAGAGATTGTTATTGGATGAGTGTCTAGATTTATTAACTTCAACAACAGCAATGGAGGTAAAAATCAGGCTTTAAAGTTTGTGACCTGCAACACAACTTGATTATTGCATTGCAGTGACTAGTATGTATTCCTATCTTCCTAGGTCGAGGAATCTAGCTTGAGGGCACATTTAGCTCAACTAAACAAAGAATATATTGGAAAAATCCATCAACGACACAGTTGCTATTGAATCTGGAGAATGAAAAATGTAAGGAAATTTGTTAAGTTGTATCAATGTTATAATTGTTCATTAAGCTGCTTTTACTCTGAGGTGCAAAACTTGAAAGGTTGAAGGTGGAAGCTGCATCGCTTCTTTATTGAAGAAATTATATCTTGAATTCTCAAGCGGAAGTAGTAAAAGAAGTGTAATATAGTTTGATGATTCGGGTGAATCTAGTGCATGTGTTCTTTGCGCATGAGGAAAGTTGTAAATTCAGACGAGATGAGACAGAGGTCAGACGAGTCTTTGAGCTATGACAATAAATAACTGCGCTCAAGAAAAATTTGTCTCAACCTTTATTCGATGATCCTACTCTCTTAATTAAAATCTATATGCAGAACAGTATAATAGAGCAGAGCAGGAGAGATGGTGACATGTCCATAAATATTAAATGCTTCCTTTTTCTTCGATGTAGCATGCAAAGCAGAAGGATTTGGTGCCCATGGAGTGCCTGAGCCCTTAGATAATAGATTCTTCAGTCCAGAGCGAGCATCGCCCTTGCTTTTCCCAAAATATATATTTTTAAAAATCACTCCAAGACGGCGGTTTTAAACCGCCATATATATATATATATATATATGGCGGTTTAAAACTCATCTTAAAAGGGCGATTTTACGATGTCCTCATAAACGATGGCTGAATAACCACCCTTAAAGGTCTTTAAGGGCGATTAAAAATCGTTGTTAAAGCCCTTTTTTGGTGTAGTGAGTGAGTAGCATCTTAGAGAAATATGAGTTGCATTGGTTGAGGATGAAAGAAGCATAACAAAAGAATGGGAAAGAGTAGTGGGGATAGGAAAATAAGTAGTAAGAGATCGACAATTGAAAGCAGAAGAAAAAGAAGTCATATAGTGAGAAGATGGGATGGTATGTAGGAAGGGAGTGAATGTAGTAGTGGCCATTGGGCTAGTCGTTCCATGGTCTAGAGAATCAATTCCTTGGGGAATTTACCCCTCTTCAATATAGGTGTCCTATTCTATTTACCTTTATTTAGTTGCTATGACCACCTTGACAAACATTGACCCATATCTCTCAAAGTCCCTTTGTTCTTTGATCATCATTTATTGGATTGTTGCATTGACCATTGCCAAAGTTGATGACATAGTTTATATGGTAATCTTTGGTGTTATTTATTTCTTGGGTTTCTATTTTTATGGGCTCAAGGTGCTTGCTACTGTTGTTGCCTCCACAAAATTCTTGATCCTCTTCATGCCCGTGGGGTGTTTCCTATCCCAAATTGTAGAGAATTCATCAAATGGATCATCTCTTGTAGATTTGGTCATTATATTGATTTTGTACCTCATCCTCTACTATACTAGGATTTTCTTGTCTAAATACCCTATCTTTTGGAGAGCCCCTAGCCTTTGATAGTTTGGTTTGATATCGAGAATAAAACTATCTTTTGTCTTAGGGTAGAAGGTGTACCACTCTCGTGGGTAGTCATAATAGCTTTAAATATCAGCTTCATAACCTTTGTTACTCCCAAGAGTGGCAAGGGTTGTCTCCTCATCTAGGTTATCCTACTACAAAACATTATACCTTTTCTTGTGGGCGAAGAAGGTATCCAACTTCTTGTCTATGAGGATTTTCTTGAAATTATATTTTGGGCCATAGGACCATTGACTTCTTAGTTGCTCAAGACTTTTTTCCTTCTATTTTACTACTGTCATTATATTAGACCCACTCATCTTAGGAGTGAATTTTATGATTCATTGCTTAAGTGGGTAGAATATGGTCTTCTTTTTCCCTTTGAAATATTTTAGGTCTATGTACTAGAGTTGTCTGACATACTTGAGGCTAAATATGTACTTTGACACCCTTGTAGGAAACTCAATGGTATGGTATGAAAATCCATAGAGACAAATAAAGGATCTAGCCCTCCTCAAGTAAAAGCCTCCCTAAGACCATTTTCACTTTGTCATCATTTTCTATTCCTCATTTGTCAATCTTGATGCTCTTGTTCTGAACCTTTTTGCAATCACTTCATACACTTCATTGTAAAAGTGGTTTGAAGACTTTCCCTCTTCCCAATACGATACATTTGTGCACCCCACTATGCTCAAGGGTTTTCCATCATTTTCCACTTGATCTAGATAGAGGTTAGTGAGCCAACTTTTCTTCTAGTATAGGATCAATCAGATTAGGTAAGAAATCTATGTGAACTTATTTTCATCTTTGAACTTCCTCAGCTAATTTTCCATTTGATAAAAATTATACTTGGCATAGTCAATTATCTAGGAACACCCTGGCTAGGTTTGTACTAAATGTAGCAAGGAAATATTTTCTTTGTATACCTTCTTATCACCCTTCTCCCTAAGGAAAGAGGCAATTACTAGTAGTATTTTTGTATATCAACCTAAAATTAGTCCACTCTAGTGGGATATTGAAATTAGATGGTAGGTTGGGATTTTTTAGACAAGGAATAAAAAAATTCTTCCAATAGGTATTGGATTACCTATAACAAACATCCCTTTAGGTTTTGAGTCTACATGATATCCACATTGTAGATTCATCATTGGCCTTCAATCGACTCCTTAACACCTTTGTCCTTATATAAAAAGCATCTTTAGACCATTATAGGAGTCTAAATTTCTTGGAGATGGAATCATATCTCTCGACCATGGATTCTATTAATTTGGGGTAACCCCATACCTATGACATGAGGTTCATGTATAAGCTAGATGTTCAAGATTAGCTTATGCTCCAAGAATCAATCATAGGGTTGAGGTTAAATTATTGGAGAGCATAAAGCAATTAATAGTATATTAATCAAGGAGAGATTAAATAACAATGCTTAGGCTATAGTTAGCCCACAGAAATAGCTAACCTACGTGCTTAGATAAATAAGCGCTAACAACTAACTAAATAGTGCTAACAAGATAATATTCGTTAATAAATAGATATTAACGAATATCTTAACTTAGGTAGATAACTAAACTAATTTACCCTTATAACTATTACATTAGCCAAATTAGGTAATAGCTACAGTTACTAACATAGAATATTTACTCTAACATCCCCCCTTATTACATTATTTGGGTAATAATATAATTGTCCCAATATAGTGAAGAAGAAGATAAATGAAAGAATGTTGGCTCTTGCTTTGTCTTTGGCTCTGGCTCTGGCTCTAAGCGTACCTCTAGATGTGTACCTCTGGGTCTATCTCGAGATCTGCTTGTGAATCTGCCTCTGGATCATTGCCTTTGGATCTGCTTGTAGATCTGCCTCTGGAACTTTATCTCTGGGTCTGTCTTTAGGTCTGTCTCTAGGTCATTGTCTTTGGGACTGCCACTCGGTCTATCATTGGATTTGCCTCTGGGTCTACCATAGGTTTTACCTTTTTGGTAGAAGCCATACAACATTTCTTTCATCATGGTCCATTGTGTGAGATATGTCCATCCACAATCTATATGAACCTTGTTGGCCATTTTCACTTTGTACCAACAACTGGAAGAAGAGTGATTTGTACATCCACATGAATCACAAGGATGTAATTTCCAACACCTAGCTACAACATGTCATGTTTTTCCACAATGATTGCAACAATGCTTTTTAGGAGTTGTAGGAGATTTAGGGTTTACAAACATGGTTTTACTGGTACTTGCTTGTCCAGAATAGCCAAGGCCTTCATTCTTTGCCCTGACATTTAGCATTATTGGAGTTTTAATGCCTTGTTCTTGTTTACCTAATCTCTCACCATTGAATCCCATTTTCTTCATCAATTTGGATCCAAATCCTTTGGTGTGTTTTTCAAAACACCCAATTTCATCATCTTCATCAATACTTTTAACAATATGGCATTTGTCACTATTGATGAGATTATGGAGCTCATTTTTAGGAGGTTCAGTTTTTAAGTCACTAGTGTCACAAGCAAAATCTGCTATTGAGATGAGATCACCTGTGCTACAACTGATATCTACCATTGAAGGTATGAGGTCACCTGTATCACAACAAGCATTTGCCATAATAGGCTCAAGGTCACATGTGTCACAACAAGCATTCGCCACCATGGGTTGAAGGTCACTTGTGTCACTACAAGCATCGACCATTAGGGGTTTGACCTCTGTTTCCTCACTAATGTCCCTTTTCACTTTACGTTGAGCAATGTCAAGAGAAACCAATGACATGTATATTGCCCTTACAACGCCAATAGGGATTAGAACACCATTTTTTTGAATGTCTTCACAAGACACAAAATCATCGAGTATGGCATCTACACCACTGCGTAGTGTGAGAAATGTGCCATCCTCATAAAAATATATCCCATCCATCTATGGGGAAAAGTAGGGACTTTTAACTGATTTATCAACATCAATTGATTTTGGGGTACTTTTCTTCTTTGATCTTCCCATTTTTAAGGTGTCGGTCTTTGCCGAAAATGCACCTTTTACAATGAAATTTTGCAAAAATAAATGGCTAAGGTGTCGATCTCTGTCGAAAATGCACCTTTACAAGGTTATCCCCCTTGTTTTTGCAAAATTATATCCCCCTTTTGTGAAAATTAGGAGATGGTGGAGAGAAAAATATTTTATCCCCCCTTAGTGCAAAAAAATGCAACTATGAAGCCTCTAAAAGTTTTGACAAAGTGTCCTTCACTTAAAAAAATTGAGTGGTTTCAAAAAATTTGCAAAATGTAAAGTTTGAATCAATTATTTAATTAATAATAAAATAATTTAACTAAAAAAATCATTAAAAAATGATTTTTAATCAAACAAATATTAAATTATTAAAAAAATCGAAAAAAAAACTTAATAAAAAAAATTGCAAATAAAAAAAATTGGAAGAACCTTGCGCCCTTTGCTTTTCAGCAAAAATTGGTGTAAAGTGGACGCGGGCGGGGATCGTCCTTGCAATCTCCCCCCCCTTAGCGCCTTAGCACTTTCGGCTACACGACCGGATGAAAGCTAAGGGATGAAAATCCCTTTTCACCCTTTTTCCTGAAGTGCATTGTAAACCTCCACTAGGCAGTGCGTCTGCTCCAGTGGCTCTTTTACGATGACGGTGATGTGTTGATCGATGAGGGTTTCTCCTCACCTCCTCGACAGCAGTCGTACCGTCTCCTGGGCTATAAGTCTTTAAAAACAACCTCCGCAACACACAATGAATCCATTGTCACTAGAGTTTAGACCATTGTACATTACCGCACCATGAGCAAATCGAAACAAAATAAAACATGTCCATTGCATATCGTATCATATTAGGGTAACACAATGCAATTTCTCTTGTGAGCAGATGAGGGCATTCACGGCCAAAGAACAATAAACAAATTGAACGTTGGGCTTATTTTTGCAGCAGTTTTTTTTTTTGGCGTAGATCTCCAAAACCACGCAATCGTCAAAACCTGATCAATGCAGCGTCATCACTGTGATGCTACGGCTCTATGCAGCTTGCACTCGCTATATTAGAGATCCACTCCATAATCCTCTCGTGTTGCGGTAGGATCATATCGAGGAGAGTCTTAGAGGGTTGCATCTCTTCGATAATGTCTCAAAATGACCTCAACAGGCTTGCTGTCCTTCGCTAATGACTGCACCACTATAGCTGTAGTGGTATGTCAATGGTGATCTACTGCTCCTCCACAGGTAGCCAATCATGTCTGTGGGAGGCTATGTCTGCAAATTGGATGATCAACCTTATGCCAATTGCACCACGTTTGTGTATGCTGCAAATCGATCATCTCAGCATCGTCAAAATTATAGTCAACAGATACCTCAGTTTTGAAACCTCCTCTCACACGATATGTAGTCTGATACACCAACACAACTGGATCGAGGGCTTTGGAATATGACCAAGAAGAGTGTACCTACAACAAAAAAATGATCATAAATTTCCTTATAAAATAATAGTCATCATCGCGATCCCTTTTCGATGTCACTAGATACAGCCATATCTTTCGGTGCTTGGCTAGAAATGTAAATCATCCAATGGTGCTACAAATGGACACTGATCAAGGTCTATGGCTATTGGCTACAACGACCACTTGTAATAGCATAAAGCAATTCTGTCGCAAGGCACCTTCGGAAAATTAAAACCGCATTTCAAATGCGATCTCTAGCAATTTCTTGCACGACGATGGTTTGGTGATGCACTCCTCTACCGGTGATGCTGAAAATATTTTGACCTCTAGTCTCCAAGCAATTCTGGTCATTCTTCATGCCATTGCGATTGGGCCAAATCACTTCATCTGAAACAATGTTCCTGGTATAAATTATCCCACATGCAATGTGTGGGATAACTATAGGAATTTATAATAAAAAATGCTCACATTATAAAATTACTACCTTTGGGTAGTCTGCCCGGTTGTGTCTGGTTTTGCTCGCCAAATCACTCAGCCTTTCATATGATGTCAGTGTCAAAGTCACCTAACTAGCGGTCCATGTGTCACACTTCACTCATCTTGAATGAGCTATCCAGTCTGCGTAGTGGTTTATTCGTTCCCCACGTCAGAGGGTATACCACATAGGTCGTTAGGTGTCTTCGGTCATAGCGTGTATAGCCTATCGCGTCCACCAAGTTTACAGATCCAGTTATATCTATTTGGGTCAGCTTTCGGTCCTCTGTCCCAGGTCACGTGTAGACTTGTTGTCGGTCCACTGTAGTCATCAATAGGTTGCGGTCTAGTCCTCTACATGATCACCATCAGTAGTCGTAGATCTATCAGGCTAGAAGGTCAGATTGAGTCCGCTAGCAAGTCACCGTCTGATCAATGCTTAGGTGTCACCATCTGATTTGTCTAGTCCACACTATCTGTTACGTGCACAGTTTTCCCGTAGATGCAATTACACCAGATATGTCTCGGTCCCCCAGGTCCGGTAACGTCACCATGTACAATTAGATTCGGTGTCTGTGTAGGTTCGGTATAGGATACGCCCATCCGCTAGTGTTGTCCCCGTTGACTTAGCGGCTATCTAGGTGTGGTAGTATCCACTTGTACCAGAAGGGTCTCCCATTCACTTTTAGATCTTAGGATCTGTCGTAATTCAGATCCAGTTAGTTAGATCTGACTTAAGTGCCAAGTGCCAGAGCTATCAAACGATTGGAAAGCATAAAGAAATTAATAATATATTAATCATTGAGTGATTAAATACAATGCTTAGGCTATAGTTAGCCCATAGAAATGCTAACCTACGTGCTTAGATAAATAAGCGCTAACAACTAACTAAATAGTGCTAATAAAGATAATATTCGATTAATAAATATATATTAACGAATATCTAATCTAGGTAGATAACTAAACTAATCTACCCTAACAACCAAATGAGGTAATAATATAATTACCATAGAATAGTAACTTAACATAAATCCCCTTAGTGTCTCCCCTCCTCTCACATATCCTCCATGGAATGTGTGTATGTCCCTTCTATTACCTTCCAAAAGGGTCCTAAATTACTCTTTATGTTTTTGTAGGATATAGGCTCTTGCCTCTTCCTCTTTACCCTTTTCTTTTTTTAATAGCCCTACTTCCATTGTGGTAATTGTTATAGGTGATAGTGGCATGGTAATTGATAGGGTGGTAGATATGAAAGGCATTGAAGCTACTAGATCTTCTAGTAGTAAAGGGGTAACAGAGGTAGATGAGATGTCCATGATGCAAAAAAGGCAAAAAAGTAGGTGAAAGGTAAAAAACAAAAAAATAAGAAGATAAATTTGGATTTTATTGGTTCAGAGTGATTTGCTCAAAAATACAAGCAATTTGTTCATTGGAGGTGTTAAGTCGGAATTTAGGTAAGGTACTAATTTGCTCAAAAATTCAAGTGATTTGCTCAAAAAATGAGGTAGTTTGCTTGGGTTGGCAAGCGGTTTGCTTATTATCGGGGACTTTGCAAGTTTAGAAGTTTTGGTTTGGGAAGCCCAATGATATTGTAATCCACTTGGCCTTCACCACCCAATGTAAAATTCGTTGTTATATATGTGGTTTGCTATTATAAGGGTGCAATTTGCTTATATATGGTTGGACCCTCATTACAAAATAAAATTTGCATAGCCCCTTGGGATTTTATAGCCCTTGGATAGTACATGCATGGCCCACACCTAGGCACATATTATTTGAGCAGGGCAATTGCATCATTAAGGGCTAATCCACTCGCCCATGTGGTTTTCATGGGACCTATGGTTGGTAGGGGTAGGCCACTCATTAAGGCAAATAAATATCTTGCTAAAGAAAGCAAATTATATTTTCTTTAACAATATCATTGATGGACCTAGCATAACATTATTTTTATGAGAAGAAGACAAAAATTTGGGAAGAAAGGGAAAGTATGAAAATGGAAATAGTAGAAGGGGAAATACTTGCCACATTAACAACCAATACTATGTACATTTAGTTTCTTTAGTTAGGGTTTGTTGCACCAAGTAGAGGTGTTTCCCATTCATGAAGATAGGTAGCATCATACCTTCCATTGAGGTATAGGCATTTAGACCTGTAATTTTAGCAATTTGGTAAGGCCTACTCCTTAAGAAATTAAAATTCTAATGAACACCTAGTTTTTTGTCCCACTTGAGTACTAGGTATCCTTCTTTATATGCCACCTCTATTACCTCTTTGTTTAACCATATCTTGATACACCTCTTATTTTTAGCAATATTCTTAAATAAATTTTCCCTCTCTCCTTTTCTAGGGCTAGTAGTGTGTTTGTTTTGACATGGGCTCCAATGTTGGTGTCTTCTCGCTCAAATTTTTGAAACATTTGAAGGAAGGGAACTCAAGGTTAATTGATAACACATCCTTCTTGTTGTATATCA
>JAQPPZ010006174.1:0-72160 GCA_028583015.1 Wollemia nobilis | reverse complement strand
TTAGAGCAGGAAGTTGTGGGATAGGAATTAGAGTGACTTGAAGTGGACCCAAGATCCATTAGGAAACCAGGTATATTGAAGGCATAGGCTGTGAGAATGCACTAGGATATAAGTGTTATGGAATATTGGGAAGGATAGGCATGGTCACTTTCATGGGAAGCTTACCTATGGTGATCAATTTTTATTTGGCCTTTTTCACCTATGTGTACATATCTGGGAATGTATTCACATTGGCCTACATAAAAACCATGCCAATGTCAGAGTTAAATGCTCTAAGATAGTAAAATGTAGCTTATTCATGCATGGGTTGAAGACCATCAGGAACTCTTTGTCAATTTTGGGTGAATCTGACGTTGAAGTCCATTATATCCTCTTGCGAATGTCTTTGGATAATTATAAATTGATGTAGCAAGAAGAATGGATTAGCTTGCTCATGAAAATTCTTAATTAGTAATTCTGCCAACTAATCCCATGTGGCGATAGTAGCCGATGACAACGACCGGTACCAGTATAATAGCTTCCCTCTAAGATATAAAACCAGTAGCCTTATCATAATGTCTTCATCCATGATACCATGGATTATTGCCAAAGAAGCCACATATTGAATATGCTCATAAGTGGTCTTACCAGTACCATCATAGGTAGGCAAAGACTTCAAAGCTACTTGAGGGACTGTATTTTGTTCTTGTAAATTCAAGGCTCCTGAGTTATTCCATGCTAGAACCTGCCTTGGTGGTTGTGGCTACTATGGTGGTGGGTTCTAAGCCATTTGAATTAGTGTATGAGGTTGTGGAGGCGTAATGCTGGTAGCAATACTAGCTAGACTTGATGGAACAAAAAATACATCGACTATCTATGAGAATTTTGTGGATAACGTGTAAGGTGAAGGAACTAATCTGGGGTGTTTACCTAATATTTCAATATCAAGTTCATAAAACTCAATGGGATCTTCAAGATTTTTACCCTTCGTTCTTATAATCATGAAGCACAACTTTTATTGCCCTCATGTTTGGAGGCTTCTGGGTATAATTGAGTCACAATATGTTATAACTATACAACACAAAGGTGAACATCAAACCTTATTACTATTGAAAGTGGAAATTTCGGTGTCCCACCGGGCATGCCAAAAATTATTGGTCAAATATATACCTAATTATACAAACATGCATTCATGTGCCCTAGACATGGCCAATATTGAAAGGCCAAAGGAAATAAATGTCCTTCGTGCCAATATCTAGAGAGGGTTTTCTCTCTTAATAAATCTTACACTGATTAAAGTCTAGAGTTGCAAGAAATAAATTGTAAATAATAGAAATAAATGGGAAATATTGTCACAGGCCGAAGGTGTAGGATTGGGAACAGACTAGCAACAGGAATTCCACCCAAGCATTGAAACAACATGTAATAAAAGAAAGAAACAATATTTACTTACAACCTTGTAGAGACAACCTCCAGGATTGTATTCTAGAACTCACTCTCTCACCAACAATGTTTAAATTTAGATGCAGAATTTAAAATTAATAGCAAACAATGAATATGAGCATAAAATAGAAATGCATAAAAATAAAAGGAAATCACACACAAAGATTGCTTACAAATTTAGAGGCCAAGTATCTTCTATTGATGTAGAGAACTTGAATTAATTTTTTGTAGAATGTCTAACCTTCTTATTACATCGGAATGCTTAGTATTTATAGAGGATTTTGCCTCTTTCATTAAATGCACATAGAGATAAAATATTTATAGATCAGAAACCATAGCGAGAAAATTCCTTCTCGAAAATACTGAACATTCATCCATTTGAGATAAAAATCCATATTTTAAGGAAATTCCTCTAGGAAATCAACATCTATGGTTGTTGATGCATGGTAAACTGCAAGGTTTGGTCATTGACTTCATACGTTCACCATCCTAAAAATATGCTTCTTCTTGGAAATCATGAAAATCACCTAGTGCTTTTAATACTGCTTCTCCCTTTGCTTGAGATCTACAATCTGAATTTCTCCTTGCCCTAATCATTCAATGCCCTCCATTCACCTATCTTGGGCACTCTTGAAATTCTTTGACGTCATTGACAACAAAATTTGCCCAAAATTAGCAATAAGCGAATGCATATTTACTCTTTCAATCACATTCATTGGTGGATAGGGAAAATTTATAAATTTAATGGATAGTTTTCTTGATTATGACAGTAATCATCCTTTTCCTTTCATGTGAAAGCACCTCTAATAGCTACCTTGTTCTATTTAAAATCTACGTTCACCCCTAAAAGAGGTGAAAGGTGTTGTCGCCCTCCTCTTGGGGCGAATACGAAGTTGACTATTCAAAGTCACTTTGAACTTCATGACTTTTGCCTACTTCACCATATATAGCACGTTCAACCTTGGGAGAGGCAAATGGAGCTTTCTTCCCTCAACTAGGGTGAACGCACCATTGAATTTTCAAAAGTTTTCTCTTATTGACATTCATCCCAATTTTGGGTGAACGAAGCTTTCACCCCAACTTTGTGCTAGCACACCCTTTTATTAAAAAGTTGTTGACTTTGGTGCTAAGTTCATTATAACTCAAGGCATTTCAAAGGACCTCCACTGAATATGTCTTTGTCTAACCAAAGTGTCAGTTGAGCACATCTCTTTGATTTTTTGGAGACTTTCTCCCCAAAATAGGGTGAACGAAGCTTTTACCACGACTTTGGGGCCAACATGATTCTTTCTGCATTTTGACTTCGGGTGACTTCAACACTTAGCCAAATTAAAAACTTCATTTTTTAATTTCTTCTTTCGCCCCAACGAGGGGTGCAAAGGACTTTTACCCCTCAATTGGGGTGAACATGTTTATCAAAGTCTATCATTCACCTTTTCTTTTACATTCACCCCGAAGTGAGGTAAATGAGCCTTTCACCCAATGTTTGAGGTGAATGTGATTTTCCCTTTTGGTGAAGCTCCCATAATTTATGCACTTAATCTTTGAGCACCATTTTCTACAACTATTTATGGGCAATTTTTACCAAAGTCACCAATCAGTTCTCCCAGCCATTTTTTCCCTTAAAACACCCATTATTTTCAAGCCAAAAAAGGATGCATGAAAACAAAGAAGGAAAAATAAAATATAAACTATAACATATTATATCGGTCAAAATATTGTATCATAATATTAATATATTTTACCACATTACAATCAAAATCCATCAAAAATTTCTATGTGGCATAATGTCAAAATTGCCAACAATAATTTATAAATAACCTTAGGCATTATTTTTAAACCTTAATCTTATAATAATAAATATTATAATATTATTTCCTTTGTGCCTAGGTATTTTTATTTTTCACCCTTAGACCTTATCTTATCACCTTTAATATTATTATAATAAACATTATAATATTATTTCCTTTGGCCCTAGGTATCTCCTTCCTTCAGAGTATTTAACCAATATTTTGACCAATCATATGATGCTTTTAAACCAAATATCTTGGGCTTAAAATATAAATATTTAAACCTCCTTTTACCAAATCCTTTCACTCATCACTGATACTGACTCTTGACATCAATGACAACACAACTAATCAAAATTTCCAACAATATCCCCCTTTGTCATTGATGGCAACCCTTTTTCCTATGGCAACCCTTTTTTCTTAACCATTCCTTTTTCCTTTTTTCAAATCTACTCTTCCTAAGAAACTGCTCCCCCTGACTAAATGCTCTCCCCCTAACTCGAATCTCTCCCCCTTTATCATCAATGGCAAAGGGCCACCTTTGGGGCTAAATATAAAACTCTTAACTCAACCCCCTCCCCACCTCCTCTCCTTGAGGTGGTTAATTTTGGGGTGGGAGTATCTCTACTCCAAGAATACACTGCTCCTTTCCTTTGTTCACCTTCTTCGTCAACTAATTCCTTTGATTCCTATGAATATTCTTGTTCCTGCTTGTCTCTGGAAATTTTTTTCTACACCACTTAGCCATATGCCCAACATTATTACACTTATAACATTTAATGTTTGTGGTTCCTTGAAGGTGGAAATATCTTGAAGTTCTTCCTAGTGAATCCATATCCATTCCTGTCATGAACCCTACAATTAATTGCCTTATGACCAAATTGTTTACAAGAGTAGAAATACCCTTGAAAGAGATGTCCATTTCTTAAATTCCTTTTAGTAAAACCATGTTCCTGTCTTTCATGTGTCCTACACTGCATAGCCTTGTGTCCAAACCTATGACATGAGAAGCAACATCCATTGAAGAAACCTTGCATTGATCCCATTGGTCTCTTAGTCTCTTCTTCCCTATGATGTTTCTTGTTCCATCTGTTCCTTGTGATTTGTTCCTTTCCTTGTTGAACTTTCTATTTTACATATTATCCTCATAAGTCTCACTTTCTCTTACACTCTCTTCTTCTAAAGCTTCTTCTTCTTTGGAGCTTGATATTGAATCCTCTCCTTGTTCTCTATGTTCCTGTTCAAAACCAAGTCTTGTCTTGTTTGATGAAGATATTTGTACCTTGATAATCTTATCCAAGGTCTTTGAGCTTCTCCCAAACATGTGTAGCTTGTTTTTAGACTCTCTCACTTCCTTCCTTAATGAAGCTACCTCATGCTCTAATATTTCACATTCTAAAACCTTTGCCTCTAACTTATCTTTAAATCTCCTTGTCTTAGCTATTGAGTTGGTTAGATATTCTATTAGCTTTCCTTACTCTTCATCACATTCTTGAAATTGAATCTTGAGTTTTTAGCTATGCTTTATTAACATTATTAAGTCCTTAAGAGTAGAAATAAGCTCACCTTCAAGATCAACTTCTCCTTCACTCTCTGATTCTTCCTTAACTTATTTGTCTTCAAGAGAATCTTCATTCTTTTTTTATTTATCTTCAATGGAAGCACTTCCTTATTCTTCTATTTCCATAATAAGAATTTCTTCTTCTAGACCTTCAAGAGCATCTTCATATTCATCTTCATTGAAACTGAACCCATTCCTTGTACAATGATCTTCAAGATGATCAAAGTTACCACACCTAAAATACTTGAGAATTATTGGTTCCCTTTTTACCTTTTTCTTAACATCTTCTTTTTCTATTGTCAGAAATATAATTTCTTCTTCTTCATTATATGAGGACCTTTCATCACTATCACTTGAACTCTTGCATGTCTTGTCTGCATAGAAACTCTTCTTATACCTTTAGAAAAACTTATTTTCATGCTTGTTTTATCTTTACTTATTTTTCTTTTGGTAATTGGATTTTCTTGCTTCCCTATTCTTATGATCCTATTTTTATTCATCATTACTACTTCCAGACTCTGGACAGTTAGATGTATAGTGACCATATTTACCACAATTGAAACACTTAACTAATTTTGGACCTTTGTGCTTTCTTATGTCTTTGTTCCTTCTGCCATAGTTTGATTCTTCATCACTTGAACCTTTCTTTTTATATTTTTTTCTTTGCTACTTTGAAGGATTCTTCTTTCTTGGGGATAGGATCCTTTCCTATTCTCATATCAAAAGCTATGAGTGTGCCATGTAGCTCATCCCTAGTCAAAGTCTCAATATATTTTGTTTCCTCTATGGCTAAAACCTTTTCACTATACCTCTTAGGAAGTGACCTTAGAATATTTTGATAAACATCTATTTCTTCAACTTTAAACCCAATTCCTTACATGGAGTTGAAAAACTCATCCACATGAAGTAATTATGTAGCAATTTCTTCCTTATGCTTCATATTCAAACCTTCAAATGTTTTTTTGTGATTTTGCAATTTTGCCATCTTGACATTTTTGTCTCCCTCATATGTTTTCTATAAATTTTCCCAAATATCTTTTGCTAATGTGCAATGCATGACTTTTACAAACTATGATTCATGTAAACCACTTAATATTTCATTCATTGTCTTTGAATTATTTAGATATAGGAGTTTACCATCTTTATCTGTAGGAGGAGTAGCTGGTGGTGTGTATCCATCCTCAACTACTTACCATATATCATTTCCGTGTACCATTATATAAATCCTCATTCTTATACTCTAGAATGCATAATTTTTTCCATCGAACAATGGTGCATTATTTCTTGAAGATCCACTCTAATAATCCATGTGTGTTCCTATAAGATTTTTATTCAAGATTTTAAACTCTTTCGAAGGAACCCGCTCTGATACCAATTGAAGAACACAAGCTTATACTGAGAGGGGTGAGAGGGGGAGTGAACAGTATAAGACCAACTTTTACTTTTCTTTCTCAAAAATTATTATTCAATATATCAATAGTAGTAATCAAAGTAATGCATAAATAATCACACACAATAGAGACACCAATTTAACGTGGTTCACCCAATGTGGGCTACTCCACAGAGAAAATATTTCACAAAAATTTTCTTAATAAATATCTTAGGAATCCTTTCCTATTACAGTGTTTATGGACCTTTTTCCAAAGGAGATATGAATCCCATGATAAAGTTCATGGATCTCTATCCACAGGAGAACTCTTTCTCCTTTGTTGGTTCATGGAACTCTATCCACAGGAGAACCCTTTCTCCTCTACTCTAGCTAGTGATATTTTAGAAGACTGCTACCTCCATTGCACTAGATTGTGGATCTCTCTCCACTGAAGACCTTTGTCCTAACTCATAAGACCTCTATCCTCACTTCCCTAGCTAATGTATCTCTATCCACTGAATACTACTATCATCTACTCTATCACCTTCAAAGTTTACTCTCAGCTATACTCAATATCAATCTCAAATCTATACTAAACACTATCATCGGTCTAACACAAATTTGCTCTCAAATATGTCTCTAGTCTAGCACAAATCTACCCTCAAATCTGCACCAAAATATTGTCTCAAATCTATCCTCAAGCCTTAACACAAATCATGATTAATCACAAATCAACTCTGCTAGATCTTCCCCAAGCCTTAACTCAAAGCTTAAACAAATCAATCAATCAACTCTACTCTCAAGTCTTCACAAATACTTACCTCAATTCTATCCACAAGTCCTCTCAAGAACTTGCTCAATATGCTCTCAAGTCTTCTCAAAGACTTACCTCAAATCTGTCCAATCAATTTCTCCCTAGAACTTGTCCAATCTGCTCAACAAGTCTTCACCAATACTTACCTCAAATATGTTCAACAAGTCTTCACCAAGACTTGTCTCAAATCTATCCAAAAATCTCTCCCTAGAACTTGTCCAATCTGCTCAACAAGTCTTCACTAAGACTTGTCTTAAATATGCTTGCAATATTTCACAAAAGCTCACATAAATATGTCCTTAAGTCCCCTCTAGGACTTACTCAAATATGTCCATAAGATTTCATAAAATATTATTTAAATCAATTGCAAAATTTGCACATAAAACTCAACTTAATATCTTTTTAGAAAACCTCTTCAATCACACAAACAAGTTTCACTCAAAATCTTGTTTAACCACAGAAACATATAGAGAATTATTAAAAACTCAATATGTTTCACACTCACAAAACACTCAATCACTTTCAAAATCTCTTTCAAATCAATTCAGAAATAAAGTATAATTTGTTTTACAAATCTTGAACTATCACTCCAATGCTTTCAATAAATAAATCTCAACCAACTTCACTCAAACATTCACTCAATGAAAACATAATTTACTTACAAACTCCAACCAAGTGTTTCACTATACTTCCAATAACTCACACTATGGAACTCAAACCTTGACTCAAGATAATTCCAATTTTACATAACAATGATACTCATGTTCTTTCATAAACCCTAGTTCAAGATAGTTCTCAATCTCACATAACAATGATACTCATGTTCTTTTACAAACCCTAGTTCAAGATAGTTCTCAATCTCACATAACAATGATACACATGTTCTTTTACAAACCCTGGATCATGCACAAGAAAACTCACTCAAATATTCCAACAATGCTTATCAAACAATCTTTTTCACTCAAAATTTGCATTTCATAACATTCAATCCAACAATATTTCACTCACAAGGAAGATGTACCCATACCTTTTGTTTTGATGGAGATATATCTTCAAAACCTATCTTAATCACAATCAAATTCTCTTTGCCAATTTCAAGGTTAGATAACAACAACCCATCTAAAAATCTCCTCAATTTTGATCTCACCATACAAAAATATCAAGTCTCAAGTACACCTTATAATCTCCAAACTTCTCAAAATATAATTAGCAAATATTCCAATAACTCACTTTCACACAAATTTACTTCAGAATTTTAATGCATAAAATAATCAAAATAACTCCCTTATATCTCCCTACTCAAAAATGCATTATCAAAATAATTAACACCACTTTTTAGAAATATTCCAATATAATTTTCAAACCAAAATTTAAATCATTCAACACTTTCAACCATGGCAAAAATAATATTTATTTCAACCACCTTATAACTCCTCAAGGCACATACCATCAACCTTAGTCCAAGTGCAAATCATATAATTTAAAAAATTTAAATACCTTTTTGTGCATGCTGCCTCGGTGGGATTCGATCCCCTATCGTGCTACCACCAACATCCTAGTTTTGGCCTAATAGCCATGTGAGCTAGGTGCTCACTTGAGAAGCAAAAGCGCCTCGTGCACTTTATCCTTTCGCTTGGCACCAAAACCTCAAACAAAACCTTTGCCCCTTCTTCAGCTATGGGGACTCGAACACGAGACCTGTGCTCGCTCAACAACCTACATAGCCATGCCTTACCACTAGCCCAACCGCATGGTTGGTGCTAAGGTTTTAAACCTTAGTCAATTTAACCACCTTAAAAAATAAAATCCTCTTTTGTCTTATGCTCACGAATTCGCATTCAAAAACCTTAGCCCTTTCGCACATGCATTAATTCGAAGACTTACCTTAATGTTGTAAGTCTTATGGTATAAATACCATTCATCTTTTTCTTCGAATGTTGACAGGGGATATTTATTAAATATTTTTGTGCCCAACCTAACTTAGAGTTTAATTAATTTATAATATAAATATTATAAATATTTTATAAATAACCTTAGGCATTATTTTTAGACCTTAATATTATAATAATAAATATTATAATATTATTTCCTTTGGGCCTAGGTATCTCCTTCCTTCAGAGTATTTAACCAATGTTTTGACCAATCATATGATTCTTTTAAACCAAATCTCTTGGGCTTAAAATATAAATATTTTAACCCTCCTTTTACCAAATCCTTGCACTGATCACTAACACTGACTCTTGACATAAATGACAACACAACTACTCAAAATTTCCAATAGTATCATCTTCCACCACACCATCCTCCTGAACAACCATATTTTCCTTATAAGGAATAGAAATCTGGTTCTCGTCAATAGTTTGTGCCACACAATTCACCAAAATTGGAAAAATTGCATTACCTAGAGCCTGATTAGTGTCCATCTGAGCAACATATATATCCCCTTGCAAATTAACCCTAGTAAGCTAATCCAAGTCATCCAAAGCATCAAATCTATTATGTAATCCATCAAATAGCCTCTCATTAAAGGATCTCTTCAAACCCCTATCTTTATTGTGGGACTTAACAAGAATGAAACCCTCCTTATTAGTCCCACTATCCTACATTGGAGCTTTTCCATTAACAGACCCATTAACTTGCTTAGGAGTTTTTCCTTTATCTATCCCACTATCCTGCTTAGGATGCTGAGGCTTAGATGACAAATTCCCAGGTAATTGTAGGTATTTTATCTAAAGGTGTCCATATGAATGACACCAACGATATCAGAATGGAAGGGTTTCATAGTCCAACTATTGAATCCAAGAAGAAGATCCAACACAAATTTCTATAGAATCTGGAAAAGGTATATTTAAATCTATCTCAACACAAATACGGGTATAAGAAACTATATTTTTATCCATCATTTGTTGAGAATGACCCACCGACTTCCCCAATAGTAGTGCAATCATGTGAAGAATATCGTTCTACCAAAACTCTAGAGGTAACCAAGGGAGACGAACCTAAACCGGCACCCACGATGGAATTTCCTTTGCAAGGTTAAAACCGACATGCCAAGACTTAATGAACAAGCCAACCTGGTTATAAAAATAAGGCCCCCCTTCAAAAAATTTATGTTTATCCTCCATGCAAGATAAAACAACCATGAAAAATTTATTTGTCCCAGCATGATCTCCATATCTCCAAACGGGTTCCATAATTTTCGAGCACAAGATTCCAACGAAATGAGAGGAGCCCAAATTCCTAAAAATTTATGAATTAAGGTATGATTATCTAGGTATTCAACATCCTCTGCAATTGAATCTGGTTGAATCACCAAGACCGGCCTATCTAGGGTCTATTCAAGATAATCATTCACTTTTGTAGCTCTGAAAACCTTAGTCAAAACAACACCAACTGGGCTTGACGATTTTTCTCCATATGCATAACCTTGAAGAAGATGAACCAAATCCCATGAGGGCCTCTTGGAAGGACAATATTTGCTTATCATTTAAATCCCCTACCATTTGATTCGCTACCAGTCATTCCTATGTTGTTTTTCGCTTCGACTATCAAATGAAATTTGCTATTGCCCCATGAAGAACTTTGCTTTAGAGACATGGAGCTTGAGGATATTTGTCACCTAAATTAAGGAGTTGTGGAGGTAATTGGATGATATGGTTCTAATTTTAACTGTGAATTAAATGACATACTTTCTAGCAAAGATATATACCAAGAAGAAGATAGGGGTATAGTGGCATAATGACATGACATGACTATTGAGGATGAGAGGATTAGGCAAGTTAGTAAGAAAATCTAGTGTTTGGCTAATTTGGATAGCCATTATAAACATATGGTTTAGGATATTTGGCTCCAATGCAGATCTCCTTTTAGTATTGTAATCAAAAGTGGTTAGTTTTTAGAATGTTGGTTTTTAGAGTTATGTAAATGTAATTTTGTTGGAAAGTTAAAAGGAGGAAATGAGTGCTCTTGTTAGCTAAGGTTGGAAGGAGTCTTGTCCAAACTTGTAAATAATATTATTTTAATATAATTTTTTCAAATTCTTTTTCAAAAAATATCTTATAATGTATTGAAAACTTTAAAATCTTGAATTGTAATTCTTACAATGTATAAGAAAATATTTAAAAGAAATAAAAAAAAACTTTATAAAAAAATAAATAAGTAAAAATTTGTAAAATTCAAATACATTTTATGGATTTTAAATTTTAAATGATCAATAAAATAAAATTCAGATAGTTTTAAATTATTTTTCCTTTTTAATTTATCATGTTTCATTTGTTATGTTTTAACATGCTTAGTTTTTTACCAAGAAGACACCCATTCAAACCTTGAGAGTGTTTTCAAAGGTAGTAGTTTGATCAGAATCCTCTAAATGTGTGCTAAACCGAGGATGATGATACAAATCTTACTCAACCGATGGTCCTCTTCACACTAGGTCAACAATAACAAGGTAGAATAAGTTTGGTGGGAGCAGCCCATGTGATTTGAACCTTGTGCTTGTTAGTTACTAGAATTTGTGTGATTGTTACTAAATATTATGTAATTGTAAACAAATCTTCTTCGTAACTTAATAAAAGAAAATAAATTAAAAAAAAAAAAGTTTAATTTCATGTTAAACCATTATAACAATTTTTTACGAGAATATTTTTAATGTAATTTTTTGATCTATTAAACATTGCTCAACCATCAACCATCACTAATGATTATTAATAATCATATAAACAAATTATATTAATATAAAAATATTTATTGACTAAGATTTTAGAATGTCAACATGTTAAACATTAAATTAAAATGTAAATACTTAATATTTTAAAAATAATTTCATATATTCAAAAGTAATTAATATATAAGAACTATATATATATTAAAGGTACTCTGCATTATGAAGTTGTATATCTCATTGGCTTAACTAGTACATATTTTATGTATAATTAAAGGGTGTAATGCACATTACAAACCACAAATTATAAATTATGAATATTGTTATATTTAGATTTAGTTTTAATTAATTTTATTAATTATATATAATTTTAATATAAATGTATATGTGACACTTGTCCTTATTTGAAATATTTTAATAAAAATATTTAATTATTTTAAATTGTTATATTTTAAGTATGTGTTCATGGGATAGTATATCGGTTTTAGGCTTTGAACTTTTTTCTTACCGTACGATATCTTAAACATTGGTTATATGAATTTCTCCCACTATTCAAAACAAAATCAATATACATCACTGAATTATCCCAAAACAATAATGATATTTATATTTTATTTCTTTTGAAATAATTCCCATGGAAGCCATAACTTATTAAAATATGTTTATTAACTATAATTTTTTTTTTTTTGTTTTGCTTTCGTGGGGTTTTTTTTTTGGTGGTGGTTTTGTTTGTTGTTTTTGTTTTTGTTTTTTTTAAAAAATTAATTAACCTAATTTATTTTGAAATTATCTTCCTTCTAATGCATGTGGTAGAAGTTATAAAATAATACATACATAAATGCTTACATTCAATATAAATATAATAGATTGAATGTAAGCATTTATGTATGTATTATTTTATAACTTCTATCGCATGAAATATCATTTCAATTAAATTGTTAATTTTAAAATAAATTAGGTTAATTAAAATATATATATATATATTTTTTTTGGTGGTGGCCACAAGGGGTAAACAGACTGTGACCACGAGGGAACCATTACATAACATATCCGCAACATGTGAGGCGAGAGATTTGAACTGGGCCTCTCAAGAACTAGAGAGGTTTAACTACCCACTTGCTCTCAACTCCTCTACATGGGTGGATGGTTAATTAAAAAAATTATAGTTAATAAACATATTTTAATAAGTTATGGTTTCCATTGGGAATTACTTTAAAAGAAATAAAATATAAAAATTATTATAGTTTCAGGGATAGCTCAATGGTGTATACTTGAACTAAAGCTTGAACCACATGACACATGAAATTGTAGACACGCCATAGTTTTTATCTTGGGAGATTACCATTAGATCAAATAAATTATATGTAGCCTACTTTTGTGTTAAATGTCTTCTTCGTATTCCTTGAATTGCTATGTATTATTTATCAAGTATTTGATAATACCCATTAAAAGATAATATATATTTTTTGCTAGTTATTGTCTAATTTTTTTTCTTTTTTTTGTTGGTAAGTTAATGATTTTGCATTAAAAAACGGGGTATTTGAAAGGCACCCCAATGCCTTGTACAACAGAGAAGCAAAAATATTTGAAACTTAGGAAAATACAGAAAGGACTAAAGAGGATGTAGGAAAGGAATAAAATGCATCCAAGTAGTAACAACAAGGAAGGAATCTAGAAAGCTGACCTACGAAAAGGGTTAGCTATTTGAGAGATAAAATGAGCTAAAAATTTAGTTTGGTGCATTGGTATGCATAGGAGAGACAACTATGATCTCCAAATCAGCATCCTTGAGCACATATTTAGGGACGTCCTTAGAGACTTCCTTCGCTATCTCAACATCATCATCATCCTTAACATTATCCTTGATATCAAAAATTCCAAGCAACAAAAAATATAGGGCCCTATAAGGCCCTCTTCATAAGTGTCATAGAAAAAGAGCAGGTTGAGAGCATTACGTTGTTCCTTGAGCTGAGTAATTCCTTTCCCAAGCATAACATTGGTAGTTTCTAAATGGTCAATGGTGGCAGAGGTGGACTGGATAGCAAGCTTGTGAAGATACTTTTCCACCACATCAGGAGAATCAGAGTTAGATTTATGTTCTTTCTTGATATTTTCAGGGGTAGGAGTGTCCTTAAACTTGAACCTTTGAGAGCACCGACAACATTTTCTCAAGTTTGAACTTCTTCTTGACATTTGAAACAGGTTGGGGTTTCTCGGTTTTTCTTTTCCTTTTGGACCTGGTGGCTTTAGTTCTGGGATTAGAAGAGGAATTCTCTTCTGAAGAGTATACTTTTTTTCTTAATAAATGAAGATCAATATCATTATTGACTAAACTATTAACTATTGTATTTTCTTTTATATATTTTATGTTCATTTATTTTTTAAGATAATTCCTTGAATATGTCAATGAATTATCTTCAAAAATAAATGAACATAAAATATAATGATATTGTTGATCCTATTCCTATATATTTTTTTCTTTACAACATTAATAACAATTGGTGATTTCTTCTCAATTGAAACATATCTACACCATTTTTCAATGTAAATATTTACTCTTGTAATAAGTGACCTAACTTCTACATAGTTGCTAGCTTGTATTTCATATGAATATGAGTAAGTGAGGAGAATTTTTCCTTATTTGTTTCAAATAATGATACTTGGACCAACTTTTGATGAACTTTAATTATAAGCACCATCAAGATTAATTTTAATGAACCTAATTTCTAGTCAATTCCATTCTATCATAAATTGACACATATATCATGTGTTAACTCCATATTCATAGATGACCTTTGTATGCATATTTAAATTATGTAACCAAAGAAAAATACATATCTTTTTTTATGCATAAGGTTTCTCATGATAAATATTATGCTTGAAAATATTTTGTAAGAGAGAAAATAATATGATCCAAACTTGAGAATAATTTTGAAACTTGTGCCAAAAACTATATTATTTATTTCAATCCATAGATTTTAATAAATAATTCAAGGACCAATCCTCCAAAAAATGTATGGTCCTTTTAGTTTTAAGTTATTTAATCCAACATTTATTCAAGTATACTAATGTTACTAAATCTATTTAATATATTCTAATTTTTTTATTTAAAAAAATTATTGTAGGCAAAGGTATGCTAAAATAGAAAATGATTGATGTTTCTAGATTGTTATTATAAGGTATACCTAAAAAATGTTGGAATATGTGGTGTTACGCTTCATTTGAGCCATGATTGACTTTTGTATTATATGTTTTGTATATCCCTTTGGGTCTTGGTACACTTTGTATAGGTAAATTACTTTTACTATTTTATTATTTAACATAAATATCAATTCTTTAACCTTGAATTAAAGATATTTTGTAATTGGGTACTTATATTTATTTCTACCAAACATTTTTCATCAATTGGAATGTACTTCTATTTCCTTTAGTGATATATATTCATGTCTACAAATACCCTTCATATCATGTGTTTCTTTTCTGTGAGTTATTTATGTTTATCTCAATAATGTGTTCTTTGTAATCATTTATGGAAAGTATTGTCAAATCCACTATGGTATCAAAGTAGGTTTTAATCTCTATTACTTGATTGTGCATATTTCATAGACTATTCTTTATGGAAGATATAAGTACTAGCGATATAAAAGCATCCTTATATTCAAACAAACTTGCATCAACTAAAAACATATGTAGTGTTGTGATAGGTACTGCACAATTTTAAAGTCTTTGGATGTTGTTTGTACTGGTCAAATTTTTGGTGGTTGATATGACTATTTTATTAGGGTTCCCTTGATTTGTGGCATGCATATTATTCTATCTATATATAGCATCTTCATTCATTGTTAGGGATTGGATTCCATTTGGATGAGATTTTAGTTCAAGATAGTTTTGTGGGTAGAGTTTCAGATTGGTTAGATTGTAATGCATAGATTCTCTATTGTAGATCCTTAAGATTTCATGAGTTGTAATATTTCCTTCTAGACAAGTAAATAAAAATTTCTATTTTTATTTCCAATGTATTCTTCCTACTTTCATTGTGTACTCATTCACCCATGTGTCTATTGTCAACCCAAATATGGTGCTACATTAGTTGGTATTAAAGCTTAGGCTCATGTTTTGTGGTGTTTGTTCATAAGTATTATTCAATCTAAAGTATTCATATGGTTGTGACTACATTATAGGTGAACCATAGAGATGGCTCATAGACTTGGAAGAGGAGGTGGTAGAAACAATACTGACTTGCATGTCATTGATATAGCTAATACAATGAGAGTCATCATTGTGAGACTAAAGGCCATTAAAGCCATGTAGTGTAGATGTGTTGTAGTGGTGGGTGATATTAATGAAGAAGAGAGAGATGATCATGATGAGAGATATGGTGTTTAGTATGAGGGTGAGGCCATGCATAACATGATAATGAAAAATATTTGTAATTATCATAGTGAAGACTAGAAGCAATTCGAGGTTTGATATTTTGAGCTATGTAGGAAGCTTGAATCCAAAATACTTGGTGGATTGGATCATTGAGCTAGAGATATACTTTGAGTTTGAATCAATTGTGGACCCTAAAAAATTCAAATATGTAGCCATGCAGTTGAAAGGGTATGTTGCCTTATGGTGGGACTCAGTCTAGAATGGCTATGTGCAAAGGAATAGGCACAAAATATCCACATAGGATGAGATGATGGGGAATCTTAGAGGAAAATTTCTATCATATAACTACGTGTATATTTTGCTTAAGAAACTTCAAAACTTGTGCCAAATAGAGACCACTGTGCAAGCATATATAAAGAAATTTTATAGACTATGCATTCATGTAGGACAGATAGAGGATGACACAAAGAATGTATCAAGGTATATAAATGGTTTGCACATCTTAATTTAGGGTGATATGTATTTGTTGAAAATCAACTCCATAAAAAAAACTACCAATTGGTGCTATGTGTAGAGGATAAGTTATCCCATAGAGAACAATGCACATGCAAGAGTAGTGGTAAGGGTAAGGTAAACCAGCCTATGAAATGAAGGTACTAGTGTGAGTGACAACATGCAAGGTGTTGATCACAAATAAAAATTTGAAAAAGGTATCAAGCATTGTGTTTTAGAGAGAATTGCTTTAGATATGGTCAAGTAGGGAATAGAGCATTTAAATGTTTTAAAATACAATATGGAGATCACATAGAGAAGTGCATGCATGTAGCATGCATAAAAAATGGTGATTTAGATAGTGAAGTAGAAAGTGCATACCTAGAGGATGGGAAAAACTTGATGGTGAGCAAGGTACTACTAAATCCTACATGTGAAAAGGAGTCATGGTTGAGGAGGAGCCTTTTTAGCACCAAGTATATATATAGAGGAAAGTTCTACAAGTTAATCATTGATGGAGGTCACATAGACAACTTGGTCTCCATGAACATGGTACCAAAATCGGGATTGAAGAAGGTCATGCATCCAACATCATACAATATCTCTTGGTTGCAAAAGGAATACTAAATGACTATGATACAATAGAGTCTAGTTACCTTTCATATATGAGAATTTTGTAGATTCATTTTGGTGCTATGTGATTCCAATGGATTCATGCCATATATTTCTAGGAATACCTTGGAAATATGATGTTAATATTATCCATGATGGGTGCAAAAACACTTTCACCATTAGGAAGGATAAGAAGAAGTTTGAGTTGACTCCAATGATAGTGGAGGAAGAATATGCACAAAAGGGTGAAGTGATGATGTTGTTAGCAAATGAGTTTCTCAAGGAGGTGGGAGACTTGTAGGACTACTATGCACTAGTAGTCACACCCGTACAAGTAGAGAAGTTAGAGTTTTGTAGGTTTGAGGAGCGAGAGATTGGTGCATTGATAGAAGATTTTGTAGATGTAGTTTTCAAAGGAATGCTAGATGGATTATTGCCTGCATGTGCAATCTCATATTGCATTGATATGATTCTAGGTTCTAGTTTGCCTAACAAGATACCATATAGGATGAGTCTTGACATGAGTGCAGAGTTGAACAAGTAGGTGGAAGAACTACTAAAATAAGGTTTGATAAGGGAAAGTCTAAGTCCTTGTACAATGCCTATAGTATTGACACCAAAGAAGGATGGAGCATGGAGGATGTGCACAAACTCACACTATACCAATAAGATTACCATAAAGAATAGGTTTCTATTATTTTGCATGGAAAATTTGATGGATTGTTTGAGTGGAGCACAATACTTCTCCAAGATGGACCTCAAGAGTGGATATCATCAGATCAGGATTCAATATGGGGATGAATGGAATACTACATTCAAGATAAAATAAGGTTTGTATGAATGACACATTATGCCATTTGGGTTGTTAAATACTCCAAGCACATTCATGAGATTGATGAACAAGGTTTTGAAGCCATTTTTTGGAAATTTTGTGGTTGTGTACCTTGATGACATTTTGGTGTTTAGCAAGACAAGGGAGGAGCATATTACACACCTATAGCAGGTGTGTGCAATTGAGGAAGATAAATCTGTGCATGAAGTGTAGCTTCTTAAGGAAGGAGCTCACATACTTGGGATTCATGATATCTCAAGATAGATTACACATGGATATATAGAAGGTTTGTGCAAGATTTGAGTGGCCAAAATTATGTAGTGTAACTAAGGCCAAACATTTCCAGATGTTGGAAAGATTCTATAAAAATCTCATTATGGACTTTAGTGGTATTTATTTATATTTAATGCACTATATTCCTAAATGAGGGTTTGAATGGATAGCTATAACTTCTAGGAGTTTCACACTCTTGAAGAAAAAGGTGATAGAGGAACTAGTGTTAGTGCTTCTAGACTTTGGAAATGTGTTCCAAGTTGATTGCGATGCTAGTGGAAAGGCTATCGGTGTTGTGTTGAGCCAAGAGGGTAGACTAATCGCTTACTTTAGAAAAAATTTGAATGAGGCTAGGCAAAGGTATTTTATCTATAACCAAGAATTCTATGCCATAGTGCAAGCTTTGCGCAAGTGGAGTCATTAATTATTGTCAAAGGAGTTTGTGTTGTACACGGATCAATAGAAACTAAAATTATTCAATAGTTAGGTAAATTTGAACCAAAGGCACATGAGATGGATGGAATATTTGCATGGTTACTCTTTTGTGTTGAATCATCGCATAGGAAGTATAAACAAGGTCATGAATGCTTTGAGTAGGAGGCATGCACTATTGTCCAAAATGATAGTTAAACTAGTGGGTATGGAGGGGATGAAGGATTTGTATGGTGTAGATCCAAATTTTTTTGATGCATGGCATGCATGCATGGAGCCATGGGCTAGAGATAGAGGTCCATTTGAACATTTCTTTGTGCAAGAGGGATACCTATTCAATAGAAAGAAATTATGCATCTCGTGTGGTTTGATGAAGAAGAATCTCATCAAGGAGTTACATGAAGGTGGACTTGGAGGAAAATTCGACATAGACAAGACACATGTGGTGATGGAAGAGAGGTATTATTGGCCTAGTTTTTGCAAGGATGTCACAAATGCAGGGAAATGTCTAGAATATTCCATACAACTAAGGGAGTGGTACAAAGCATGGGGTTGTACAAGTCTTTGTGCATGCCAAAAATATTATGGGAGGAACTATCAACAAACTTTTTTCTTAGATTTCCATGCACACAGAGAGGTCATAATTCTATCTTCATAGTGGTGGACTCATTCTCTAAAATGGTACATTTCATTCCTTGTCAGAAGTTAAATGATGCATCTAGGATAGCAGATTTGTTCTTCAAGGAGATAGTGAGATTGCATGGGTTGTTGTGTAGCATTATATTAGATCATAACACAAAGTTCCTTAGCCACTTTTGGTGCACTCTTTGGAAAAATTTGGGTTTCTAGCTCAACTACATTTTAGTGTATATGAAGAACACAAGCTTATACTTAGAGGGGGGTGAATAGTATAAGATAGAACTTTTACTTTTCTTTCCAAATCAATAGCATTCAATATTATCAATTGTAATAATTCTTCAAAGCAGTATTAACCAATCTCATCAATAGCAATAACAAGGCAATGCATAAATCATCACAAATATGATAGACACAAATTTAATGTGGTTCACCCAAATTGGGTTACATCCATGGAGAAATATTTATTATAAAATTTCTCAATAAATCTCTTGGGAACCACTTCCCTATTACAATTTTTATGGATATCTACTCAAAGGAGACTCTAATCCTTTATACTCAAGTTTGTGGACCTCTATCCATATGAGAAATCTATCCCCTCAACTTTGGTTCATGGACCTCTATCCATAGGAGAACTCTATCCCCTCAACTCTAGTTCATGGACCTATATCCACAAGATAAATTTATCCCCTTAACTCTGGTTTGTGGACCTCTATCCATAGGAGAACTCTATCCCCTTAACTTCGATTCATGGACCTTTATCCACGAGAGAACTTTATCTCCTTAACTATAGTTTGTGGACCTCTATCCACAATATAACTTTATCCCCTTAAATCTGGTTCATGGACATATATCTATAGGAGAACTCTATCCCCTCAACTCTAGTTTGTGTACCTCTATCCACATGATAACTCTATCCCCTTTGATCAAATCCAAAGCCTACTCACAACTTTGCTCAACCCTACTCCAAGCCTACTCACAAGGCTTTCTCAACTATGCTCAAATATGCACCAAACCTACTCACAAGGCTTACCCAAATTAGTTTGCAAACCTGCTCTCAACTTTTCCCAAGTTTACCTCAAGCCTTCACACAAGGCTTGCTCAAAATTGCTCTCAAATCTGCCTAAATATGCCTCAAGCCTTCACACAATTATTTATCAAATATGCTCACAGAAAATGCTCCAACATACCCAAATATTGCACACAAATAATGCTCAACAACAATGTTTATCTCTCTTTCAAAAATGCTTTCTTCAATTTAAAGTAATTCAGACATATTCTACCCAAAATTTTTCTTCATGAACAAATAGAGAATGATATGCAATACAAGTACTTAATATGTTCTTTCTCAAAGTCACTCAAAGCCAATGCACAAATTTCTTCACAAAACATTCAACAATGAAGCTCAAATAGTTCTCAACCCTTAGCACAAGTATTTCCAATTTCTTTCAATATTGATGCACAAATAGTTCTCAAACCCTAGCACAAGTGTTTCTAAATTATTTCAAAAATAAAGTATAATTTTGTTCTTAAATTCTAGCACACATATTTCTAAAAATACACATGAACTTAATCCTTATATCTCCATCCTTATGATTCAAAAATATTTGCTCAACCAAACACCTTAAGGAAGGAATAAAATCACCATACCTCTAAAATTGCTTTGATGAAGATGTGCCCTCAAAACCTGTCTCAAAAAGAGTTTCCTCTTCAAAGTGCCACTTCAAAATTGGTTAGTATATCTCTCTTTCAAATCTTCCACATTAAATTTCTCCTCAAAAATATGTGCACAATAGAATCTAAAAATAATGCTCTATAACTCTCCTTTTGTTCTCAAAATATAAAGCATTAACAATTATCAAAACCCCTCAAATTTTCTTTTTCACCATACAAAATTACAATAAAAAATAAAATCCTAATCACACCTTATAAATCCTTTTTAAGCAATACCCATATCACAATATTTAATTTTTCTCAAGCACACATTACAATCCACAAATAAACCTTAGCACACCTTATACCTCCTAAATTTAACTTTCAAAAATTACAATTCACAAATAAACTTTAGCACACCTTATACCTCCTAAGCTCAATGAAATAATTTCCTTATTCATATCAGCAAATGATTTCCCCCTTTAATTTATAAAAACTTTGCATTCATACCTTATGTCAATGTGCCACATGAATGATTTCCTTTTTACCTTGCAAACTTGTCACGTGAACACCACGCGAATGATTTCACCTTCTACCTATCAAAAATTAACCATGCAAATAATTTTACCTTTCCTACCTTGCAAAAACAACATCCATAGGATTTGAACCTATGACCACCTACCTATCAGTGCCTTAGTGCTAGCCTAGCGACCAACTGGGCTAGTTATCCACTTGAAACCAATGATGCAACAACTTCCCTTTATCTTCCACCTTGCGAGCTCAACCAAAAAATTTTCATCCTCTACCTTGCAAAAGAGTCTCAATGAGTTTTGACCCTGCAACCTGCTATCTACCAACACCCTAGAGTAGGGACGCCCACCATCTGGGATATCGAATATGCTACCCTCTTTATATTTTGAATTTGGATATATTTTGAAATATGTGCAAACTTCTCCCTTCTCTTCCTTCCATGAACCATGAAACTCACGATTAGCACATTGTCCTTCACCTCTTAAAAATAAAATTTTTATCCCATTTAAATATGATTCTCCATACTATGCTTTGATATCGGTGCATATATTTGTACATGAACATTGGCACTTATAAAATTATTTCCTCCAATATTTTTGGTGCCTCTTGTTTTTTTTATTTTATATTATAATATTTAATAAATATTATAATATTACCTTCAAACCTTTTCAAAATGATTTTCTTTGCTTTTTCTATTAAACCCTTTCTCTTTTTTTATTTCAATCCAACTCTTTAAACTTCTTTGTACTTATTATAATATTTAAAAATAAATATTATAAACCTTTTCTTTCTACAATTTCGTTCCTTTGAGATATACTTTACGATGAATAATTATCCAACCTTAGAAGAATATTTCTGCCTTGAATATCATACATTCTTTTGACATCAATGACAACTCAATATGCTCAATATTTCCAATAGTATCATCCTTAGATGGATGGATAGATGAAGGTTTTCAATCAAAGTCTTGGCAATCTATTACGATGTCTCATAGGGGAGCATGCTACATAGTGGAAATATAATTTGGTGCAAGAAGAGTTTGCATACAATGATTTTATGAATAGGTTAATTGGAAGGATGTTAGTTCAAGTGATGTATGGATTATCTCCCGATAGAGTCACAGATCCATTAGAGATGGAAGTTGGTATTTGCATCAATGTTGAGGTGGAAGAATTTGCATAACATATATAGGAGGTGCAAGCACAAGTAATAAACAACTTGAGGATAGAAATGCTAAGTATAAGGAGTGCACAGATGTTCATCACAAACAAAAGACCTACTCAGAGGGGGAGTTAGTCATGGTGCATCTAAGAAAGTATAGGTTCCTACATAGCCTCATATACCTTCTTAGGGATTATTTACATTGTATTCTATTTTCTAAGAAATAACATCATTATGCTATTTTGATTATATATTCTTGTATTTAGGTTTCTTACAATCTATTATTTTTTAATTGTATTCTTTCATGATCATCCTTAACTTAGAATTCTAGGTTTTGGAATAGTCAAAGTTTTGAGTTTTAAATTGATTTTGAACCGTAACTCTCTAAAATTTCACAAAGAATCCTTAAATTCTAATCATTTCTCCATGTCTTCTATGGTTAGCCCTACACAACTCTTTTTTTGGAGCATAACTAGTCAAACCATCTTCCCATGCCAATAAAAAAAAATGTTGTTAGAACATATTAATAATGCTTTAAGTGGATTGGAGGTCTTTTTCAAGCACAAATGTCTTCCCCTTACTTTTGTGGCATATGAGGGCAACAATAAAATGTTCAACCTCTTCTTTACTTCTTTGATAATTATGAATATTTTCCTCTCATCTATTCTACCTCCATTTTAAAAAACAAAGGAAAAAAGAAAATAGATATTTTCAAAAAACATTAAAAACAAATAATATTTTCAAACAACCTTAAAGGATTTTGTCTAGTGAATATGGAATCCACTAACTCCTTTTAAAAAATACTAGTTGATGCAATACTATATGCGGATTGAATTAACAATAGGCACATGAGCAAAAGAGTAAACATTAGAAGCAGGAAGAATAAATGGAAGTACAAAGAATAAATGGAAGTCAAAACAAAAAGCTTTATTTACTTATCTAGAAGGAAATATTACAACTCATGAAACCTTAGATATCTACAACAGAGACTCTTTACATTACAATCAAACCAATATGAAACTCTACCCCCAAAACTATCCCAAACCAAAATCTCACCCAAATAGAATCTAATCCCTAACAATGAACCAAGATGCTACATATATAGAACAATATTCATGCCATGAATCTAAGGAACCCTAATGCAAAAATCATGTTGACCACTAGAAATATGACCATTATGGAGAGCATGCAAAGACTATAGGATTGTGTAGCACCTATTGCAATACTATAGATGATTTTGGTCAATGCAAGATTGTGTGAACATAAGGATGATCCTATATTAGACACCCTTGCTAAAAATAAATGTGAGCTTGGGGCTCACATTATGACTATGTGAACAACTAATTTGGCCACTCAAGTTGGCTTACTTCATCTTCAAAAATTTATGTCTTTCTCAGGTCCTTTACCCTTTCAAAAAATGTGATATTCTTTGTACTCACTTTTTCATGTTTTCTTGCCAATGCATGAATCCAATATTTGTGCTATTCCTCTCACTACTTATCAAGTATCTCTCTCCTCTAATCTGGTGCTTTCTCCATATAAATATACTTTGAATATTCAAGCGCATGGAATGAATACAAATAAAATATATTGAATATCAATGAGATATCCAACCCTTTAGGAAACTCGATTTCATAGGCATTCTTAGAAAAATGATGTAAAATATGACAAGGACCTATCTTCTTGGGTTTTATCTTGTTATATGTTTTGAATATTGCATCCATTACTCCTCTCTTTTTTAATCAAGGGTGGATATCTCTTTATACAACATTTTTACTATGTTGTAAATCGATCGTATTGAATATGGAAGGTCACACACATAGAAATGTGGCGGTTCACCTTCCATGAGTTAGAAAATCACCCATGTGTTACAAAGTTCATTTAATTGAAAATTATATATGACTTGTACTTTTTGGTTTTATCTTCTACTAATATATGAACATGACTAGATATGCATTTTGGCTACAAAAATCTAAAAAAGAAAAATATTTTTTTAGTAGTTTTGCTTTACATTTTTAGTGTTTTGGAGAAATTTTCTACAATTGTGTTGCTAGTATATCTAAGAGATATTTTCCTACTAAAATTAAGTTTATTTCTTTAATCTTTCCAATGCTTCTTGAATGGGTGAAAACTGAGTCTTGAGCACAAAGTTATACCCTGAGTCTTGAGCACAAAGTTATACCTTGAATAGTGTGTTAAGGATCAGAGAATATATTTTTGAAATTTTTTCCATAAATACATGCTCAAAAAATTTTATATGCCTAGATCATTTGTCACTTATTGAAAAGCAATGGTCCCAATTACGTCAACTTTTGACATTAGATACAAAAATTATTTTTTTATCTAATTTTTAGTGAGTCATTCTTCTTGGTCAACAAGTTTTCATTTATTGATCTCTCTCTACATATAAATAGACTACCTTTGGTGGTCTTATTCCATGTGTCAACAATATGATACTCCTCCATTTATGGTAAACTATCTTGACTAAGTTCTTCAATGTCTAATTATTCTAGTAGTATGGAAGTATCCAATAGAGGTGGATGATAGGGCCTAAGAATTTCAACATTAAATATTGGATGTAAACTAAGATAAGATTAAAGATTTAACATAAAGGTATTTTCTACCACCTTCTTGGTGATGTTGTATGGTCCACAACAAAGAGGAATGATATTTCTATATGTTTCTACAAGTCTCTCTTTCTTAATATGTAAGCCTACCTTATCTCCAACCATAAATTGATGTGGGAATCAATGATTGTCATGATGTTGCTTGTATTTTTTATTTGTACTTTCTAAGAGGTCATGGACCTATTTTTGGATGTGCTTAATCTATTCCATAAACCATGTTGCTTTTTTTACTTCATACAAGATGGACGAATTGGAATTATGCATTTTAAGAGCTTGGTATGCATCTACAAAATTAGAATTTGCTTCATACAATATTGACTAGTTGGAAGTATCATACCCATAGGAACTAAGAATATTAGAAGGTTCTATGATTGGAGGTTGGATAAAACAATCTACTATAAAGGCACTATATTTCTTATGCTTGATGATCAAATAAAACTATTGTAGATATGTGGCCCACTTTTGATGTTGTTCATTCCTTAGCTTACTATGAATCTGAATGAGCTATAGAGGTATATCATATATAGATGATGGTTTTCTTATCCAATATGTATTTATTTCAATACTTACATGCTTGGACAATAGCATATAACTCTTTATCAAATTTGTGGTATTTTTTAACCACGTATTTGAATGTTTTACTATGATAGACAATTGGATGCCCATGCTATGTGAGGATAAATACCAATGCATACTCTGATACATGAGTCATTACATCAAAAAGGATAATGCAAAATAGTAAAGAAAATATAGAAGTTAACACAATTGGTCTTTTACTCAAATTTTTTCTATTATGCATCTGCCCACTAGAACTTGGATTTGGCACCTCTTTTGGTCAACTAGTGTAGTGGCCAAGCAATGGTGATAAACTTAATATGAATCTCTGATAGAAAATTAAAAAGATCTAAAATTCTACAAATATCTATTAGAGTCATTGGGTAGACCAGTAGCTTATTACTTAAATATTTTGGGGGTCAGCATGAACTCCCTCTTTATCAATAATATATCCAAGTTACTTAATCTTAATTATTTCAAATGAACACTTATTCAAGTTACTATATATATTATGTCTTTGAAGAGTCTGAAGTACTTATTAAATATATTGTAGATGTTCCTTACATATCTTAATATGAATGAAAATATCATATTTGTATATGTTCCTTTCATGTCTTACTATGAATGAAAATATCGTCTAAGTGGAATACCACAAATGAATTTGTGTAGTGACATAGGATGTCATCCATCATCTTCATGAATGTGGTAGATCCATTGGTTGATCCAAAAGGTATATCCAACAACTCAAATAAAATCTCCTTAGATTTGAATGTATTCATTTATACATAAATGGAATCTATGGGTATTTTATGATTATCAAATTTGAGATCAACTTTGATGGAGAATATTTTACAATGGAACTGGTCCAACAAGTCATCTATCCAAGGGAGTGGATAGTAGTTCTTCACAATAATTTTATTTAAAACTCTATAATCAATACAAAGTCTGCATGTGTCATCTTCATTTGAATGCATAACAATTAGACTACCACATGGTGATAGAATTGGTCAATTGTGCTTCTTTTGAATCATATATCAGATCTATCTCAACATTTAATCATTTTCAAGAACTAATATGTAATAAAAATTAGGCAATGGAGAAGTAGGAACTAAAGTTATGGAATACTTTACCTCACAATTAATTGGAACACTAGTTGGTGACTCAAATAAGCCATCATATTCCTCTACAATATGGTCTATTTGCTTCTATTATGTAGTACCGACAATTGATGTAGTAACAATCATTTTTTGTGGTTTGATCATTAATATAATGTTTTTTCTTGTTTTATCTATCATCTTTGTGCATTGTTTAGCACATCTTGAAGAAATAAATATAGGAGGAGATACATTTGGTATCCTAAAGTATTAACCTCTGATGGTGATGATAATAATTTGGGCATAAACTTATAGAAATAATGATTCTTTTAAATAAATGGTTGGCCAAAAATCACATCACAAGAATCCTAGGGAATAATATTGCATAAACTATCATATTTGAAGGAATTGACGGAATAAGAGTGGAAAAATTATTAAGTGACATGAATTTTTATCCCCTATCATAAACATTGTACATTATATATTTATGGGTGTGTTGTGATAAGCATATTCAAATCCTTCACCATTTGAGAAAAAATGAGATTCTTTTAACTCCCCTATCAACAATAAAATATAATGGATTATCCTTAATCCATATTTATGAGTGAAATAAGTGTTTCTCCTCTTGTTACTCCTATATTGCAACATGTGTGGTGGAAATTCTCACATTTGAATTGACTTACAATATTAGGTTCCTTCCATCCTTTGCATATGCATGTGGAGGTAGTGGTGTAGTGTATGTAGAGGGTTGCAACTTAGTAATCAATAAATAAATTACTTGACACTTCCTTAAATGTCATATGATATTGTGATAATCTCACATTTTGCTTACCTTGTACTTGGAGGGATTATTTTATTAGGAGTCTTATTTTTATTTCTAATTATGATTTTAGGGCTTACCTCATTTATTTTGATTCTTTAGAGATTCACTCTTGAATTTATTTGTATGTTACTTACTTTTTAGTTTTTGTTATTTGCTCCTTCTTTTCAATTTTTATTTTTGTGCTTTTGATCTAATTCAACAATGAGTTTGTATGCCTATATCAATATATTTAATTCTTGGAGGTTCATGTCTTATCGAATGTAATATTTTATTTGACTATGATACTTGAGGTTTCAATGGATTTTAATATCTTGAATTCCTAGTTTTACTGCCATGAAATGGAAAGCATCAATATAATATTGAAAATATCGATCTTCACCTTGATGCAATTATTGCCCTCACATATATTGGTATTTATAGGATCCCATGGGATAATATTCTTCCTTGATGGCCTCCATGAAATTATCCCATGTTAATATTAATTAATCTTTATTGTCTTACATAACCCTATTATAGCATGCTTCTCACCACTTTTGAATAGGTAATGAAGTTTTCAAGATTGCAAAAGTGATTTTCTCAATGTCCATGAATTTATTTATACAGAAGTATAAAGATAAATGATTCGACCAATTTTCTAGAGCATTGACATTAATTTTTACTTAAAAAGTAGGAATATCAAAATTCCCCTACATCTTAGAAAGTATGGAAGCACTAAATGGTATTGGGTAGTGATAAGTTGTGTCAAGGAGGTTGTAGAATATATAGTAAGGAGTCATTGAAGAATTTGAGCAAATTGGTCCATCATCTAATTCTTTTGTTTTACAAGGGATTTTTTCAATATATCCTTGAAAGGATAAACTATATCATTGTCCATTCTACTTCTAACCTGATATCATTTGGAACAATAATGGAGGTAATCATAGGAATATCATGTTTGATACCAAAAATTTTGATATATTGATTTCATGTTTATGGACACACATTGAAAAATAGATTTCTCTGATACCATTAATCCAAAACTTAGAATTTAAAGCCAAGAAATATCAAGAAATAGTTCAATTTAGAAATAATTAAATATAACAAACCAAAACAAAAGAGTATATAAGCAAAACAACATAATTAATTTACTACTTATAAAATAGAGTCTAATGTAAGCAATATTTGAGAAGAGATGTGAGGCTATAACATTGGATACGTTACTCCTCTCTTTACTATTAGATATGTATCTCTCTTTATATTTTTTTGTTGTTGTGAATCCTCCATAGTAAATATGGAAGATCATGCATATGAAAAACTGATAGTTCACCTCCCATGAGTAGAAAGTCACCCATATCAAAGTGTGGTAATTCACCTTCCATAATTTACAAAGTACAATAAACTAAATTACATATATATGAATTATCCCTTTGGGTTTTATTTTCTACTAATGTGTCAACATGGCTAGAGATGCATTTTGTCTAAAAAATCTAAAAATTGAAAATTACTATTTTAGTAACTATTTTGTTTTGCATTTTTTAGGGCCTTTACAAGATTTTATTTTTTTTGATTGGTAGAAAGGGTTTTGAAAGGTCCCTGAACCTTGTACAAGAGAGATTACAATAAATCCAAATCGACCGAGGTGGTCCAAGAAGAAAGGAATAGAATGCTGGCAAACCTCCACCCTAGGGAAGGTGTCGCGAAATCGTGACCAAAATGGTGATGTCGCGAAATCGCGACAAGAAGCGCCGTTGAAGCCGAAGGAAGAAAAGAAGTCACGAAATCGCGACAAGAATCGCCATCGGAGCCGAAGAAGGGAAGAAGTCGCGATATCGCGACATGTTGCAAAGTGTCGCGATATCGCGACAAGTTGCAGGGTTGGAGCCGGTCGAGAAGAAGAGTCGCGAAATCGCGACAAGAAAAAGGAGTCGCGAAATCGCTACAAGAATTGAGAACGCTGTCGAAGAGAAAAGGTGTCGCGAAATCGTGACAAGAATGCAGACCACAGCCGAAATAGAAAATGAGCCCCGAAATCGCGACGAAAGTGGAAGCCTGCTGCCAAGAATAAAAAGTGTCGCGAAATCGCGACAAAAAGGAAGACCGCCGTTGGAGAGAAAAAATGTCGCGATATCGCGACAAAAATGAAAGTCCGCCGTTGGAGAGAAAAAAGGTCGCGATATCGCGACAACCTGGAAGCCCACCGTTGGAGAGAGAAAAAGCGTCGCGAAATCGCGACAAAAATGAAGACCGCCTTTGGAGAGAAAAAAATGTCGCGATATCGCGACAAGTTTGCGCAAAGGCACCCGGAGAGAAAAAGTGTCGCGATATCGCGACAAGTTTGCGCAAAGGCACCCGGAGAGAAAAAGTGTCACGATATCGCGACAGAATGGAAGACCGCCGTTGGAGAGAAAACCTGTCGCGATATCGCGACCGAATGGAAGACCGCCGTTGGAGAGAGAAAAGGTGTCGCGATATCGCGACAAAAAGCAAGACCGTGCCTGAAGGCCAAAAGTGTCGCGATATCGTGACAAGTTTGCGAAAAAGCACCCGAAGGGAAAAGGTGTCGCGATATCGCGACAAGTTTGCGAAAAAGTACCCGAAGGGAAAAGGTGTCGCGATATCGCGACAAGTTTGCAAAAAAGCACCCGGAGAGAAAAGGTGTCGCGATATCGCGACAAGTTGGAAGACCGCACCAGAGGGAGAGAAAAGTGTCGCGATATCGCGACAAAAAGCAACCTCACGGCCTGAGCAAAAAGGATAACGCAGCAAGCTGAGATTTTGCAACCAACTTAGAAAAATGACGCGAAAGCGCTCCAAGATGCCAAAACGCCATCGAAAAACCCGAAGACCAGTAACCCACTCACATTGTGCAAACATTGGAACTTGAAGAAACGTCCCTTAGGCCGATTGGAAAGGAATCTCTCCAGACCTGAATGTCTGTTGCGTCAACTCCCTTATTAGCAAGCCAGTCCGCAGCTTTGTTTCCTTCCCGGTATTGATGTTGAATGATTAATTCTGGATAGACACCAATTAGTGTCTTGCATTCATCGAAGATGGAAACAAGGGCCCAGGGAGGCACCGAGGTTCCTTTGAGCCGGTTGATGCAATGCAATGAGTCTCCTTCTATGATGAGTTTATTGATAGACAAGCCTTCCAAGAGAATCAAGCTTTGGAACAAGGCCCGAGCCTCGGCCATATTGTTGGACTGAATTCCTAAGTTCTGAGCAAAGGCCAAAATTATTTCTCCTCTGTGATTTCTGAGAATTCCACCTCCACCAGCCGCTCCAGGGTTGCCTTTGGCTGTGCCATCGAAGTTGAGCTTGTGCCACCCAGAAGGAGGTAAGACCCACTTGATAATAGACCTGTCAACAGAAGTGCGGGGTGTTGCAGAAAAATTGAGAAGATTGAAATGATTTGCTAGATCCAATTCAAGTCCGGGAGGGGGGAGGTTTGGACGATGAGACGAGAGAGGCATTCTCCGCAGCAAGGGCCAAGATTTTGGCAACAACAATCTTCTTATCCTTGGCAAGGTTTTGAAAAATTCTAGCATTTCTCTCAAGCCAAATCTGCCACAGGAAAATGTGAAGGCACGCTTGCCACATGAATTTGAGTTGACTGCTTTTGAAGGGTCGGGGCCACTGTTGAAAAATGAGGGGAATGGAATGAGGGAGGGCTACGGAGATGGCGAAAGTGTTGAAAACCTGGTTGAGCACTGCAAGGGAGAAGGGACATTCCAGAAAAACATGCTCAGTAGACTCACTGGCATTTTTACACAGGATGCACCAATTGGGGATGAGAAGCCCTCTGTTTATCAGATTTTCAGTGGTGAGGATTCTATTTTGGATGGCCAACCAGAAGAAGAATTTAACCTTGGGAATGATCTTGGGAACCCAGACCAGATTAGTGGAGTCACGGCCATCACTGGGAGCTTCTTGGCTGTAGTAGGCAGATTTAACAGTGAACTGCCCAGAATCTTCAAGGTTCCAAACCATGGAGTCTTCTTTGTGAGAGCTGGGGATTATGCAGCTCCTCAGTAAGTTTTGAAGCCGTCTAAGTGCCTCGGTGATAAGTCTAGGCCCATTCAAAGCCAATTGTTTCCATTCGGGTCTTGTAGTACCTGGGTTGATGAAATGACACACCTTATCTCCAAAGGTAGCTTCGGTCACCGTCTTGAGCATAGCAAGATGAGGATCTTGACTGAGAGGTTTGTCACGGATCCAAGGATCATCCCAGAAATGAATGGCCAATCCATTTCCAAGACACCACCTTAAACCTTCCATGATGATCTTCCTTGATTTAGTGACACCATTCCAGAAATGAGATCCGCCAGGAAGGTTGTGCTCTCCAAGAAAGGGAACCTGATGAAGGTACTTAGCTTTGATGATGTCAATCCAGGTGGCTTTTTCATTGATGGTAAGTCTCCAGGATTGTTTGGCAATGAGAGCCATGTTCATCCGCTTGATGTCCCTGAAGTCGAGACCTCCATCCTTTTTCTTGGAACAAACCTTGTCCCAGGCAACAAGGGAAAATTTGTTCTTGTTTTCGTTTCCCGCCCAAAGGAATCTACGTTGAATTTGCTCAATTCTTTGGCAGATGGAAGCTGGAGCTTTGAAGATAGATAAGAAAAAAATAGGAATACTTTGCAGGCAAGCCTGGACCAGAGTGGCTTTGGCTGCCTGACTGAGCATTGAACTTTTCCAGCCTGCAAGTTTCTTGTTGAGACGATCTAGAACAGGGTTCCACATAGCCGAGACCGATTTGCCATGGAAAAGCGGTAATCCGAGATAAGTAGTTGGAAGGCTCCCAATGATACACCCAAGGATCTCAGCAATCCTGTTTTGCCTGTGGATGGGAGTATTGAGGAAGTATAGCTTGCTTTTGCGGTAATTGACTTTCTGGCCCGTCGCCTCTTCATAAGAGTCAAGGATGTTCTTAATGATTTTTGCTTCGGGGACAGAAGCCAGAGAGGAAAGAATAGTATCATCCACAAACTGCTGATGGGAAATGGCCTTGGTAGTTGAGGCAGGTTTGATCCCAGAGACGAGTCCACTATTGCAGGCAGCAGTAAGGGTTCTTCCAAGAGTTTCAGCCAAAATGATGAAGAGGAAGGGTGACAGGGGGTCCCCTTGACGAATGCCTTTAAAACTTGGAAAGAAGCCGACAGGTGAACCATTGATAAGAACAGAGAACCAAGCAGTAGAGATACATTCTCGAACCATCTTAACCCATTCTTTGTGAAACCCAAACTTCTCAAGGACCTCAAACAGGAATTTCCATGAAACCCGATCAAAAGCCTTGTTCATGTCAAGCTTAAGGAACATACTGGGTTTTTTGTTTTTATAAGCCGAATGAGCCAACTCATGGACGGTTATCACTCCATCAGCAATGAATCTGCCTTTGACCGAGCTGCCTTGGCACTGGTCAATGATGGATGGAAGGATGTCTTTCAGCCTGTTTGCCATGACTTTGGTGATAAGTTTGTAGATGACACTACAGAGACTTATAGGTCTGAAGTCGGAGAGGGAAGCACGCTCATTAGACTTGGGAATTAAAACAATGAAGGTGGAATTGGCTTCTCTCGGCATCTTTTTGGCTCTCTGGAAGAATTTAACCGTAGCAACAACATCAGGGCCCACGACATCCCAAAAGTGTTGAAAAAATCGGGGTGGAAAGCCATCAGGACCGGGGAGCCTTGTCGGGTTCCATTGCAAACAGAGCATCTTTGATCTCCTCTTCGAGTGTAGGATTGGAGCAGTTTCTCATTATCATCGTTAGACACCAACATTGGAATGTTACGAAGCAGAGAACTTGCTGTGCGGGGGTGGCAATCAACACTTGGACCTAAGATTTCTTGGAAGTGGTGCACAGCTTCCTGTCTGATGGCATGGATATCAGAGACAATGGTACCATCAGCCTTGGTCAACTCTGAGATTTTATTAGAACCTCTGTGGCGCAGGGTGGAAGCATGGAAAAACTTCGTGTTGGTGTCTCCTTCTTTGAGCCAGAGGCTTCTGGATTTTTGTCTCCAGTAGGACTCTTCCTTAGCCAAAACATTGTGAAGGTTTGAAAGGAGGCATTTTTCTTCCATGAAAGTTTCAACCCTCTGATCCCCTTCCCGAATCAGATTTTCCACCCTTTTGAGCTCATCCAGTAGAAGCTTTTTTTCACTAAAAAGGTTGCCGAAAACCTCCCTGTTCCAGCATTTTAGCTTGAGTTTGACTGCTTTGAGTTTGAGGAACAGATTCAAGAGGGGGTTTGGACAAAGGTTTTGCTGCCACCATTGTCGAATACACCGACCTAAATCTGGATGAGTGAGCCACATATTTTCAAACCTGAAAGGGGTTTTAAAGGTTTTCTAGGGTCGAGAACAATCCATAATTATAGGGTTGTGATCAGATCCAATTTTTGGGTGGCTATGCAGCCTGGCATCACCAAAAATAGGAATGAGTTCTTTGGACAAGAGAAATCTGTCAAGCCAAATTTGGATGTGATGAATGCCCGCCCGTCTATTGCTCCATGTATAGTTGGATCCTTGGAGCGGTAAGTCCATAAGCTCATTGAGGTTGACAAAATCGTTGAAATCTTCAATGCAGCGGCTAGTGATCGGATTGCCTCCTTGCTTATCAAACAGGTGAAGGGGAGAATTGAAGTCACCACAGAGCATCCAAGGAAAGTCAGGAAAGTTGTTGCACATTGCGGTAATGTTATCCCATAGCAATCTTCTGTTGACAGGATTGTTTGGTCCATAGACATTGGTGGCAATCCATTGAAGGTTGGTGACTTTGTTAGTGAACAAAATGTTGATGGTTACGTCAGAGACTGAAAGGACTCTCCCCTCAATAGTTGTCGGATCCCACAAACAAAGGAGACCCCCGGAGGCCCCTGAGGAGGGGCAAGAGACGAAATTGCTATTTTCCCAGATAAGTTTGCAAACTTGATTGCTGTTGTTCTCATCCAGTTTTGATTCTTGAAGAAACATGATATTTGGTTTTAGGTTTTTTCTCACCGACTTGACAGTCCTCTGTTTGGCAGATCCATTGAGGCCTCTGACATTCCAGGAGACAAACTTCATCGATTTGACTTGGGATTTGCTTTGCGACCTCTGCCTCTCCCTTGAGATGGAGTAAGTTTAGGTCTAACCTCATCCAAATCTTGATGAATGGGTTGTTCGGAAGTAGGGCCCAAGGAGGTAGGCACAGATCCATCAGCCGCTTCAAGCTCAGCTGCTTTGGCCAGCTTTTCTGCATTGGACGGTCTTCCCCTTCTCTGTTCTTTGTTGACATTAGCTTTATAGGATTTTATTATTATAAATGTGTTGGAAACTTTTTCCACTACAATTATTGTTTTGTATTTGATATTTCCAACACTTATTTAATGGATCAAAATGGAGTCTTGAGCACAAATTTGTCCCCATAACCATGCGGTTATGATCAAAAATAATAATATTTAGTCATTTTTAGCCATAAATATCACTTGTACAAATCAATAATTTTCTATAATTCTACCTCAAAGCATCTTATTTTTTTACTTGAAAATTGTTATTTTCCCTCCACTTCCAAAATTATAAATTTAAATTTTATAAAATGTCTAAAATCTTCCACAAAATTGGAGGGAAGAAGCACTTTGATTGGAGGTGTTTTATGTCATGATATGTGTTATCATGAAGTGCATTGTATGACATGTGTTTTGGGTACAAGAGACTCATGGGGCACATGTGCCTCCTCTTTAAACAACCCCAATGGTCCTAAGGATGCATCCTTGGTTCCTTGAGCACAATGACATAACTACTTGGTTGGCCATTAGGGCATATATAATGTTAGAAAATCTTATGGATAATGGGTTCCAATCCCACCCCTATCCACAAAGTATGTACACTTGGATTTCATTTCATCCTCATAGTACCCGATGCATGCTTTGTTATTAGAATTTTTAACCCCTTTAGGACCAAATTCTTGAGTTCCTTAGTAGCTATACAAGGGGCCATCAGGAATGGGATCTTAGAGGAGACCTTGAATTTGATCCCTCATGCTCCTTTGATGAACATAAGGCCAACTTGGCATGGTTGTCCAACATAGTGTTTTTGACTTAGTGTAATTCATATAAAATGGCATGGATAATAATATTTCAATAAATTTTTAAATTAGATTCATCTACTAACTCGTTTAGTTCTCAATAAGTAGCATAATTTACACACCCTTTGTATTTTAAAGGTGACAAATTGCAACACCCCATTTTCATATTTCTTGTCTAATGGCCTATTCAATTGGTATTCATGTCATAACTCATTTAGTTTAATGACATATGGAAACAATATATTTTCTAAATTACTACATATTCAACACACAATTATTATCCCCATTGATGTAAATAAATGACAAATGGTGTCATGCCATTTTCTAAAGTTACATTTTCATTTTTTTTTTTTTTCAAAGATTTTAGTGGTATTTTTAGGGCTAAAATTTTGGGGACCATAATTTTTATATACAAAAGAGTTTTGAGCTCATTTGTTTTTCAAATCACATGGTGTTTTGAGCCTCTTTGCATTAGAAATATTTTTAAAAAATAAATATTTTAATTTGGTAATAATCTCTAGAATATTCCATAAATTTGAAGGGAAAATCCAATTGATTTGAGGTGTTGTGAATCATGATATATTATAATGAACTGCATTGTCTAGTATGCATTATAGGATGTGAGAGACTCATTGGGCACATGTTCCTCTTATCCACACAATCCGAATGGGAAAATTGATACATTCTTGGTACCTTGAGCACCATAACACTACCACTTGGTTGGACATTATGACATGTATAATGGCAATTAAATTTATGGGGCATGGGTTCAAACCCTACCCCTATGAAAAAATTATGTGCACTTGACTTGTGCTTCTACCTAAGGGTACTCAATGTTATCAACATGATTCATCCTTTTAGGACCAAAATTCTTGAACATCTTGGTGGATATGCGAGTGGTTATAAGACATGGGATACTGTATTAAGTTGGATTACAGTACAATTTTGGTTATTGTTTGATTCTTTATTATTCCTCTTGATGAGAAAAAATTTTATGGCTATGGTGGTATATGCAGATAATGTTAGTCAACAATGGAATCACATAGACATATTAGCTAAGGTTCTTTCAAGAATATAAGTTAGAATCATTTGGTTATTGTTGTTCCTCCTATTTCTCTCCATAGTGTTTTTTTAAAGGATTTGTTTTGGGCAACCATTATCAAGAGTCCTTTCTAGATGATATTTCTATTTATGCTACATGAACCTTAGAGCTCATTCATAATTTATGGATTCATGGGTACTATAGAAAACTTTTCCCTATAGCCTTACTTTAACTATAGAATACTCGTAGGCCCAAAATGGCCACATCCTTAGAAAATTTTGAAAATTTTATCTAAGGTATGAAGTTTCCATTCCACACATGTTTTAGTGTATTTTGGAGCGGATCCATGACAAAGGTTTATAATCCGCCCAACACTTAGTGCAATTTTCCATTGGGAGTGATTCCTTGTCATTTACAATGCTGAGCGATTCCTCGTCATTTACAATGCATTTAGCAGCAGACTGACAACATGTCGTGAATCTATAAAAGTTTTTTGACAAAGATGATGTCAATGCAAAAGAAGTATGGATTGGTGATCGCTTGTTATTTTCAACATGCTTCGAGTGGCTAAGTGTTGGTAAGCCCGATTCTGGGGAATTTATAGAGCATTTTTGTCCAGAATGGTGACAAGAGGCAGAAAACAATGCAAAAGGGTGTGGATTCGTCTTAAAAAGTATTTTTGAACTAACTTCCTTTCGGATTGGTGACAACATGCATTTTACACTATCTCTGATGCGGAATGAAGGAAGTGTTATTTTACACTACGGTGGATCTAGATTGGTGACAAAGAATTTTTACACTTGCTTGAGTGCGGATTGGCGTTCCACAAGTGTTTTAAAGGAAGTATGACATCAACAACTTTTTAGTGCAGATTTTTGACTGCTCTATCACCAATAAATAAAAATAAGGATAACAAGCGGATTTCATCTCGCTTAATTCTTGGTGTATTTTATGTCGGATTGGCGTTCCGTAGATTCAAAGATAAAAGGGTGATATCATCAACTTAAAGAAGTGGAATGGTGCTTTGGTCTTTCCCCGCCATTGTATAGAATATGTTCTAGATCAAATCGTAGTCATGCGATGGGGAAGATCAATGGTTGAGATTTTGTTGATGATTTTGAAGTATTTAAAGGCTTTTTCTCATCGGATTCAAACATAGTCAGTTGGGAGACTAGAAGCCAAAGCATCAAAGGGTTTCAAGAAACAAGAACCAGAGGCAGTTGCAGATCGATGGTGATGTGAGCTTCCAAGAAAATTTCATGGAGTAGATGCAGTCTCTAACGACCTGAACTCCAACTGACATCAACCAACCAGCGAGTTGCAGAAGCTCTGAGCTGCCATGGCGGTCTACTTGCAATGGATTTCTCGGAGGTCGAACTAGTAAGAAAATGCCAGCAAGAACTCTTTGCTGAGTTGTTAAAAAATAAATCTTTGTAATGTTCCTTATTATTCTTTAATTTTCAAACTATAAATAGAGGTCGAACCCTCATTTTTTGAGGTCGACTCTAGTGTGTTTTCTTGCACTATTGTAAATATTCTTGTGAGCTAATGAAAGGAGCATTACATTGATCTTCACCTCAAATTTGTATCTTCATTATCTCGTATCGGAGGTTCAAAATCTGGAGTTGCATTTCTATCAATATTCGAATGGTTAGTTTTTGCCAGTTTATTGGATTACTAACTACTAGGGTAATTGAAATCTGCTTCTGATTAGATCTATATTGGTAGAGAGTGCATTTCTATAAAATATGAGTGTTGATTAATTTTGTTATTTGGATTATCATTGTTTGGATATTGAAATTGTTGTCTTCAATATTTCTCTATTGTGCTTTAATATATGAAGGTTCATTTGATTTGAGATAATGTTGATCTAAAGTAATGAGTACCTTGAGATAGTTTATGGGAGATTTTTGTCGTAGTGACATTGTTGTTAGCCTATCCATCCACTATTGTTCACATTTTCTAACCCTAATCTCTTTCTTAACCTTAATCTCCAAAACCCTAAGTGAGCATAATTGTGTCAACACCCTATTTAAGTTGACAAGGAACCAACCTACTCTAGAGGTTGGATTTGAAACCCTATTTTGGTCCATCCAATGTTGAGTGTTGAGTTGTAGCTATCGGGTGCATGCCTGGATAGAAAGTAGGAAGATAGACAACCATAGTATTGAGTAAAACTTGATGCAATTCAGTGCCCAATAGTTTTTGGCATGCCCGATGGGACCAGTTCACAAGGAACATGAAAAACCCATCATATGAGTTATATTTTATCTCTACCCAAAGGAATCAAGATTTGGTGAATTATCTTGACCTTGTTAAAGCAGAGAATAGCAAATTCACCTGGCGACTCCCTGGTATTTAAGCCCAAAAAAGAATCACCCCTATAGACCAGTGTCCTTTCATGTATACTAGATCTTTCAAAAGGAATAACCCCAACTCCTATTTCTATTGTGAGCTACCTTATAGAGGGTCTACTATTATCAGAAGTTTGAATCAATATTTCCTCTCAGAAGAAGAGCTTCCTAAGGAGAATCCTGCAGTTAATCCAACAACCCCTCCAACAAGACATACACCTAGAAATATGGTAGGTAATGCAGCCCAAAATTAGGGGAATGTGGCCCCTAATCAGCCATTATAGAAATACCCTAGCTGGAACACAGCTGGTCCCCTTAGGTTAGCCCATATGAATACCATTCCCTAGGCTGTGTCCAAAGCTATTCCCACTTATGATGGATCTAGGAAGACAACATATGAGCACTATCAGGATATTTTGAATCTGGCAGCAATCCACAACATAAAAGAGGAGGATATTATTGTAAGAATTCTAGCCCTGTCCTTTAGAGGAAATATTTTGCATTGGTTTAGAACTCTGGAAGATAACACCATCACTTCATGGCAAGCATTGGCTGAGCCTTTTGTGGAAGAATTTAATGAATCTATTGACCCTTTCTCCCTGCTTAACCAGTTTACATCCATGCAAAAATCTCAGCAAGAGACTATCTCAGATTTCAATTTGAGGTTTAGCAGAACATGGAAAAGAATTCCCCCTATAGCTAGACCAACTGCATGCTTGGCCTATATGTATTATATCAGAGCTCTTGGATCAGATCTAGGCTTGCAAACCCAATAATATAGGGTGGAAACTTTTCCACAAGTTTATAATGTAGTAGTTCATGCAGAGAACATCTTAATTAATGTGGGGAGGTTACCTCCCAAAGTTGTGCTACCTTACGGTTCAAAAACCACTAATGGCCAAAGCCAATCTACAAACTCATCTTACATGGATCCCCTTTCCTTATCATCCCCATATCCACAAATGAATCCTATCCCTCAGCCGAAAGCATCATCTGCTATAGTTCCTTTCCCTCCCCTTCCTTCTCAATCATCTCAAGAGTTTTTTGCTATTCTTGATATACAAAATACTCTAAAAACTCTGAGTAATAGAATGAATTCAATGGAAAAGAGAGATCAGGAAAGGTCACAACAGAGGATATTTCCATATGTGAACAAATATCAGAGACCTGGTCCTAGTAACAGTATTGGGGTCAGAGTAAATGCAGCATATGAAGAGCCGAGTGTTCTTCAGAGACAAGTCTGGTTAATGTCTGGTGTTTGGTATGTAATGACCCTCATGATTCATAGTCTTGTGTCATGTACCAACATCATGTTCAGCAAGCTATGGATCAAGCTGAGAGGAATCAAAAGGGAAGAGTAAGTATGTTATGGCAGCCTGACCAAATCATGGTTGGAAAAGAGCTGGATGAGGATTGCCCAATTTTTGTTATGACAAGGTCTAGAAAGAAAACCTTGCAAGTAGATCCCCAAAATATGGGACAATTCCAAGTTCCTTCTCAGAAAATAAATGACCCACTTCCCCAAAGTAGTGATACTTTTCCTATTCCCCAGGCTAAAGGGAAAGAGAAGACAGATAGTCTCCCCAAGATATTCGAGAGAGAAACTGAAGGAGACCGAATGAAGTCTAAATATGAGGCTCAAGAAAGGCTTAGATTCCCCTCTATTACCAAAAGGTAAAGAATAGAAGCCACTCAATAGTATAAAAGAAAATATGGTGAGCTAGAAAGAAGGCCTAAAAGACCTACCCTGGCTAAGTCTGAGTATAATATTGTTGAAGAGATGAAAAATATTCCATCAAAAGCTAGTTTATATGATACTCTTTTCATTCCTGGCCAGATAGACCTGCTTAAGGCTTCTCTCAACAAGTACCCACAGGATAAGCAGGCCACCACAATCCTTAGTATACCCTCAGAGAAGAAAGAAATATCCCCTATGGTTTTGAAGAATAAACCCCCTCCTTTCTACATCTCTCTAAGAATGGAAGGTTGGGTAGTCCGAAATTGTATGATAGATTCAGGAGCATCAACTACAGTTATGCCTAAGGCAGTCTATGAAGAGATGGGTATGGAGTATACCCGATCTTGTCCTGGAGTATTACAATTGGATGGGACACCTGTTAAGATAGTGGGAGTCATAAAGGATGTTTTAATGAGGCTACATAGAGCCCCTGAGGTGACAATAGTACAAGAAATAGTAGTGGTTGACCTAGAGCCCTACTTTGGTTTATGCCTCTCAAGGGAGTTCACTGTAAAATTAGGTGGATGCATGTACATGGATTATTCCAGCATGATCATTCCCTTCAAAGGGAAGAGGATAAGGATAACACCTAAAAATCCAGTGTCCTATCATATTGAAAATATAGGGGAGGACATGTGCAACCTTACTCCCATAGAGGAGTTTGAGCTAGTTGAATATTTTGAGGAGTTGGATATTGAGGATGAGTTGCCCTTCAGAGAAGATTATAGTCAGTTTGGAACTGGTATGGGGACATATAGTATTTTAGCTAAATCAGAGAAGAAAATCCCTACTATATCCAATCAGTCTCTGAGAGAAAAAGAAACATGGATCATGCACTTTGATGGTGCTAAATGCAGAAATGGTGTAGGAGTTGGTGTGGTACTACAATCCCAATCAGAGGGGACAAAGAGTTTTGCCTACAGACTAACATGGTCATGTACAAATAATGTTGCAGAATATGAGGCCCTATGCCTCAGATTGATATAGGTAGAAAGCATGGGCATTAAGATTCTAAACATATATGGTGACTCTGAGTTAATCATCCATCAGGTAAGAAAGAGGTGCAATAGTAAGCACCATTACCTAAAAGTATACAAAAATAGGGTATGGGATCTGATGGAATCCTTTGATGCCCTAAATATAAATTTTATTCCCAGAGAAAAGAATACTTTGGTAGATTCCTTAGCAATGAAGGGAGCTAACTTCAACCCTTCTATAGACTTTGGAATCAAGAAAGCCAAGGGAATCAAAATGATTTTTAGACCTACAGTACTAGATAAGCAAATTTTTTGGTAGGTTTTTGAAAGTGATGAGTAGATAATTGACTTTATGGTAAGAGAAGCATGTCTCTCCACTATCCAAGAAGAAAATATAGAAGAAATTGATCAACAAGATGTTATTCAGTTGAGGAACAATCACATCCCTAGAGGGTTGGTCACCCTAGAAAGCTTGTTTGACAATGAGGACAGAAAAAATATCAGAGCCATGAAAGTCAATGAAAAAATTTATAAAGAAGTTGAAGTCGGTACTAAAAAGAAGCTCAATGTTGGAGTGCGATGTTCACCAGAGGAGGCAGAAGATATCAAAGCCTTATGCCTAAAATACCAAGATATTGTGGCTTGGTCATATGAAGACCTCAAGGTATATGACAAAAGGATTATCCAACATACTATTGAGCTAGAGCCTGATGCGAAGCCTTTTAGGTAGAAGCAAAGGCCAGTAAATCCAAGGATCGAAGCCATTATGAGAGAGGAGCTCTTAAATTTGTTGAAGGCTAAGATCATCTATCCAATAAAACATTCAACCTGGGTAGCCAACTTGGTACCGGTGAGAAAAAAGAATGGTGATATTCGTTTGTGTGTAGATTTTAGAAATCTTAACCAAGCATCTCTTAAGGATCACTATCCCCTCCCACAGATTGATCAGATCTTACAGATAGTGGTAGGGGTAAGAAAGGTTCTCATTATTATATGGCTTCTCTGGATACAATCAGATTTGGGTGAAAGATGAAGATCAGTATAAAACAACATTCACCACAAAATGGGGCACATTTGCCTACCAGAGAATACCTTTTGGGTTGTCCAATGCGGGAGCCACATTTCAGAGAGCCATGGATTATGCCTTTGGGGAACTTATCAATAAAGTCATTCTGATCTATTTGGATGACATGACTATGTTTTCCCATGATAAGCATGACCACCTAGCACACCTTGAGCAAGTTTTTCAAAAGTGCAGAGAATTTGGTATTTCACTCAATCCTAAGAAATCATTCTTTGCAGTCCATGAAGGAAAATTGCTAGGCCATGTGGTCTCAAAAGAAGGTATGGCCATAGATCTAGATAGAATCAAGTCCATTCTTGCTCTCCCATTACCTACAAACAAGAAGGCCTTACAGTCCTTTTTGGGTCAAATAAAATTTGTCAGGAAATTTATTTCTAACTTTGCACAGAAAGTGAGGCCCATATCTGAGTTACTCAAGAAGAATGTCGAGTTTAAATGGACTGAAGTTAGAAAATAAGCTTTTGAGATAATCAAGTAGTCCATTGCAATAGCCCCAGTGTTGGTAAACCCAGATTTTAGTAAAGATTTTATCCTTTATGCTTATGGAGCTGAAGAGAGTTATGCCTCAGTGCTCACTCAAAAATATGACCAAGGTGAGGAACATCCTATATTATTTTGGAGCCAGACACTCCATGACTACCAGGTCAAGTATAAATTTATTGAAAGACAAGTATTCATTGTGATGAAGTCATTGAAGAAGTTTAGGCAGTACTTGGTTCAGAGTAAAACCCTGGTATATGTTGTTCATCCAGATGTAAGAAGATTTATTCTACAGGGTGAACTAGGAGATAAAAGGGCTGGTTGGATTACCAAAATCCAAGAATATGATGTAGAAATACATCCCACCAAGTTGGTGAGAGGTAGGACCCTATGCCAAGGTCTAACAGAGGTAGCAACATTAGTAGAAGTGACAGCTTGCCAGATAGTAGAAGAGGATCAGGTTGAAGGAGTACAGCCAGAAGACTCTGATTGGGTTGATCAGATGATCAAATACTTTGAAACTGGAGTATGCCCTCCTAACCTTAATGCATCCCAAAGAAGAAGATACAGGTTGTAGGCTTTGAAATATGTATTACTACCAGAAGGCCTGTACAAAAGAAACTTGGATGGAGTCCTCCTGAAATGCTTGAAATATGATCAACAACAGAGGGTTATTGAAGAGTTCCATGGAGGGCCATCTGGAGGACATTTCTCAGGTAGAGTCACAGCTCTAAAAATCATAAGAGTAGGCTATTACTGGCCTACTATATTTTCTGATACTTTCAAAGTCACTAGAGCCTGTGACAAGTGCCATCGACATGTAGGGAGGACAAGGAATGCTTCATTCCCCCTCAAGCCAATACAAGTTGAAGAGCCCTTTCAGCAATGGGGGTTAGATTTCATAGGTGTCATCAACCCTCATTCCTTGGTAGAGCATAAGTATATCCTAACTGCCACAGATTACCTCACCAGATGGGTAGAGGCTATCCCTACCAAGAAATCAGATCAGGAAGTTGTGATCAATTTTATGGAAAGTTTGATTTCAAGGTTTGGAGTTCTAGAAGCCTTGGTGAGTGACAATGGGCCAACCTTCATAGGAGCCAAGTATATTGAATTTTCCAGCAAGTATGGCATCACCATTAAGAATACTTCAAATTATTACCCACAGGGTAATGGACTTGTTGAATCTACCAACAAAAACTTGTTAAGGATTTTGAGGAGATCACTAGAAGGGAATAAAAGAAGTTGGCACCTAATACTAGACCAAGCTTTATGGGCAGACAGGATTACTATCAAGAATTCCATCAAAACTTCCCCTTATGCTCTGGTGTATGGCAAGGAGGTAGTGTTACCTATCCATTTGGAAATTCCAGCACTCAAACTGATAAATATAGAAGAAGAATCTGAGGGAAATCCAGTGGAAATAAGGTTGACTCATTTACTACAGTTGGAAGAGAACAAAGCTCAGGCATATGAGAATTTTTAGAAGCACTCTGTAGACATCAAGGCATGGTTTGATAAAAAGGCAAGGTTCAGAAAATTCTAGGTTGGAGACTCAGTTCTCAGGTGGAATGTTGATAGAGAAAAATCGGGCAAACATGAGAAGTTTGATTCTTTTTGGGATGGCCCTTTCAAGATAGTGGAGGTCAAGGAGACCAATGTGTTTCAACTTGAAGATCAAGAGGGGAACATACAACCGATTCTGGTTAACGGTTTTCATCTCAAACTCTACTATGATTGAAATATAAGCTCATTGTAACATATGTATATACATTGTATCATATTTACCTTTCTTTCTACACTTTGTATTCAGTTTTTTCTTTTAACATGTTGAAAAGAGAAAAATATTTGTAAAATTGGCTAAGTGTTTCAAAGGATATAGTGAGGTTCTATTCCACACTCAAGTACACGTAAATTGGAGTGGAACAATGAGCCATATCCAATATGCACCGATATGAACTAAGTTTTTAGCAGAATGGTGCGTGTTATTTTTTATGCTTTAAAAGATAAAGTGTCAAAGGAATCAGAGGCATCTCCAATCCTTTGGTTTCAATACTATGGTCAAGAGGAACAACAATGCTTCATTGTACCACATGGAAAAGAAAGAAAGAGCCCACATTTAATGCTAAAAGTCCCACGCTCGAACCAAAGAGTGGATAAAGCAATACCACAAAGAGGTAACACAAGTTTGAATTTTTGGCCAATGAGAGATTATAACACCACCATTCGAGCTACCAAAGGAAATAAGTAGGATTTGAGAAGTGTGCTAGTGGGTAGGTCATGTAGTAGCTGCATTAATGGTGGATAACATGCATGTACCAGAAAATAAAAGTGCCAAGGCACAAGTTTCACTCATTCGAAGACAAACAAAGTTCACTATGAGAGAAGAATAGTATCTAAAAACTTCTTGTGAATTCTAGAGATAACATAAGTTGTTGTTGGCAAAATGAATCCAAAGAAAGTGCTCCCAGAAGTACAAAAGGTAGGATTAGAGTTAGAAGACCAAATCCAACAAACCAAGTGGGTAGCAAAGACAACAATGTCACAAGTAAGAAGGACCTCTCTGAGAAGGAATTTCAAATTCAGATACTTCAGAGGAAAACCGGTGTGACCACAAGGTATCATCGCTATAAAATATTTCTTGTTCTCTTATATCTGTGATTTTGTACACCATTATCCTAAGTTAATCTCTACCATGATTAAACTCTATGATTCCAAGAATAGAATAGTTAAAACCCCTGATGGCATTCCCTTATTCACAATTACCAAAGAATTTTACCGTGAATTATTTGTCGTAGTGGTAGGACCACCTTCATAACCTAAACCATTTGACATAGTAGAACAAGCAAGGGTTTATTCCTCATTAATGACATTAGAAGAAAAGGGAGTTGTAGAGAAATGGCTTTGTTTCAATTTTAAAAGGATAAGAGAGCAAGATGAATTGTCAAAAGTTCTGATTCCTATTGATGAATTTGCAAATCCTGAGCTATTTTCTATGTTGGCCTACATGGAGGGTTTAGACTTTGATAAAATGGTGCATGGTTGGAAAATTACCACAACATATTGTATTTCAAATGAGATGATGTATGAGGAAGGTGCAGAGAAAAAAAGGGACTAGGGTTATCTATTTTGATTGGCCAACCTTCCTTACCCAAAGAATACACGAGCAACTGGTAAGATGAAGAGGAGCTCTGATGCACCTAGTTTCAGATATTTCTCAAGCCTGGTTTAGATGTTTTATACTATTGTGAAAGATATGATGCCATGGATTTGGGTTAAGGACAAAACCAGTGACAGAGATCCCTTGTCAATTTATTATTGGACAAGTCATTTAAGGAGTAGTGAGTCTTTTTACTATTTCAACTTGTAATTTTTAGGGCCTGCACTAAAAATAATGTATGGAGAGTGCCCCAGGCTACCACCTCTGGCTAAGGAAATACTGAGAACAGAGGGTGATGAAGAAGGAGATTGGTATCTTTTGACTGAGGGTACAATAATCAGATTATATGGATTCATGGGAAAGCCTTTTCTCCTGCCCCATTTTGTCATAGATAGGCTATTTGCCTTGGAATACTTGAGGTAGGAAGAATACATAGACTTGAACTATGGTTCTAGGAGGAAGAGAAAATCTCTGCTAACCTACCACATTGTAGATGATATAACTATTATGAATAAGGGATAGAGTGAACAAATTGACTAATACCTAGACAGGATAGGTCTATTTTATATTCCTCAGATATGGAGTTATGATACTAATGATATTTTTAGAAAAATAAATATTGCCCTAAATGGAGACAAGGCCTACAAATTTGAAAAGAGACCTAGGCCCCATTTTGAACAGGGTAAAAACAATAATGAAACCACTCTTTTGGAGTGGAATGTTTCAAAAATGGATTAACAGCCTCCGTAGCTAGACTTTTATGAGCAAATTGTGGATTTTGATCCATATAAGAAGCAAAAACATCGATTGACAGAGGCTATCATCAATGATATTGAGGAAAAAATGAGGAAAAAGAAAGACTCTCAGTCTCAAGATTCCACGGTAGAAGAGGTCAAGTAAGAATAAAAATCATATTTCTCGATCTGGTTTCAAGACTAATGATATCTAGATCTATGATTCCCCTTGTAAGAAAGCCTAAAATCGATATGACCACCCAGGACTATCGAGTTGAAGAATTCATAGAATATATTGAGAAGTTACCTAAATAATATGAACTGATAATAGCCAGAGCCCACTTGGAGACCTTCTATGTGAAGAATGACATATTCAAGGAGAAAGTAGAAAATATGGAGAAACAAATTGAAAAAATTCAAAATATTGTGAATAATAAAAAAGAAGTGGAAAAGGCTTTGAAAAATGAGGCTAAGATATAGAAGGAAAAGTTTTAAGAAGCCAATAAGCTCAAGGAGCAACTAGGAGAGTAGAAGAAGCTAAATGAGGAAAAAGCTAAAGAAATGTAAAGTTTGAAACAACTTAAAATTGAGAAAGCTAAGTCTTCTGGATTTTCTAAAGCTAGATTAAAGAAGGTTAGAAAATAATTGCTCTCTGAAGTCCAAGAGAAATGCTTAGGGCTTCATCTTATTATTGACTACCTAGATGATGCCAACCACTTTCTCCAGAATATTCAAAAATATTTAGATCAAATCACTAGAGAGCTACAACCCATGATAATTCTAGTAGAATAGATTTACAAGCTAGTTGATAGCAGACTCAGTGATTCTGTTAAGCCAATTTCCAATAAGGAATAGAATCTTGCTAGAGTTGCTACCAGGATTGTGGTTAAGAAGCACATAGCACTTCAGAAGGCCTGGCTATTATTTGATAAATTTGAAGGAGTAATCAAGGATTTTGTGGATGTGAATAAAGAAATGATTTAGGTTGGTTTTAGAGGTTTGTGGATGGAAGATTATAGCTTGATATTAGTTGAAGAGATTCAGAAGAGCACTAATAAAAATCTATAGGATGGATCTAAAATTGATTCTTTGGAAGAGCCCCTAGACCAAGAGCAAGCTACAAAAATGATCATTTATTTCACCAGGCTAAGAGATCTCATGGAATATCTAGTAAATAGAGGGAATGCTACCAATTATGAAGATATTGGTAAATTATAGTATATTTATAATTAGTTGAAAGAAACATCAAACCCCTTTGAAGCAGCATGGAGTCAAGCATTGCAAACCTTGAAATTAATTGTACAATTGTTTGGTAATGATGCTGGAGGAAGAAATAAAAAACAATCTTCTCTAGAGGAAGAAGCTAGTGAAGAAGTTGAGGAAGATGCTAAAGAAGAGGTCCAAAAAGAAGAAGAGCATGACAGAACCACCATAGGATCGAAAGGGGCACACACTTGAGCCATTTTTTTTGTTTTGTACATAGTTCACAAGTTTTGTATTTTATTTGTTGCTCTAACATGGTAAAAAATAAACAATAAAGGCATGATCCTAGAGAGGCACAGAAAGCAATAAATTTTGTGTGAAGGTATTTTTGTAAGAAGACCTTATAAGAAGAGTAGAGTTGTTTTTGTAAGAACAATGAAGCAGTTTTACTGTAAGAGCACAAATATTGATGTTTTTGGTATAGTCTCAATATGAATGTTTATCCTTGGAAAATCTTCAAAAAGTATTATGAGGGTAATGTTCTTATTGAAGATAAATTTTTGGAAACAGTTGTGGAGGAACCTGTGTTTATTGCATAGTCTCCATATGAGCAGTTATCCTATGTTTTTTTTGAAGCATGGTCTCAATGTGAACTTCTACTCTCTAAGAGGAGCATTAAATTTTTAGAGGGTAGTGTTCATATGGAAATTATTCTTTAAAGTATTTTTTGAAGATGAAAACTTTTGACTTCAATGCCCAGTGGATAAGACTTTAAGTTCTATGGCTTTGCAAGCAAATCCATCGAGGAGGTGCCAAAATGTAGGCCCAAAATGGCCACATCCTTAGAAAATTTTGAAAATTTTATCTAAGGTATGAATTTTTCATTCCACACATGTTTTAGTGTATTTTGGATCGGATCCATGACAAAGGTTTATAATTTTCCCAACACTTAGTGAAATTTCCCATTGGGAGTGATTTCGTGTCATTTACAATGCATTTGGCAACAGACTGATGATGCATCACGAATTCGTAATTTTTTTTGACAAATATGATGCCAACACAAAATAAGTGTAGATTGGTAATCGCTTGTTATTTTTTACATGCTTCGAGCGGCTAAGTGTTGGTAAGCCCGATTTCGAGGAATTTATAGAGCATTTTTTTTTGGAATGGTGACAAGAGGTGGAAAACAATGCAAAAGGGTGCGGATTCATGTAAAAGAGTATTTTTGAACTAACTTCCTTCTGAATTGGTAACAATGTGCTTTTTACACTATTTCTAATGCGGAATGAAAGAAGTGTTATTTTACACTATGGCGGGTCCATATTGGTGACAAAGAAGTTTTACACTTTCTTGAGTGTGGATTGGCATTCCACAAGTGTTTTAAAGGAAGTATGATGTCAGTGACTTTTTAGTGTAGATTTTTGACTGCTCTATCACCAGTAAAGGAAAAGAAGGATAACGAGCAGATTCCACCCCGCTCAACCCTTAGTGCATTTTATGTCGGATTGGCATTCCATAGATTCAATGATAAAATGTGAAATCATCAACTTAAAAAAGTGGAATGGTGCTTTGGTCTTTCCTTGCCATTGTATAGAATATGTTCCAGATCAAATCATAGCCATACAATGGGGAAGATCAATGGTTGAGATTTTGTTGATGATTTCAAAGTATTTAAAGGTATTTTATTACCAGATTTAACACAAGCAATTGGGATACTGGAAGCTGAAGCATCGGAGGGTTTCAAGAAATAAGAACCAAAGGTAGTTGTAGATCAAAAATAACATGAGATTCCAAGAAAATTTCATAGAGTAGATGCAGTCTCTAATGACATAAACTCCAACTGGCATCAACCAACCAGTGAGTTGCAGAATCTCTGGGATGCCATGGTGGTCTACTTGTAGTGGATTTCTTAGAGTCCAAACCAATAGGAAAATACAACAAGAACTCTTTGTTGAGCTCTTGAAAAATAAATCTTTGTAATGTTCCTTATTATTCTTTAATTTTCAAACTATAAATAGAGGTTGAACCCTCATTTTTTAGGGTTGACTTTAGTGTGTTTGCCTACCTGCACTGTTGTAAACATTCTTGTGAGCTAATGAAAGGAGCATTACATTGATTTTAATCTCAAATTTGTGTCTTCATTATCTCGTATCGGAGGTTCAAAAATTGGAGTTGTATTTTTGTCAATATTTAAATGGTTAGTTATTTCCAGTTTATTGGATTACTAACTGCTAGGGTAATTGAAATCTGCTTCTGATTAGATCTATATTGGTAGAGAGTGCATTTCTATAAAATATGAGTGTTGACTAATTTTTTTATTTGTATTTCATTGTTTGGATATTGAAATTGTTGTCTTCAATATTTCTCTGTTGTGCTTTAATATGTGAAGGTTCATTTGATTTGAGATAGTTTAAGGGAGTTTTTTGCTATAGTGACATTGTTTTTAGCCTTTCCATCCACTGTTGTTCACATTTTCTAACCCTTATCTCTTTCTTAACCCTAATATCTCTCTTAACCCTAATCTCCAAAACCTTAAGTGAGCATAATTGTGTCAACACCCTGTTTAAGTTGATAAGAAACCAGCCTACTCTGGAGGTTGGATTTGAAACCTTGTTTTGTTCCATACAATGTTGAGTGTTGAGCTATAGCTATTGGGTGCATTCCTGGACAGAAATTAGAAATATAGACAACCACAATATTGAGTAAAACTTGATGCAATTCAATGCCCAACAAAGACTTAGTCAAAAGTAGGACAAGAAAAATATTACAGTTGGAAGGTACCTTCTACCTTTATTTTGGAGGATGTTGAGTGATATTTTTTCCCGATTAAAAAAATCCACTTACAGTTAGTATCTCGTTAAGTAATCCTCTCTTGCAAAAAAAATATTTAGTTTCTCCAAGGTTATGTATTAAAGTGTGTGCTTGAAAAGTGTGAAAATACTGTTGAAATAACTTCAAGGTGCACATTACCATTAATAATGGGCCTATGATTTTGATATTTGATTTATAGAATGTAATATGATGTTCATGAAATTTGTTCTCCAAATGTGAGATTAATAATTAAATATTGCCAAAAATAAACTTTATAAAGTGCAAATATTTAATTATAACCTTAGAAAATAATTTTAATTAAATTTTGTCCAAATACTTTAGGCTAAAAATTAAATAAACATTATTTGCATAGTTTAATTAAAATTCTAATGTTTATTTTTGACTATGAAATACGATGAATTTAAAAGTATAAAATAAAAAATTTCCCTAATGATAAGATTATAACTTTATATTATAACATTAGGGTTTTGATTCCCGTAAATTTAAAATTAAATAAAATAAAAAAATATTAGGTTTAGGAAAAATGAAATAAAATAAAATAAAATAAAATGTGCAGAAATAAAATTAGAACAAATAGAAATATAGATTACTGAGATGAAAACTATCAACTCTAAACCTATAGAACATAATCTTCTAAAAATCTTAACCTAATTTACTTTGATCTATATTCACACAATTGAAAGTAAAATAAGTGCAATCTTCTAAGGTAATAAATAACATATTAAATAATTCAATAAAATTACCATCCGCATGCACAAATTTTATTAGAACAAATCAATATGCTAAATTTTAAAAATATTCAATTAAAACATTTGATTTCAGAAAACCTGCACTCTGTAGTACAATGAATGAAGTCTCTCAATGCAGCAACATGTTCTTCAATTCTTCCTTCTCCAAAAATCCTCTACTTCCAAGATATTCCAACCTCCTCCATGGGTCTCAATGGATTGTTTATAATAGGTAGAACTTTTCATTTTCAGTTCATTTGATCCATTTTCCTAACGAGTTTTGAAACAACTTTCACAACTATATCATACCAAAATTCGTTTTGCTTTCCTTTCTTTTGTTTGACATGATTTGAGATAACATAGTTTGATTTGTTTTACGCATAAAAACAATTCAATTTACATAAATCTTGACTTATACAATCAATACCATTATACAAAGAATGTATTTCATTATTCTATTATTTCCCTTGTAATACTTAATATTTATATTCTTCATCTCACCCTCCTTTTATAGTCTGAATAAGAAGAATATTCCAAACACCATGTTCACTATCATAATTATATGTGCCCTATCATCAATCACGAACCAGAATATATCTACATAATATAGATGTTTGTCTAGCTATATGAATCACCTGCATCAATTTATTAATCTCGTCATGAAACTCAACATACACTAAATCCTACTCCATATTCACATTCGACATTAGAATCATCAATCTATTCTACTTTGTTCTACGTCTCTCTATACTTTTATATAATGTCATTTGTGTGACAATCATTGCTTTACTACAATCATCACAGTGTCTATCATTCCCTACATTTGGTAGCATTGCAACATCAACACACCTTTGGATAATTGCCTCCTCCTCATAGATTTTGAGGAAATGGGCTTGTGATAGCTTGGCATACCCTTATTTATACAACATTTACAGTCTCCCCAGTGTAATTAAATTGATTACGTCTCCACATAACTATATTTTTTGGCCTAAGACTTCCATATTCATCTTTTGCTTATGTTTGGAGAGAATCGAATAGAAAACTCAATTATTGGTTGTGACCATTATTGAAATTTTTTTCCAATCCTACTTATTACTATCATCATTCATATCTACATCAAATATAATCAATACAGTAGGAACCACCATTAATGAAGGTGTCATAAAAATCATGATGCAATGTTTCCCTTCTTCATCGCATCCATAATTTTGTCTTCACTTTTCACTCTGTGTTTCAATTCAATGACATCGTGGTTATCAAGGACTTTAGAAGAAACTCATATATCTTCTCCCTTTTTGAATCTTAATCCACCATCTATTTTTATTGGAGACATGTTTGCAACATATGAATAAAATTTCATAATTTAATGGTGTCTCTATTTACCAATGATATACATGCTGAAAACCTCATTTATATATCCATTTGAAATGTCAAAAACAAAACCATATTTTATGTGATATCACTACCACCACACCCTATGAATCTGATGATAATTTTGAATGCACCACTCCTCCATTTCAAGTATTAATCGTTGTGTGAGATATTGGATGTGTATTTCACAGGGATATGCTCCTTTTGTCCCACATTATCTAGGGAAAGGGTGAAAAACACTTTATAAACATAAACACCCCTTATGAAAATTGATTCAGCCAAGCCATTGGGTGGCTTCTTGGTTCGTGCCTCTCTTAGCCAAAACTATACCTCAAAATTCACATTGGGTATTGACTACATTGATTGCCTTGTGTGAGTCTACTGGTCTACCTTGGAAACCATGTTTCTTGCCTTGAAAACCTGCAAAAATAAAACATTTTTTATTTAACTTTTCAATTAAATTGAAATGTTTTAAATTACCCCTTTTAAAATTAAAGATAATATAGTTTAAAACATTTCAAAATAAAAATATTTTTAAATTTAAAAAAACTTTTATAATTACAACATTAAAACTTAAAGATAAAAATAAAATCAATTTCAACAAAACACCAAGAAGATAAAAAAACTAACATAACAAAAACTAAACCTCATACACCATAATACCATAAATTAACCCATAAAAAAACTCTCTAACAGACAACAAAATACAAAATTTCAAATTTTAAGTGGGTTTCCAATTTTGGGGTAAGTTGTGCAATGGCAACTATAGAGGAAATGTGGACAAGCTCTAAAATTGTAAGGAGTATTATATCTTCCATAAATGGTCGGTGTCCATCTACCACCTCAATCCAACCACATTAAAGGAACTAAGGCTCAAGGACCATTGATTTTCAATCCAATGGTCTGTGTGGTCCTTTTGACAAAGAAGAGCATGACAAGGAAGAAAAGCCTCAATAAATCCTAAATCCAAACACATGATGACCAATAAGGAGACCTAGGAGAAAATAACCTATGATTAAATGAAGGAGGCCCACCTTTGGCTGAAGAAGGTTCCACCTCACCCAAAAATATGTGGCAACCACATTTTCAAAGGAGGTAGGTGACAGAGCATTTAAGATAAACACCCACCATTAGTTATAAATATAGACTTGCATGGCCAAGCTTATTATAGACAACTTGATTTTAGTGTAGTAACATCCCATCATATGTGTGAGCCTACACTATTGATTTCCATAATTTAGGAAGGCCATACCTACCACATCAACTAGTAGGAGATCCTAGAGAAAATATAGAAAAGTTTTAATGGTGCAACCATTCTAACACAAGTAATAAGAAATTATGATGACATCCCACCATCAAAAATCCCAAAATCCTTCAGGAGTTAATGATCCTAGATAATGGGTGTCATTTTTCCTATTTATTTTAATTATTAATCCTAGGTTGACGTCCTTGGCTATATGTGCTAATCACTATATGAGACATTCTAGGAAATAAAATTGTAGGATTATAATTAAAATATACTTGTGGAAAATAAAATATCACTCTTGCATAAAATTAAATCACACTTGTAGAAATTAAATCACTCTTGTAGAAAAGTAAATAACACACTTGCAAGAAAGGAAATCTAATCTAGCAATTACATAAAACTATCCCAGGAAAATAAATAAAGTAATATACAAAGTTATTATTTACAAATTAGAACAACATACAAACACATGAAAATAAATAAAATAGAAATTCAACATATCTTATAAAGATAATACTTTCCATTGTGCTAATAAAGTGAGCCCTTACTCCTTAGCCCAATGGAAAGTAAACATCAAGTCAAAATAACATTAAACATATACACAAGTGAGAAAATGATGTAAACATATTTTATTAAGAAATGGATGAAATTAATATTTTACAATAATCTTCAATACCTACATCCATCCTCTTCCTCTTCTTAATTTTTAGCTACCATCCTCTTCTAACATCTACAATACATTATTGCCTCATATTTTATAAAGAGGTCTTATGAAACAAACCACTAACAACTTACTAACATAGAATATTCCCAATATAAATTGGTTGGAAACAAATCCAACCAATTCTAAATAAAGGAGGTAACAACTAAGTTGGTTGGATAAAAAACTCAACAAACTCTATACAAAGAAGATAACAAAATAAAATAGGATGATGAGATTCTAACTAATTTGGATCTATCCAAATTAGTTGGAAACCAATCTCAACAAACCAACCTTTATTTAACTACCTTAGATCTAATCAAAGTAGTTGAAAACTAATCTTCAACAATTCTGATTTCTATCTAACAACTTGATTTTATAGCAATGGTTCTCCTCTAGCATTTTCATATTTGTTTGCCACATGGGAATAGCTACTAGAAATAGAATAAGCATTTTTGTCTTTACTTGCCAAGCTAAAATTAGAAATAAGCTTTTCCCACATGGAGGAAAATGATGAAACAATAGTATGCATCCATGTGGCATCTTAAGCATGTTTAGAAATTTCATCCTACCATGTCCTAAACCATTTCTGCCATGTCTCGTGCTCTTATCCTTTGTTCACATGTTTCAACATATGTAATGGAAAGTTCTATAAAAATTACAGTTATGGTTGTAGAATGCTATAGACTAACTCCAAAAAGCTAAAAAATCTAGGATTACCTACAAGCCATCATATATTTCCTCTACCATATTCAAATGTTATTAATTCAATGTCAAAACTAAGCTCAAAATCATGTAAAATATTATTTGAAATCACTTGGCAATGCATTTTATATTTTCACTACTTTAGTCATAAAATTAATACAAAATGCAACCTAATCCATAGTTACACATATATTAAAAGATTAATATAGTGTTGTTTTATTGCACATAATGAGGTATTTCAAGGCCTCATCATACCCCCCAACTTAATTTGATGCATGTCCTCATGCATCCCTTTCTTTATGCTAAAGGAATGATGCTACATCTAATCAATGTTCTCTCTTTCCCAAAGTCAACTATTAATTTTTTCAACTGTTTGCTGAATTTTTTTTCAACTTATTTGTCCAAAAACATCTTGCTAGATTTTCAAATTGTCTACAAATTTTGGTTGCTGTTTTTTGTCTAGCTTAGTTACTTTTTTCAAGATTAACTTCTATTTTTGGTTGATTTTTCCAGATTCGCTGCTATTTTAGTTGCTAATTTTTCCAACTTAACTATTGTTTTTAGCTACTATTTTTTTCCAACTTTGCTACTATTTTTAGTTACTTTTTTTTAGCTTTTCTACTATTTGTTTTGTAGCTACTTAACAACATCCAATATATATTGTAATTGAAAAGACCTCTATCTAGCTATACTTAAATCATTTATTTACTTGGAATATTTGGGTAGTTGGGCAACAACAAGCTTTTATCCAAAAACATAGTGACCAACACTTGCATACTTCCAAAAAGCAAATGATAAATGAATATTTTTCATTAGAATCTCCCCCCCAACTTTAAAATTATGCATGACCTCATGAATGTTATAGTAGGTTGTTTACCTTAGCTCATGTTCACCTAGGTAATTTATTTTACTTTTATTTAGTTATTCCATGTATTTTATCCACCCACTTGTGTAGATATTTCATTTATCTTATTTAGATATTATGAGATATTACATATTTATTTCTTAGATATTATGGGGATATTTTTAGGTATATTTGGAGGGTTGAGATTATTTCTCCCCATAGTGGTTATAGATCTATGGACCATATCACATATTCCTTTTGTATGGTGGATATTTATCCTTCGCTTGATCCTACGACTATGGTTGATCATCCTTGAATATATAAGCAAGGTACCTTCATTGTACTTGTATTTCATTTTTTAGATATAATATATGATATTCATACTCCTTGTCTTGCATATCTATTTGTAAGATTATGTTGTCATTTTGATTTTAGATTATCGTTTTTTGGTTGAATGTGGTATTCTATTAACACTTGATATTCTTGCATATTGGAATGATATAATTATAATTCCTTTCATGGCATAATAAAAATAGGTGTTGTAGTCATCCATTTGTGAGTGTTGTGCAACTATTTTTCTTGTAGGTTCGAAGATTGGTGTGGAAGCTTTGATTTTTGTGATCGGGTCCTCGATGGATTTTTTGGCCAATTTGTGTCTCCTTCCATTGTCAGATCATCATCAACCTCATAAAATATCTTCTACCTCTACAAAAATAGCCTCATTCCCTTGGATCTATCTTAAGCATTTTTTTTAGTATTTCTCTTTTTTGATAGGGTCACCAATATAGCCCATTTTTTAATTTTGCATCTATCTTTTGATAGAATGTGAATTTTTTAACAAAACTTTGTACACCTCTGTAAATGCATTTATATGATCTGTGCCCAAAATTTTAGCTCATTTGGATAAGTATTCTTCAATTTATCATGATTTTATGAAAACCTATCCAAATTTAGTAATTTGCATATATCTTCATCAAAGCTTTGATTTTTTGTAGATTGTTTTACAAAATATATAAAATCAGTTGATAGACTGGTACATAAAGTTTTAATGCATTTGGATTTCTATTTAGAATGTTACAATGCTTTTACTATTTCTATTAAACTCATTATTTTGGGTGAAATAGTTGGATTTTCTTAGAATTTTTTTTTCTAGGACTATAAAACCATGCTTTTGATCTATCTCTAAAATTTTAGATTGTTTGGATCTATATTTAAAACTTTATGATAATTTTATGATGCACTCTCAATATATTGCATTGTGAAAATGTTTTTGCACTTGAACATTGTATATGGAATATTGTTATAAAGTCCCACCTTCTACATTCTTGTGAAGCTAATAAAATAATCCTTTTGGGGGTTGTCTAGGTGTTGATTTCTGCATCCTATCTGCATTATTTTTATCTCTCGTATTTTTTGTAGAATGGCTTCTTCATCTTCTTATGCATTAGATCAATGTGAGCCATTATAAACATATAATTACCAAACATGGAGACTAAAAATTAAAACAATCATTAAACAAAAAGGATTATGGGCTTTAATGTTTGAAGAACAACCAATGTTCACTAGAGAATATGAAAACTTTTAGAACCAGTGCAAATTAGATGAATGTATGGGTTTGATAGAAACTTATTTAACTAAGAATATTTTATTTAGTTTGGAATGTTGTGACTCTCCTTTCAAATTTTGGGGGAAATTGAAAGGATTATTTAGTAAGGTGGATCACATAAGAGCCATGCAACTTTAATTTGAGATCATTTCTCTCAATCCTGAAGATTTTCCATCTATTGTAGACAATATTACTAAGTTCAATCACTTGTTGACATAATTAAAGGGGAGTGGGAGAGATAAGAAATATGAAGAGTGTGTTTACCTAATTCTATCCAAGTTGAAAGGTCCATTCCAAATATTTTCTTCTACCTTTTTCTCTAGTATGCATACCTTAGTTGCCACATTCAAAATATCTAATTTGGAGTTGTATTATGAAAGACTTACTAGGGAATAATCCAAATTGTCTAAACTTGATTCTTCCACATATCAAAAGGTATTAGTAGCATCTAGTTCTAAGGGTAAGGGAAAATCAACATTTTGAATTGCACATCACATAGAGCAATTGAGAATTTGACTCCATAGGAGGCTTGGTCTAGGACTAATCCCAATTTCTTATTTTTTAGAATTTTAGAAAGTCATGCTTGGGCCTTTGTGCCGAAGAAGCAAACGAAAGCCTTAGATAAGAAGATCAAACCCTTGATATCTGTTGGGTATTGCGATGACATGAGAGCTTATTGAATTTTGTATCTTGATACTCATGAAGTTCTTTTCAGAAATCATGTTTAGTTTTATGAGTGTTTCTCTTCTCATGATTCTTCATCTTCTTCTTTACTTACTTTCATTGATGATTCTTCATTTCATCCCAAGGATATATTATTTGAGGAACAAGTTTAGGAGGTATCTGAGGAGGTTATGGATATATATTTATATGAGAATCCCATTCTAGTTGATGTTGTCACTATGTCTAGGTGGGATCATACCACAACTTCTAATATGGTACATTTCATACAGGATCTTCCACCCACTAGAAATCATCATGCATATTCTATAGGTTTTGGAATTTTGTAGTAAGAAGTTTGTAGGGATCCATATTATTTCTCACAAACTCATGGGATAAAGGAGTGGTATGATACAAAGATAGATGTGTATTCTTCTTTAATGAAGAATCATACTTGGGATTTGGTCTCTCTTCCTAAGAGAAGAAATTTGGTTAGGTGTAAGTGGGTATACCAAACTAAATATACAGTTGATGGATTCATTGACAAGTATAAGGCCAATATTGACAAGTATAAGGCCAATATTTTCACGAAGGGTTTATCGCAAGTCGGAGGTATTGATTACTCTAATAATTTTGCACTTGTTGTCAAGATGGATCATGTGTGCCTTGTACTTTCTATTGTTGCATCACAAGGTTGGCTAGTGTACTAGATGGACATGAAGAGTACCTTATTACATGGAGATTTGTAGGAGGAAATCTACATGGAGCAACCTACTGGGTTTGTTCATGACTCTTCTCTTGTTTATAGACTATGAAGGTCTCTATATAGTCTCAAACAAGAAACTCGAGCCTAGTTTGAGAAGATGGATTGTTTTCTTCTATCTACTAGTTTTATTCATTTCCACTCAAATCCTATAGTGTATATATAATATGTTGGAGAGGATATTGTTATAATTTTCTTGTATGTTGATGATTTTATTCTCACTGATATCTCTTCTTCCCTAATTTATACTATTCAAATGGCTCTCTCAACATAGTTTGATATGATAGATCTAAATCTTTTGCACTTTTTCCTTGGTTTGAATATTTCTTAGTCAAATTTAGGGATTTATTTAAGTTAGTAAAAGTACACCCATGATCTTCTTTAGTGTTTTGTTATGGTTTATTGCAAGCCATGTTCCTCTCATTTCTAGTATGGGATCTCTCTTACTTCCACCTGCATCACTCCTATTTATGATCCTACCTTGTATAGGTAGTTGGTTGGAAGTTTGATGTACTTGACCTATACTCACCTTGATATTTATTTTGCAGTTGGGCTTGTGTCTCAGTTTGCACATGCCCCTCATAATAGTCACTAGTAAGCTACCAAGAGGATTTTATGATATTTGTAGGGTACTTCACACTTTATATTGTACAACACTTGAGGTTCTACTCAGTTCATTGGATATACTAATTCAAATTGGGTAGGTTGTATTTATGATAGATGTTCCACTTCTAGCTACATTTTTTTCTAAGGTCTTCTCCAATTACTTGGGCATGCAAGAAGTAGTAGGTTATTGCACTTTCATCTATAGATGTAGAGTATAGGGTAGTAGTCACAATTATTCAAGAGGTTCTTTGGCTATGATAGTTACTAATAAAGTTTGGCTTCCCACATGATTCACCAACTATACTTTGGTATGACAACCAAAGTCCAATTCACATTTCTTGCAACCCTATTGAGTAGTAGACCAAGAATATTGAGATTCACATGCACTTCATTTTCCAACACATTTAGGATGGAGTTATTTGCTTGAAGTACATTCCAACACAATAGCAGGTTGCCAACATCTTTATGAAGCCTTTTGCATCACCTTGCTACCTTGAGTTGTGTGGCCTACTTGGGGTTTCAGAAGTTATCCTTGGGGGGTGTTCGTGAGGACATATTCATTCTTATTTCTCTATATTTCTAGCATATGGTCGTTTCCCACATAGTTTTTCCTTCTTCTAGTTCAATATTTTTTAATGGATATATTGTACATGAGTACTTGATCAGGCCTTGTTTTCAAGACTCGCTACATATATGCCACTTTATTTTTTGGCCCCTAGCTTCACTTGAAGGGGGTTTTTGGACCAGGTTTTTTTACCTTAGCTCATGTTCACCTAAGTGTTTTTTTTTAGTTATTCCATGTATTTCCCCATCCACTTATGTGTGGATATTTCATTTATCTTATTATTTTTTTAGGAAACAAATCCCTTGCAAGGCCACTTTGGTCTAAGAGACCATGACCAGGGGTTCTATACCATCAAAGTCACCCGAGAGTCGTGCCCGACCTTGCCTACACCAACATTATCAATTGGATTTTGAGTACCCAATTTAACTTTTTGGTAGGGTGGATATTCAAACTTGGGACCTCCCTTGGAGGATTTCCCTCTCCTCTCCAACTCACCTAGAACACCTGGGTTTCATTTATATTATTTAGATATTTTAAAATATTACATATTTATTTCTTAGATATATTTTTTATTTGGTGGATGAAGGGGTTTTGAAAGGGTCCCCAAAACTTTTATAGAGGGGGTTTTAAAAGGGTCCTTGAACCTTTTACACATCAATCAAGATTTTCAACAACCCAAAATGGAGTATAATATAGGATGAATCTAACGATATTCAAGGAAAGCCCACAAAGAAGACCAAATGAGACTAAAATAAAATTGGTCCAAGCAAAGCTGCTTAAAATGAATTTTGAACTTCCCACCCAAGAAGAGAACCTCGGATCAATAACCCATAATTTGAAATAAAGGTGTCAAATTTTAAGCACAACAACATGCCCAAATGAAGATCAAATTCAAAATCAAAAATTTTCTCAACTCGAGAACCTTGGATTAGGAAACCTAGTCCAACAACCTTTGACATCCATTGATCCTATAGTTGGAAAGGCTAAAACATGCAAAGAGAACACCAATCACAGGAAATATCGATCTAAAATTAAAATAAAAAATACCAAGGTCCCAAATATAAACTTTCGGTTGAAAACCTTTTGGAACCTACGTAACTACCACTAAAAATTCAACGGGCACCCAAAAATAAAAAATTGGTAGATCCATCGAACATGCACTTCCACTAGCCAATACCTAAAATAGGATTCCACGACTGGTAAAGGATCAACACCGAAAACAAGTATCCATAAAAAAACAACCAAAACCCTCAAATCTACCTAAAGCTTCAAGAAATGGGTTTGTCATGCTTGAATCCCATAAAACACACCCACAAAATAGAGTGATAGGAAATGGAACAAAACACTCAAAATGAAATACATGAAAACCCTAGGAGCACTTATAAAATCACAAATCCAACCCAACCAAAGGAGGTGGATATTACATTTGGTCCACACCCAACAACCCAAACCCACCAGTCAGAATGGCCAAACAACACCAACAAGTCTCCACTAACCATAAATGCACATAGTCTCCCCTAAAAATTAATCAAAGAAGGAGAAAAATAAAAGGATATCATGGAGAGAGTCCATTTATCCACCACTGCAACTAGTCACTAGGTCATAGGAGGGAAAATACTAGCTAAACCAAAGGACTCTACGAACCAAAGTGAAAGATATTGGAAAACCCTCCATTTTCCTAGTAGTCAAGGTGGATCCATCAACTGCCTAGCCATACCCTAGCCCCCCAACTAAGGTTCTAGTTGACCCAACCTTCTTCCAGGTTGTAAAATAAAATAAGAGAATAGGGTCATCAACCATAAACCTTCTTCACCCATTTGGACCTCCACAAAACTGCAAGCCCACGCTTCCAAAAATATTGGTCTGCATAAGGTCACACAGGGCTTCTAACCCTAGGGTCGCACAAGGATACTAACCCTAGGGTCATACAAGGTTTCTTGCAACTGCTAACCCTAGGGTCGCACATGGCCACTTGCGAATGCTAACCCTATTTATTTCTTAGATATTATAGGGATTTTTTTAGGTATATTTAGAGGGTTGAGATTCTTTCTCCCCATAGTAGTTACAGATCTATGTACCATATCACATATTCCTTTTATATAGTAGATGTTTATCCTTAGATTGATCCTACAACTATGGTTGATCATCCTTGCCTATATAATAAAGGCACCTTCATTGTACTTATAGTTCATTTTTTAGATATAATACATGATATTGCTACTCCTTTTTTTGTATATCTATTTGTAAGCTTATTCTATCAATTTGCTTTTAGATTCTTAATTTTTTGGTTGAATGTGGTGTTCTATTAACACTTGAGATCCTTGTAACTTGGAATGATCTAATTATCATTCCTTTCAATGCATCATTATTGGGATTTTTATTTTTCATATTTTCTCTCTTATCATTTTTTGAGAGAAGAGAGAAATTATGGAGGCTGAAAAAGTGCTACCAAAGAATCAAGTATTGAAATGGGTACTAGATGTTTTTAGCAATGTAAACTAATTTTGAAGCTAGTAGTAAAATTAATGTATGACCTTCTAAACTCTAATTGTATATTGTACTCTAGAATAAAATGTGTGGACTAGATGCAATTATCTATAATATCAAACTAAGTAATAGTGAATAAAAATACATACTTTGTTCTCACATATGAATCGATGTTCCTTTAATATAGCTTTAAATATTGTCCTCCTATAGTTGGCCATAATGTAGTTGTCATATTTGTTTTTGCTATGTAAACTTACAACTTTTTTTAATAGAAGAGGTTGTCATTTCTTGTTTTTAATCATCTTTTTCCCTTACAACATCCACCAGGGATTTTCACAACCAAGTTTTCCTCTACTAAAATTTGGTTTTTGTGTGAGCCTTGGTCCATTAGTGCCTTAGAGAGGTTTTCACAACTAAACGTATCTCTTTTTTTTTCAAGACAAACATATCAAAATTTGGTTTTCATGCAAGCCTTGGTCTAGTAGCACCCCATAGATGTTTTCACTAATAAACTTCTCTTCTTCTTTTTTCATTTGAAAGAAGGGATTTGACATTTTGGTGTATATATTTTACTCAAATTTTGATTATTTAGCCTTTTTTGATGTAGTTTCCTATGTAGTCCTTGGTCAAAAGAATATTGTATGGTTAATGCTTCTCCTCTTCCCATCTAGCTGGATTAATGAATCTTGGATGAATAACATCAAAATATACCCTAGAGTCAACAAATGCAACTAAATAAATAAGATGTTCATACATCCTAAAAATAGTTACCTTGATACATGTTATTGATTGTTCTTTCTTGTTCTTATTTAAAGAACTATTTTATTTATCTAAATAAGTCTTTTTCCTTCAACCTATTTTCCTTTCATTCTTTTATAGAATTCTACTTTGAGCTAAGTCATTTCTACATTGAATTATTTTTGGAATTCTTCAATGGTGTCTTTAGAATTTAGTTTCTCCTCTTCTTTTCTTTTTCTTTCTTTTGCCCAGATTTGTTTTACATAATTCTTTTTCTCTCATAGTGTTTTTCCAGAAATAGCCTTGAATTTGATCCAAATACCTGTTAGAGTATATTACATTATTTGGTACATTAGGTTTAGTATTTACTTTATGCAATGTAATAAATGCACAAGTGTGCATAATACTTAATAATGTAAATGTGCACATTAGTCCATGTGTACATGTGTCATAGTCTAGGATGGATAGTGAAGAGTCATATTATAAGTGTACAAAGGAGAGCCAAGAGTCATAGGATATGGAAGAGTCATAGTCATCCAAGAGTCATTGTAGAAAGGCTATTTACACATGCTATAGCCTTGAGTTATGTGACACTTACTTGATACTTTCCAAGCATTGTACTATTTTTGTGAGGTTCCATTAATGAGTATTTGATGGTTTTTTATGCTATTTACATGGTTCTTAGATTACCATTATCATAGTTATAACTTTGCATGCTTATTTCATTATTTGTGGTTACATTTCCTATAAGTATATAGCTTCAAAATATAATAATGGTATCAAAGACATAAGGGACTATTGTTGCTACTATCGACCTAAAATTCATTGCATATTTGCAAACCGAACCTATCATTGTGCTCCACTGCATGCAAACATCATTATCTCAAGTATTATTTGATAGAGGTCCTATTGATAATCTTAATAGAGAGAGTAAATATTCCAAATTACTATTTGGATAGAATCTTTCTATAGGGTTGAAGAAAAATCAGGGAAGACTAGGATTTAGTATATATTTGATTCCACTAGTTTTTAAGATGACTAGTGAAGATTATTATTTTTGGAACTTTAAATATATTTGATTATTATTATTTAAGTTTTTTTGTAGAATATTTATTCTTAGAAGTTGAGAAGCTTCCTACTATGTATAGAGAATAATTTTATCTTTGATTACTTGAAATTATATGTGCTTTCCTAATGTAGGTATTAACTCTTTGTTGAAGAAAAGTAGACATTGAAGGAGGTCCAAGAAGAAGGTCTCATTGAATATTGAGAAGAACCAATGAGAAGGTTCTCATTGCAAGATTGCAGATTGAAGAGACCCAAGAAGAGGTCACATTGAAGAGCTTCCAAGTTTGGAAGATTGAAGATAGAGGGACTATAGAAGGTCCTATTGTAGGTAGAAGGATCAGAGCTCAATTATCCAAGAGGGGGATCTCATTGAAAAAATTTCCATAGTTGGAAAATTAAAGAAACCAAGGTAAGGTTTCATTAAATTCTTAACTAAGAGAGTTGAAGGCTACAAAATTAGAAGACCCAAGAATAGAGTTCTTAAGAAGATTTTTTTGAGGAGGAAAAGAAGGCTAGAGAAAATCTTATAGTAGAAGTTGAAGCAGTGACAATTAGAGGATACTTGAAGAAGGGTCATGATAGGATATTCCAAGAAGGAGAATCTCTTGATAAGAATAAATTAGGAAAATCATCACCATCCAATGACAAGCCCAAAAATAAGGAGGATTGAAGATGCCACAAAAGTTTTGGAGAGAAGGAGATTGTTGAATATTGAGGGAGAAGTTGAAAGGTTATTGAACAAGATATTGAAGTAAGAGAGATATGATTTTGGAGAGCTTTATAGTAGGTTTGAGTTATTTTTGGACAATGAAAAGGTGAGTAAAGTATTTTTCTTAAAGAGCTATAATGCAGTCATTCACATGAGATATTGTATGAGTTTGGAGTGCAAGTTCATAAGCATATTGCATTGGATAATAGAATCATCACTTGCATAAAGGAGAAAAATAGAGTAAAATTTCAAGTGATAAACCACAACATAGTTTAAGCAATAGGATACAAAGCACCATTCACTAGCACTCCAAAAATAGCAATGAAGTAGATCACTGAAAAGAGTGTCAAGGTAGATTATTATAGTAGAGATAGAGTCAGAAATAAAAGGAATAAATGCTAAGGTATAAAGTAAGAGATACATAGCATCAAGTGCTACATGTATTTCAAAGAGCACCTAAAAGCCAGTGAATAACATCAAATTTTTCCAAGAGCACCAAGCTACATCAGGCTAAGCCAAGCAGCATCGAATAGAGAAGAAGTTAAGACATCACAAGGTTCATCATCATGCCTATGGAAGATTGATAATTATTTGAGTAAAATACTTGTGTGTATTCTAATATGTGAATAAAGTGTCCAAATCATTGGATATCTATAGTCTAAAATCACTTATTGTATTTGAATTAAGGCCTATCCAATGCTAAGGAAACCACCCCACTTTTTATTGCATTAGATGTTACAGAATAGAGAAGGGCTCAATTGATTGGAAGTTGGAGCATCAAAAATAGTCACCTACTTTATTGTGTTGGAGAAATAGTAACACCATTACAATGCAGGGAGGAGAGCAAAAAATTTTGATGTTACACCAATCATATAAGCTTATTTGGTGATTGCATCTGAAAGACACAGACTCAAAATTTCATGTATATTCCGATAGTCATATTAAATTCAAATTGTAATGTTTAGGAAGCATGAAAGCTCTAGTTGGTGGCCTCTGTATGTGACAGAGAAAAGTAAATTGGTGTTTCACCTATGATTCAAAGTAGAGGGATATAGGAAACTTGTTGAGCCTATAAAATAAATGCATATAACGTCTCACATCATGTGAATTGACGTATTACACCAAATGGATGAATTAGTTTACACCTTGATGTATTAGTCTCTCATAGAAGACACTTATACCAATATTTTTTTGTAGAGGAGAGTACCAAAAATTGTTTTACCATTCACATAACTGATAAGTCAAAGCTTTTTTCAAAACATCTTGAGAGTCATTACACTCTGGGTAGAATTTGAAGAAATATTTAGAACATTCCCCTTATGCATCATGTGGTAAGAGGCGAGCAGATCATATAAAAATTTCAAGAAAAAATTAGCAATGAAATCAAAATGGTAATAGTTTTTAACATTATAACGGATGCATTATAGGGTATAGCCTCCATTCACATATTCAAATAGCTAAGGCATAGGTTCTCCTGCACCACGTTGAAGGAGTAAGGTTCTTTGAGTGAAGAGCAAATGATTTGAGATATCTAAGAATAAAGGATGATTTCAAATCATCATCCAACAAAATAACAAGTTCAAGGAAGCACTCAACCTACCTCGCATGATCGTTGCAAAAGGAGGAGATAATAAAGGAGGTAATTTTTTATAAAGTTGAATTTTATAAATTTGTCTATTCTTTTAGAGTAATAAGGTGTTTAGAAGGATATTAATTTAATTCAAATATTTTGAGATATAAGTATATAATAAAAAGCATTTAAATATTGGAATGCTATGAATTCAATTTGAATTTTTTGGAAAATTTTAATATTTGCAAATAATTTGAAATTTGGAGAAATAAGGATTTCAACATTAAATTTGGTTTATTAAATTTGCAAGTATTATTTTTAAATTTCTAAATTTCTTATTTGGGAGATATAAGGTGTACAACATAGGTATTGAAAAATTGCATCCAAATTATCACTAGTTCTTATTTTGTTTTACACAAACCTAGGGATTAATAAGGTAGTATACATCAAAGGAACATGGAAAAGAAAAAGTAAATGAACAAGAAAACAAGTGTTCCAAAATTAGAGGCTCAAAAACTAGAACTTCATGAGTTGACAGAATTAGTTGAAGAAGAAAACCTATATCCTCAAGAAGAACTAATTGACCTTGGAGCAGACTTAGGTTTTCAAGAAAAATAAATTTACATTCAAAATGACCCTCTAAGAGAAACTACAAAACGGTTACAATTACTAAAAGAGTGCACACCAAGAAAAAATTGAAAATCAAAAGAATACATATATTAATAAAAATAAGGTTTTGAAATCAATCATGAAAGAGGCCAAAAATGAAAAGTTTTCAACACTAGAATATTATTTAAACTTAGAAATTGGTGAAGTAGAAACAAACTCAAATAATGTTTTCTCACTACCTAATGATATAGGAAAAGTAATGTATATGGAATTACTTTCTAATGTGATTCTAAAGGATAAGAATAGAAGACAAGAGGACACAATTAAAGAGTTTAAGAACATGTATATTGATGAAGCAAATGCTTTGAATAGTAGGCTTGTTGATATTACTAGTGAAGCAAAAAAAGGAGATTATTCTACATTTCAAAAATGCATACAAAGTATTCTTAACAATGCTAATGATTACTATGAAGATTTTATTATTGTACCTACCAATCTATGGATAATAATATACAAAGGAATTTTCACTCTTAATATTTACAAGATAAGAGAACATGAAAAGGTTGAAGAGGTAAAGAATAAAATAGAGATGAAAGATGCTTCTACTGATACAAATGATTTAAGGCCTTTGATGGTAGATTCATGTTGCAATACTATGGAGTCAAAATCATTGATGATTGATGCATGTTGTGACACTAGTGATTTAGAATATCCTATTAGAAATATTGATGCTATATGTGACACAACCGATTTAGATACAGTTTATGATTGCTCAAAAAAAGTTTATGCTACTAGGATTGATGGTGATGCTCAGGATCATTCTAATGATTGTTTTGAGATGGATACTAATATATTTGATTCAAATTTGATGAGACATGAAGATACAGGTTTAGAAAAGCATGAGTAGGAAATGAAAGAACCAAGTGCACCAAAAAGTAGCTCAAAGTATGGAAGCATTGAATACATAGGTCAGATCAACAATAATGAGTAGGTAACTAAATCAGTAACAAAGATTGATAGAAATAGTTGCTATGAAGGATGTAATGGTCAAAGTTATTCAGTAACAAAAAATAGGTGTAGTCATTGTAGCATATATGAACATAAGATAGAGAGATGTTGTAATATTTATAGTTGTAAAATTTGTGGAGGAACTAATCATTCTCAAAAATATTGTTGGTACAAAGAAGATCACTTCTTTGATTGGATATATACAATGATAAGAAACTTCATCAGTGGATTCTCTCAAGTATATTTCTCAAGGTATAGATATGGGCACAAGAAAGGTATGAACTTCTTTGATAATAGATTTAGATGAAAACCAATGACAGTGCTAAAGTTAGAATATAGAGTCAAACAAAAATATGAAGCTCAAGTAGAAGACCAGATGCAAAGTGAGTTAAAGAATGAAGACACATATGAAGATCCATATTGAAGACAAGTCTTCAATGACCAAATAATGTAATATAGGGGGTGTTAGAGTATATTACATTATTTGGTACATTAGGTTTAGTATTTACTTTATGTAATGTAATAAATGCACAAGTGTACATAGTATTCAATAATGTAAATGTGCACATTAGTCCATGTTGTTAGTATTACAATGACACTGAGAGGGGGGGGGGTGAATCAGTGTAGCTCTTTAAAATTGAATTTACAGCTCTTAATACAGTAGCAATTAAAAATAATTACTAGATACAACAAGTATAACACAAGAGCATCACACAACACAAGATTTAACGAGGTTCACCAATGTGGCTACTCCTCAAAAATGATTGCTTGGACTACCATCCAAATCCAGCCTTTGCAAAGCACCAAATTTACAATCAATTTATCAGCACCCACTGGAAGGAGCACCAACCCCTTATTTATCTGCACCAACAGAAAGGAGCACCAACCCCTGATTTACCAACACCTACTGGAAGGAGCACCAACCCTTGATGCCAAGATGCAACTTGGACTTCAATTTTGAATCTATAAGATTGATAGAAAGATACCTTTGTTTTTGCAATATCCTGACTAGTCTTTCTTCACCTTTGCACTCTCTACGCACTCTGCTTTCTCTGCGCAATCACTTCGCACACTTTGCTTCATTACGGTCGACCTTCACAATCATCTTCTCTCTTTCGTGCACTCTACTCTCTTCACACTCCGATCGAACTTTGCACACTTTGACACACTTCAAATCTCCAAATAGCCCTCCTTTTATAACAAAATTCTTATGATGAAAACCCTAATCTTAATCGGCTATAAACCCTAATCTTATTTGGCTTTCATGACAACTGTGAACCCTAATTTTAGTCGTTTGTCATCGGTCTTCATTGGATTCAACTCAACCATGAAAATACAGCATGTCATGATATCACGACACTTTCACTTTCTCTCTCTTTCTCCTTGCTTTGGCCCCAAAAATACAACATGTCGTGATATCACGAAACTTTTTCTCCTTGCTCTTTCTCTTAGCTTTGGCCCGTGAAAATACATGTCACGATATCGCGACACTTTTTCTCCTTGCTCTTTCTCTTAGCTTTGGCCCGTGAAAATACAACATGTCGCGATATCGTGACACTTTCGCCTCCATACACTTTCTCTATTCTTTTGTCGCAAAAATGCGACATTGCGCGATATCGTGACACTTTTGTTATTTTGCCTGCCTGCCCTTCTTGAGTCGTGAAAATGCGACATGTCACGATATCGCGACACTTTTGCTTCTCTGCCTTCCTATCCTTTTCGAGTCATGAAAATGTGACATGTCATGAAATCATGACACTTCTGCTTTCGAAGTCTTGCTTTCTGCTTTTGTCGTGAAATCGTGACACTTTTGCCTTTGAAGTCTTCTTCTCTGCTTTTGTCATGAAATCACAACACTTCTGCTTTCGTACTTCACTTCTTTGCTTTTGTCGTGAAATCGTGACACTTCTGCCTTCGAAGTATTCTTCTCTACTTTTGTCATGAAATCATGACACTTCTGCTTTCGTACTTTACCTTTTTGCTTTTGTCATGAAATCGTGACACTTCTGCTTCTGAATTCTTGCTTTCTGCTTTTGTTGTGAAAATGCGACATGTCGTGAAATCATGACACTTTTCAAACTTTATTTCTCTCTCCTATTTTATTCACAAAAATGCGACATGTCACGAAATCGCGACACTTTTCTTACTTGTTCTCTTTCTTCGAACTTGTCGTGAAATCGTGACACTTCTTCCTACTTTCTCTTTTTCTTCCAACATGTCACAAAATTGCGATAGTTTTTCCACTTGCCTTTTTCTCTTCCAACATGTCACGAAATCGTGACAGTTTTTCCACTTGCCTTTTTCTCTTCCAACATGTCACGAAATCGTGATAGTTTTTCCACTTGCCTTTTTCTCTTCCAACATGTCGTGAAATCGCGACAGTTTTTCCACTTGCATTTTTCTCTTCCAACATGTTGTGAAATCGTGATAGTTTTTCCACTTGCCTTTTTCTCTTCCAACATGTCACGAAATCGTGACAGTTTTTCTTGCTTTTTCTCTCTCTTCCAACATGTCACGAAATCGTGACAGTTTTTCTTGCTTTTTCTCTCTCTTCCAACATGTCGTGAAATCACGATAGTTTTTCCTACTTTTTCTCTCTTCCAACATGTCGCAAAATCGTGATAGTTTTTCTTGCCTGTTGTATATGTCGCGATATCGCGACACTTTTCTTACTTGTCTTTTTCTTTGATCTTTTGCATATGGGCCACTTTGGTCTTCTTGGAAAAACACAGTACATACTCTGAGTAACCTTTGAACTCCTATCTTCTGCATCTGAAAAGATTTTGAACTTCCTGGCGACTACATCAACAGATC
>JAQPPZ010006173.1:0-78600 GCA_028583015.1 Wollemia nobilis | reverse complement strand
TTCTAAGCAATTATAATGACATAAAAATGCCTTCACTATTTACACGACCCTGACTGGTTTGTAATTAAACAAACTCTGCACACTCTCACGACTTTGCTTATTTCTCTCTTGGCCCTCTTCTAACCCTCTTTTCACAGTAATTTCACTCTTACAACAGCAACCTAATTCTATGCACGACTGTCCTTTTATAACCCATTTTCCTCATTGAGACTCCTCGTCTTCTATGAATTTTCTAATTCTGCATGCAGTCGAATAACATACTCTGACTGTTTGAATTCCTTTCTCTACGTGCATGCAATTTTTATTCTACTTGTGTAACTGTTCGAATTATTTTCTCTATGTGCATGCATTTTTTTTATTCTACTTATGTGACTGTTCGAATGCATTTTCGATTCTCCATATGCGGCTGTTCGAATTCTACATATACGACTGTTCGAATGCTTTTACGATTCTACATATACGGCTATTCGAATGCATTTTCGATTCTCCATATGCGATTGTTCGAATTCTGCATATACGACTGTTTGAATGCTTTTACGATTCTACATATATGGCTGTTTGAATGCATTTTCGATTCTCCATATGCGGCTGTTTGAATTCTGCATATACGACTGTTCGAATGCTTTTACGATTTTGCATATATGGCTATTCAAATGCATTTTTTATTCTCTATATGCGGCTGTTCGAATTCTGCATATACGGCTGTTCGAATGCTTTTTTGATTCTGCATGTATTCTAACTGTTACTGCACTTGTAACCGTCGCACTGTCTTCAGTTGACTTTTCTAATTTTGGCTCCCTACTTTTTCTTTGTAACTACAGTTCTGTTCCAGTTAGCTGTCAGTTAGCGTGCTATTGCCACCTGTCTCTTTGCACTCTTCTTTGCCTTCTACCAGCAAAAAAATGACCTATCGCGATATCGTGACACTTTTTGCCTCCTTGTTCCTTTCTTCACTTGCAACCGCAAAAACCAGACATGTCACAAAATCATGACGTTCTCCACTTCCGTACAACTCTCCTTTGCATGCAACCGCAAAATCCTTACATGTCATGAAATCGTGACACTTTTCACTTTCCTGCACTCTGCTTCGCTTGCAGCTGTGAAAATGGAACACGTTGCGAAATCGTGACACTTTTCGCTGTCGTACACTTTTCCTCGCAAGTCTCAGCAAAATTGGAACATGTCATGAAATCATGACGCTTTTCTGCCTTAGCACTATTTTTTTGCTTTTCGCCCGCAAAAATGCAACATGTCGTGAAATCACGACATCTTTCGCATTCGTACATTTCTTGCTTCATGCACTAGTGAAATCAAGACATGTAGCAAAATCGCTATAGCTTTTCGACTTGGCACTTTTTCTTTGTTGCAGCCTCCGAAAATCCTACATGTAGTGAAATCGCTACAACTTTATGCCTTGTGCTTCCAACTTTGCTTCGACCCGTGAAACTTTGACTTGTAGCGAAATCGCTACACCTTTGTGTTCTGCACTTTTGACTTGTAGCGAAATCGCTACACCTTTGTGTTCTACACTTTTGACTTGTAGCGAAATCGCTACACCTTTGTGTCTTGCACTTTCGACTTGTAGCGAAATCGCTACACCTTTGTGTCTTGCACTTTCGACTTGTAGCGAAATCGCTACACCTTTGTGTTCTACACTTTTGACTTGTAGCGAAATCGCTACACCTTTGTGTCTTGCAGTTTCGACTTGTAGCGAAATCGCTACACCTTTGTGTTCTGCACTTTTGACTTGTAGCGAAATCGCTACACCTTTGTGTTCTACACTTTTGACTTGTAGCGAAATCGCTACACCTTTGTGCTTTGACTCTTCCTCTCTGCTTTGGCCCACGAAACTCCAACATGTAGCGAAATCGCTACAACTTTTTGACTTACCGCTTCTTCACTGCTTTAGCCAACGAAACTTCAACATGTAGTGAAATCGCTACACTTTTGTTGTCGTACATTCTCTCTCCTCTTCAGGTCGCGAAAACCCGACGTGTCACCATATCGTGACACTTTTCGCCCTTCTGTGCTTTTCTTCCAAAATTGTCGTGAAATCGTGACACTTTTCATCCTTGGCGCGGCTTCTCCAAACTTGTTGCGAAATCGTGACAATTTTTCAACTTTGCTTCTTTCCTTCCAGCATGTCATGAAATCGTGACATTTTTGGCTACGCCTTCTCTCTCCTCATTTTTGTCACGAAATCGTGACATTTTCGGCTACGCCTTCTCTCTCCTCATTTTTGTCGTGAAATCATGACATTTTCGGCTGTGCCTTCTCTCTCCTCATTTTTGTTGCAAAATCACGACATTTTTGGCTGTGCCTTCTCTCTCCTCATTTTTGTCGTGAAATTGCGACAGAAAACATGTCGCGATATCGTGACGGTTTTCTTAATTGTCTTTTTCTACAAATTTTTGAATCTGGGCCACTTCTTTCTTCTTGGAAATTCACTGTACTTGTTCTGACTGACCTCTAAACTGCATCAACTGCATCAATCTGTCTATGTTGACAACAATGACAATACTTTTGCAATGCTTTTGCTGCACCTTGCTCAACATTATTATAGGGTTGCAAACACAAAAATACCATATCACCTTCAACAAAGGACCACTTGGAGTAGTGTTGATTATCTTATTAGTTTTTCAATTTTGGTCCATTGTCAAGTTGTCCTTGAGAAATCGAATAATTATCTAATGAGTGGAGAGAGAGAAATCCATGGCTTGTATATTAGAGCTACTTAGAATTTAGGAAATAAATGAGGATGGTGATTGCTCGTACACTACTTCATAAGGTGTCATATTCATCACCATATGATATGTGGTGTTGTACCAACATTATACTAAGGGAAACCATTTGGCCCAGTGAGTATATTTCTTAAAATCAAAGCAATGTACATAGGTATCTAGATATTTTTTGACAATTTTTGTCAAGCCATCAATTTGTGGATGATATATTGAGCTCATGTTCAAGTGAATAGTCTCTTCCAAAAGGTGTTAGTGAATATCAAATATTGGTCACATACTATAGAAGTTAGCATTCCATGGAGGTTAAATATTTTATTAAGGAAGGGTTGGATGATAATGGAGGATTTATATAGATGGGAAAGTGAAACAAAAGTGAGAATATTTGGAGAGACAATCCACCACCACAAAAATGATAAATTTTTCTCTAGATTTTGGACATACTTCAATAAAATATATAGATATCTTGATCCATACTCTCATTATAATTCATAGGGATTTCAACAAACCTAGGATCTTTATTATTTCTCCCTTGAGATGTTGATAAGTATTGCATTCTTCAACAAGTCCTATGGCATCATATTTCATCATTGTCTAAAATCAATTCTCACAAACTCTTTCATAGGTCTTGAGAAATCCATAATGATCAATAGATGGAGAAGCAATGAAGTTCCTACAAGAATCAAGCATGGATAAAAAAATTAGAAATTAACATAACACACCTTTTATATCATAAATAATTTTCATCCCAAGAGTAATCAAGTTTTCTACTCAAATTGTAAGTGTTATATTGAACGAGCTACTGAATTGAAATATCTAGATGCCATTCCTATTGAATGTCCTGCATTCAATCAGGTATTGGAAATGATAAATCAAAACATGATGTTAAATCTTAAAATATATGGGAAATAATATCAACAACTAAATTATCCTTATGCTTCTTATATACAATATTTTAATCATAACCTAATAGTTTGAAGACCCAATTTTATTTCTTTGGAGAGAACACATGCTACTCCAGGAAGAAATTTAAGGCTATGATGATCAACCTTAATATAAAAGTGTCAACCCAAATGGTAAGGATACCATTTAGTCACCACATGAAGTATGGCAAGCATCTCTTTCTCATAAGTTGATCTGGCTAGATTCTTCCTTGAAAGGGCTTTGCTGGTAAAAGCCATAGGTTGTCCTTGTTGCATCAATACTAATTTGATGCCAATTAAGAGGTATCACTCTCAATAGTAAAGGGCTTAGAGAGATCTAGTAGGCTAATATGGTTGTTGTACACTTAGCTTGCTTAAAAACATCAAAAGTTGTTATAGTTGCCTTGGTCCATGTGAATGCATTATTTTTTAGCAAGCAAGCACAGGGATTGTAATGATACCTTTGTCCTTCATAAAATTATTATAATACCTTATGATATCTAAAAATCCATGAAGACTCTTGAGAGATTTTAATGTTGAAGTTTACATGTCTTCAATCTTCTTGTGGTCAACCTTTACTCCAAATGATATTAAACATTCAAGATGCCTAATATTTGGTTTTCCAAAACAACACTCCAAATGCTTGGAAAACTATTAATTGTTAGTTGTAATTTGGAGTGTTTGATCAAAGTTAACTAAGTTTTTATCCCATGTTTTCTATAGCCCAAGTTATCATAAAAAAAAAACAAAATGAAATTCTTGAGAAATGCAAGAAATTTCTCATTCATCAAGCTTTGGAATGTGGATGTTGTTAGCTTTTGATGGGAAATAGTACAACCATAGGATAAGAGATAACTAATCTAAGATAACTATAAAGCTAATGGCACAATAATGCACATGAAAATAAAGAAATGAATATATGCAAATAAATCAAAAATATGCCATTAATGAGAGTGAGAAAAATAGTACAATGCTATATAACGGAGGAGATGAACACTCCATGAAAGTATATGAAAGAATTACATTGTACCTAACTACACACTATATACTTACTATATCACTCTTCCTATCTAACACACTATCTCACACTATATCTCACACTATGTATGAGGTCTTTATATAGAAAGATAAATTGCTTGACCTTTACTCTACATGGGAATCATGTGCATGTGGACTACATGCACATTTACAACATGCATATTGACACTTGTGCATTTATTATAATACTTGAAGTAATTAAATAACTTTATTTTGAAGTAAACTCCTACTATAGATATGTACCAAAGGTGGTACATTTACATGACCCAAATTATGTAATATGGTTTAACACTCCCATGTATTACATTATTTGGGTATTGAAGGCTTTAGTATTCAATATGGATCTTTCATTTGGTACTAGAATTTGTATCATCCTTCATTGATTTATGTGTCATGTTTAAGCAAGTAATTAATATCTTCTTAAAAAATCTATCTTTTGCAGGAGATCTTTAATTTCATTATCTGTAAGATCTTCTAGTTCTTCAATTTCTTGAATCCTTTGAGCTAAGTGTTCCTTCTGATTTCCTCCTTGATATTCCAATTGAGGTAGTTGAAACTATTACTATCAAGGATTATCTTGAGCTTGATATTGCTTTGGTTGGAATACCCTATTTGGTTGGTTTCCATAGTTTGTTTGACTCTCTCGATTTTGGTTCCTTGGATTGAATCTACAGTAATTAGTACTATGAACTTTTCTCCTGCATGCATGGCAATATCGATTATTCCAAGGCTTTCATTATTTTGAAGATGAGACTGTGTTTTTTTGTGGAGTATATTTTGAAACTAATAAAATTTTAGTCCTATCATCTTTCATTGTACTTTCTACTTCATATTCTTGAAGAATGTTGATTAGCTCATCAAATGATGTATCTTTACTTAGTACTTGTAAAGATGTAACTAGATGCTTGTAGCTATCTGGAAGTGTTCTCATGGTTACTTGAACAAGGAATTTATCTTCAACCATTTCTCCCAAGGTTAATAATTTTTATTTAATGTCTGCTACCTTTCTTAGGAATAGTTCTATATTGTCTCCATTGTTCATTTTAAGAGAATGTAATTGATTTTGAAGATTTAGAATAGTATAATTAATTTTCCCTTCAAATATTTTTTCTAGGGTTTTCCAAGCTTCTGTAGATGTTTTTGTTGAATTTATGTAAGGTTGTATTTCTTATGATATCCTTAAAATAAAATTTTCTATGGTTTCTCCATCATGCAATTTTATTGTATGCAGTTGTGACTATAGATGTAGAAGAGTCGCCTTATTCTTTCCTTCAAATATCATACACAATTTATCCCATGTTATTTTTGAAGTTTTTACTTCGCTAATATGTGCTTGAATTTCATGAGATATGACAAATTGAATTAACATCATGGATTTAGCATCATCATATTTGAAGTTTTGAATTCCTATTTTTGTTGTTAGAATTTACCTTTCTCCATTTACCACATCCCAAAGTTTTTCAACAATAGGTACTGACTTCATTTTATTTTTCCATGGAGCAAAATTAGGTCCTTTTAATAATTGGGATTCAAAAAAGAAGATTCTTGAATAAGACATTTCCTTAGAAGTTGACTACCTTATAACTCCCTAGGTTTTAATAATATTTGCAAATTTAATATTTTTCTAAAGTTTGAGGTAGAAACCCTTTTGGCTCCCAAATGATTAAATTTACAATAATTTAATATTTCTAAATTCCAATATCCTAAGGTTTGATGTAGTAATCCTTATAACTCCCTTATTTGGAACATTAGAAATTAATAATAATATTTGCAAAATAATTTTAATTCTCTAATGTTTATAACCGTATACCTCCTAAATCAATTGCACATATTGTAAGGTATGAAATATCAATTAATTTATAAGATATGCTCCTTTAGCTAAAATTGCTTTCTAAATTTAAAAATACAATAATATTTAACCTTATGTTAATCACCTTATATATTCTCTTTAATATTTAATTCACATTATATCTTCCCTTTAATATTTAATGAAAGCAAAGTTTAAATATACCTTATACCTCCATTTAATTTTAATGTTTGAAATGAATCTTATAAAGCCTAAAAAACTCCTTACACTTTGGAGAAATAACAAAATTACCTCGAATTTTCTTTCTTCAGTGTGCAAGAGGCAATTACCTAACATAGTTGATGTGGACCCCATAGTGCTTCAACCTACTCTGCACACATTATTCTCCTATGAATGTCAGACTCTTAAAGGTATCTTTCTCCTGTGTATGATAGTGTGCTTCTAGATGAACACTGAATCTCTATTTTTTGTGGCTTTGATCACTATGTTTTATGATGCCTTGTTTGGTAGTGGTTTTAACCTTTACTGATGAAAATGGATGCTGCCTATAGATTGTGCGATGCACTTGAGTGTAATAGCTTCAATTTATGACATAAAATTTATTGGTAAACCTTAGACGACTACTTATTATTTTATGTTTATTTATTCCACATTGACACTTCTCTATATAAGATGATATGGCATCCAATTAATGCTTGTAATAGCTAAATGACTAGCTGCCATAATAGTCAAGAGTTTTCTAGTTGGTATTGGCAATTCTTTCCTCCAAGATATTCATTGTTCATAGTTATACTTGTTTCTAAATCATTGAAATGGATTTATAACCTAAGGATTCTCCCTTGAAACTATGTCTTTGATGATATTTTACACAAATGATGTTGTACCTTGTCAATTGGAAATCGATATGCGACTGTAGGGTGTTGTGAGTTTTGTACGTCCTTTACACCTACAACTATCATCATCTAGTATCCAATGAGTGCTCCTCCTTTGGTCTCGATATGTGCACAACTTTGACCTTGGCTTTAGTAGAGGATACGATTGATGAGCACACTCTAAATTTATGGATCTTCTAAACATCCACATGGATGATGATTCATTGGTCAAACCAATGCACTCTTCAATATATTCTTAGTGATAATGGATATTCACTTGAAACACTTAATGACTATCTTATAACTTCTAAAAGAAATTATTTTATGCATGTCTAAGTATAACGGTTGCACTTGATAATGGTTCGTTGATGTGCTTGACAAATGTTGCACCATGTCTTTAAAAAATGGCTGGTAAATATAGAGTGTTAATTGATATTGAGTTCTAGCTTACCTCTTGATATATTGTAACGTCTACTTCCTTAACTATCATTGTTTCTATATTGGATGACTTTAATGATCCTACATTGCTTCCTTAGATCAACAAGAGTGAATATCATAGAATTCCTCTATGTAAGTACTTCGTGGACACATATTGGTAGTCTCCTAGATGTATTAAATTCAAGTTGGGTTTGGCCCTTCTAAAAACCATTTGTAGTGAATGCACAATGGACGTAGCAATTTCACTCACTACAAAAATGCTTCCTAATATGTATTGTATGAAGAATACAATCTTATACTAAGAGGGGGGTGAAAATTATAAGACCACTTTTTACTTTTCTTTCCCAATAAATATTATGTAATATATCAATGGCAATATCAATAGTAGTAATCAAAGCAATTCACAAATAACCACATAAAATTGAGACACCAATTTAATGTGGTTCACCCAATGTGGGATACTCCATGGAGAAAATATTTCACTAAAATTTTCTCAACAAATATCTTGGGAAACCTTTCCCTATTACAATGTTTATGGACCTATTTCCAAAGGAGACACCAATCCACTAATCAAGTTCATGGGTCTCTATCCATAGGAGACACCAATCCCCTTTGCTATTGCTGGTGATCTTCTAGAATAACTATTGCCTCCACTACACTAGATAATGGATCTCTATCCACTAAAGACTCTTGTCCTCACTCAAAAGACCTATCTTCACTACCCTAGCTAATGGACCTCTATCCAATGGAGACTATCGTCCTCTATACTCTGTCACCTCCAAATCTTACTCTTAGCTCTATCTCAAATCTACACTAAACATAGTCCTTCGATCTAGCACAAATATGCTCAATATTTATCTTTGATCTACACTAAACATAATCCTTTGGTCTAGCACAAATCTGCTCAATATTTATCTCTGATCTGCACTAAACACAGTCCTTCGGTCTAGCACAAATTTTCTCAATCACTATCCTCAAATATACACTAAATACAGTCCATCGATCTAGCACAAATCTACAAAATCTCTATCCTCAAATCTATCCTCAAGCCTTAACACAAAGTTTGACTCAATCACAAATCAACTCTACTAGATCTACCCCAAACCTTAACTCAAGGTTTGAATAAATCAATCAATCAATTATTCTCTCAAGTATTCTAAAATACTTACCTCAAATATGCTCAACAAGTCCTCACTAGAACTTGTCCAATCTAGTCAACAAGTCTTCACCAAGACTTGCCTCAACTCTTCTCAAAAAATCCTCACTAGAACTTGTCCAATCATCTCAAGAAGTATTCACCAAGACTTGCCTCAAATATGCTCAACAAGTCCTTACTAGAACTTATCCAATCTGCTCAACATGTCTTCACCAAGACTTACCTCAAATATGCTCAAAAATTCATCACTAGAACTTATCGAATCTCATAGAAACATATAGAGAATTGTTAGAGACTCAATATGCTTCACACTCACAACAATACTCAATCACTTTCAAACTCTCTTGCTTAACCACAAAAATATATAGAGAATGGTTAGAGACTCAATATGTTTCACTCTTGCACAACACTCAATCACTTTCAATCTCTCTTCCAAATCAAATTAGAATATAGAATAATTTATTTCACAGAACTTGAACTATCATTTCAATACTTCCAATTGACTAGGCTCAATCAACTCCACTCAACCAATCACTCAATGAAACAATCCTTGCTTACAAACCCTAGTCCAAGCATATGAACCCTCACTCAATTATTTCCAACAATGCTTATCAAACAATCTCACATAACAATGATACTCATGATCTTTGTCTAAACCCTAGTTCAAGATAGTTCACAAGTTCTCACTCAAGAAATCTCAAAAGGCTTACTCAACAATGCTTATCAAACAAGGTTTTTACCATCAACTTCCACTCATAAAATATTTAACAATAAAACTCAACAATGCTTATCAAAAAACCCTTTTCACTCCAACTTAGCATTCACAACATTCAACAATCACTCACAAGGAAGATGTGCCCATACCTTTTGTTTGATGAAGGATTAACCACAAAACCTGTCTCAATCACAATTACTCTCTTTGCCAATTTCAAAGGTTAGATGACAAAATATCACTCTAACACTCCCTCAAAATATTTCACAATTACAAAGATAATTAAACTCAAATACACCTTATTACTCCTTTTTGAAATTAGCATTCACCAAAAGCATATATAAAAAATATCTTATTACACCTTATAACTCCACTCTAAATAACTCAATCCACCAAACAATTAAACAAAATAATTATTTAATTTCATCAACCTTATATCTCCCTAAGCTCAAAAATACACCATACAACCTTGGAAGCACAAATCAATTTATAACAAAATATTTAGTACCTCTCAAAGTGCTCCCGACAGGATTCATTCCCATGTCATAGTGCCTCTAGTGCTTTAGCCATGGTTACCAAGCCACATGAGCTAAGCGCTCACGTGGAAGGCAAAAGCACCCATGACACTTTGTCTTCTACCTAGGAGCCAAAAGCCAAAAATATTTGGCATTTTCGGTGCACAAAAGAACCTCACAATCTTCCCTGCTACAAATCGAACGTGGTACCTCGCGTTCCTAAGTCACTACCAATTACCGCTAGCCCACCTAGGTAGGTCGTGACAAGACCTTCATGCCTTGTGCCTTTTCTCCCTTTGCTACCTGTAAAATAAGTCAAACATGGACTTCTTCCCTCTCTTACTCATCTAATATTGCACACATGATTTTCTTGGGGGTTTTAATTAAAATCATGGATGCTTTGGAGCCTCTTAGGCTTCGGGTATTTATACCCATGTCTTGAATTTTGTTGACGTTGGTGAAAGAGTTAATGTATGATGTCGGCCTATTATTTTTCCCTTATAACCCTAACCTTAAGGTTAATTAAATTATATTATAATTTAATTAATAATAAAATTATTATAATTAATTTAATAACCATAGGGTTAATTAAATTAAATTACAAATTAATTTATAATAAAATTATTAAAATTAATTCAATTACTTTAGGTATTACCATTAAACCTTTAATATTATAATAAAATATTATAATAGTATTTTTTTGGGCCTTCTTATTTCTCCTGTAGACCTTATATGACCACCTTGAATATTATTTTCCTTAGGTCTAGAAGCAATCTTTCTCTTGCACTAAAATTGACTCTTGATATCCTTCTTCTTGCACTGATCACTGAAACTGACTCTTGACATCAATGACAACAAATATTGCTCATATTTCCAACAATCTCCCCCTTTATCATTTATGGTAACCCATTTTATTTTTACCATTCCTTTTACCTTTTCTTGTTCTGCTCCCCCTAAGAAATTGCTCCCCCTGACTAAATGCTCTCCCCTTACTCAAATATATCCCCCTTTTTCATCAATGGAAAAGGGTCACCTTTGGGGCTCGGGGCTAAGAATGAGACTCTTAGCTTAGCCCCTCCCCCACCTCCTCTTGAGGTGGTTAATTATAGGGTGGGAGTATTTCTACTCCTAGCATGCACTGATATTTACCTTTGTCCACTTTGTTCCTCATATGATCCTTTTGATTCCTTTGACTATTCTGTTTGTCTTTGTAATTTATGCTCTACACCACTTTTTTGTATGTCCATCATTATTGCACTTATAACACTTAATGTTGTTATCCCTTGGAGGTGCAAATTTCTTGGTATTTCTCCTGGTGAAACCATATCTATTCCTGTCATGAAACCTTCAATTCACTACCTTGTGACCAAACATATTACAAGAGTAGAAATACCCTTGAAAAAGTTGCATGTTTATGAAGTTCCCATATTTTTGTATTTCATGTGTCCTGCACTGTGTAGCCTTGTACCCAAACCTGTGATAAGAGAAATATATTCCATTCAAACTACCCTGCCTTGACCCCATGGGTATTTTAGTATCTTTTACCCTATGTTGGTTCATGTTCCATATGTTCCTCTTTTGTGCATTGTTCCTTTCCTTTTTGAAATTTCTATTGTCCAACTCATTCTCAGAAGTATCACTCTCTCTTACACTCTCTTCTTTTGAAGTTTCTTCTTCTTTAGAACTTGAGGTTGACTCATCTCCTTATTTCTTTTGTACCTATTCAAAACCAAGACCTGTCTTGTTTGTTGACCGTATTTGTACATTGATAATCTTGTCTATGGTTTTTGAGCTTTTCCCAAACTTTTGTAGCTTATATTTAGACTCTTTTACTTCCTTCCTTAGTGAATCTACTTCTTGCTCTAACCTTTCACATTCTACAACCTTTGATTTTAGCTTCTCTTTGAATCTCCTTGTCTTAGCTATTGAGTTGGTTAGATCCTCTATAAGCTTTCCTTTCTCTTCATCACATTCTTGAAATTTAAGCTTGAGTTTTGAGTTTTGCTTTCTTACCTCTCTTAATGCATCAAGGGCATGAATAAGCTCTCCCTCAAGGTCAACTTCTCCTTTCTATAATTCTTCCTCTATTTGTTTGCCTTTGAAAACATCTTCATTATTTTTTGACTCTTTACTACTAGAAGCACTTCCTTATTATATTGCCATAAGAAGATTCTCTTTTGGTCCTTCAAGTGTATCTTCATATTCATCATCACTGAAACTGAATCCATTCCTTGTACAACTATCTTCAAGATGACCAAAATTACCACATCTAAAATACTTGAGAATTATTGATGACCTTTTCCTAACCACTTATTTTTCTTTTGCTATAAATATAAATTCATCTTTATCATTATCTGAGGAACTATCATCACTATCACTTGAGTACTTACTTGCCTTGTCTGCATAGAAACTCTTCTTATGTCTTTGGAAGAACTTATTTCCTTGCTTGCCTTGTCCATCCCTACTTTTCTTTTGGTACATGTGTTTTTCTGTTTCCTTGTTCTTATGATCCTATTTTTCTTCATCATTGCTATTTCTAGCTTCTTGAAAATCAGTTGCATAGTGACCATACTTTCCACAATTGAAACATCTAAATAATTTTGTACCTTTATACTTTATTGTATCCTTGTTCCTTCTGCCATAATTTGCTTCTTCATCACTGGATAACTCATTGCTTGAATCTAAATTCTTTCCCTTTGTCTTCTTAGTAGCTTTGAAGGTTGCTTCCTTCTGGATATTAGGTTCCTCTTTTGTTCTCATCTCAAAAGCTATGATAATGCCATGTAATTCATCTCTTGTCAAAATATCACTATATTTTGATTCCCCTATAGATAAAATATTTTCACTAAACCTTTTTGGGAGTGATCTTAAAATATTATCACAAACATCAGATTCTTGAACTTCAAGTCCAAGACCTTGCATGGAGTTAACAACCTTGTCTACACAAAGTAGATAAGCACTAATGTTTTCCTCATCCTTCATTCTTAGGTCTTCAAATATTCCCTTGAGATTTTGCAACTTTACCTCTTTGACCTTTTTATCTTCTTCATATATGCCTTGCAATTTATCCCAAATTTCCTTTGCTGATTTGCAGTGCATAACCTTTATAAAATCTATTTTATGCAAACCTCTCAAAATTGCATTCATTTATTTTGAATTTTAATGATGTAGAAGCTTACCATCTTTATATATAGGTGGAGTAGCTAGTGGTGTGTATCCATTTTCAATTGCTTCCAATATTTCATTTCCAAGTGCCATCAGGTGAATCTTCATTCTTATAATCCAAAATATATAATTGCTCCCATAAAATATTGGTGCTAAATTATCTGAGGATCCACTCTTAGAATCCATCTGTGTTCTTGTAAGCTTTTCCTTCAAGTTGTTAAACTCTTCTGAAGGAACCCGATCTGATACCAATTGAAGAACACAAGCTTATACCAATAGGGGGGGTGGGTGTTTTCCACAAATATAAGACCACTTTTTAATTTTCTTTCCCAATCAATATTATGCAATATATCAATGGAAATATCAACAAAAGTAATAAAAGTAATGCACAAATCACCACCCAAAATTGAGACACTAATTTAATGTGGTTCACCCAATGTGGGCTACTCCATGGAGAAAATATTTCACTAAAATTTTCTCAAAAAATCTCTTGGGAAACCTTTCCCTATTATAATGTTTATGGACCTCTGTCCAAAGGAGACACCAATACCCTAATCAAGTTCATGGATCTCTATCCATAAGAGAAACCAATCCTCTTTGCTCTAGTTGGTGATCTTCTAGAAGAACTACTACCTCCACTACATTGGCTAATGGATCTCTATCCACTGAAGACTCCTATCCTCACTTAGAAGACCTGTATTCACTGCCCTAGCTAATGGACCTCTATCCACTGGAGACTATCATCCTCTATACTATATCACCTCCAAAGCTTACTCTTAGCTCTGTCTCAAATCTACACTAAACATAGTCCTTTGGTCTAGCACAAATCTGCTCAATATCTGTCTCTGATTTGTACTAAAAATAGTCCTTTAGTCTAGAACAAATTTGTTCAATCTATATCTCTAATCTACACTAAACACAGTCCTTTGGTCTAGTACAAATCTTCTCAATATCTATCCTCAAATTTGCACTAAACACAATCCTTCGATCTAGAACAATTTTTTTCTCAATCTCTATCCTCAAATCTACACTAAACACATTCCTTTAGTGTAGCACAAATCTATCCTCAAGCCTTAATACAAATATTGACTCAATCACAAATCAACTTTGCTAGATCTACCCTAAACCTTAACTCAAGGTTTGAATAAATCAATCAATCAATTCTACTCTTAAGTCTTCTCAAAGACTTACCTCAAATATGCTCAACAAGTCCTCACTAGACCTTGTCCAATCTGCTCAACAAGTCTTCACCAAGACTTACCTCAACTCTGATCAACAAGTCCTCACTAGAACTTGTCCAATATGCTCAACAAGTCTTCACCAAGACTTACCTCAAATTTTCTCAACAAGTCCTTACTAGAACTTGTCCAATCTACTCAACAAGTCTTCACCAAGACTTACCTCAAATCTGCTCAACAAGTCCTCACTAGAACTTGTCCAATCTCACATAAACATATAGAGAATTGTTAGAGACTCAATATGCTTCACACTCACAACAATACTCAATCACTTTCAAACTCTCTTGCTTAACCATAGAAACATATAGAGAATGGTTAGAGACTCAATATGTTTCACTCTTGCATAACACTCAATCACTTTCAATCTCTCTTCCAAATCAAATCAGAATATAGAATAATTTATTTCATAGAACTTGAACTATCATTTCAACACTTCCAATTGACTAGGCTCAATCAACTCCACTCAACCAATCACTCAATGAAACAATCCTTGCTTACAAACCCTAGTCCAAGCATATGAACCCTCACTCAATTATTTCCAACAATGTTTATCAAACAATCTCACATAACAATGATACTCATGATATTTGTCTAAACCCTAGTTCAAGATAGTTCACAAGTTCTCACTCAAGAAATCTCAAAAGGCTTACTCAACAATGCTTATCAAACAAGGTTTTTACCATCAACTTTCACTCAGAAAAATCTTTAACAATAAAACTCAACAATGCTTATCAAACAACCCTTTTCACTCCAACTTAGCATTCACAACATTCAACAATCACTCACAAGGAAGATGTGCCCATACCTTTTGTTTGATGAAGGATTAACCACAAAACCTATCTCAATCACAATTACTCTCTTTGCCAATTTCAAAGGTTAGATGACAAAATATCACTCTAACACTCTCTCAAAATATTTTACAATTACAAAGATAATTAAACTCAAATACACCTTATTACTCCTTTTTGAAATTAGCATTCACCAAAAGCATATAAAAAAAATCTCTTATTACACCTTATAACTCCACTCTAAATAACTCAATCCACCAAACAATTAAATAAAATAATTATTTAATTTCATCAACCTTATATCTCCCTAAGCTCAAAAATACACCATACAACCTTAGAAGCACAAATCAATTTATAACAAAAATTTTAGTACCTCTCAAAGTGCTCCTAGTGGGATTCGATCCCATGTCACAGTGCCTCCAACACTTTAGCCATGAATGCCAAGCCGCATGAGCTAAGTGCTCACATGGAAGGAAAAAACACCCACGACACTTTATCTTCTACCTAGGCACCAAGAGCCAAAAGTCTTTGGCATTTTTGGTGCACAAAACAACCTCACAAACTTCCCTGTTGCGAATCGAATGCAGTATCTCGCGTTCCTAAGATGCTGCCAATTTCCACTAGCCCACCTGGCTAGGTGGTGACAAGGCCTTCATACCTTGTGCCTTTTCTCCCTTTACTACCTGCCAAAGAAGTCAAACGTGGACTTCTTCCCACTCTTACTCACCGAATATTGCACACACGATTTGCTTGGGGGTTTTAATTAAAATCGTAGATGCTTTGGAGCCTCTTAGGCTTTGGGTATTTATATCCATGTCTTGAATTTCGTTGACATCGGTGGAGGATTTAATGTATGATGTTGGCATATTATTTTTCCCTTATAACCCTAACCTTAGGGTTAATTAAATTAGATTATAATTTAATTAATAACAAAACTATTATAATTAACTTATAATTAATTTAATAAGCATAGGTTTAATTAAATTAAATTACAATTTTTTTTTTTAAATGAAAAACCCCTTGCAAGGCTGCCTTGGTCTAAGAGACCACGAACAGGGGGTTCTATACTGTCAAAGTCACCCGGGGGTCGCACCTAACCCTTCCCGCACCAACATTATCAATTGGATTTTGGGTACCCAATTCAACTTTTTGGTAGGGTGGAGATTCAAACCTAGGACCTCCCTTGGAGGATTTTCCTCTCCTCTCCAACTCACCTACAACACCTAGGTAAATTAAATTACAAATTAATTTATAATAAAATCATTATAATTAATTTATAATGAAATTATTATAATTAATTTATAATTAATTTAATTACTTTAGGTCTTACCATTAGACCTTAAGTATTATAATAAAATATTATAATATTATTTTTCTTGGGCCTTCTTATTTCTCCTGTAGACCTTATCTGACCACCTTGAATATTATTTTCCTTAGGTCTAGAAGCAATCTTTCTCTTGCACTAAAACTGAATCTTGACATCCTTCTTCATGTACTGCTCACTGAAACTGACTCTTGACATCAATGACAACAAATATTGCTCATATTTCCAACATTGTAGTGTTGTTAAAGTCTCTTTACACCCCTATCTCTTCTAGTGTTCCTTTATTGGGTTGTTGAGCATCTTCACCCGTTACTTGCCATGCTTCCTTCAACCCTATTGAAAATGTTTCTTAGGAGCTCCTCAAAAAAACTTCATGTGTTGCTTCATCCATTGTATTTGTGGCTAAATGATAGGGCACATGTTAATGCACTACGATCAAAACTTGATTAAAAAGTTCTACCTTGAAACGGGTGCAGAATCATTTTTTTGGTAGATAGCGAAGTCATATCGACTCAGGGTGCATTTGGTTTTTGCAAGAACTATCCCCGATGAATATGTGAAATGACTTCAAAGTAGTGAAGACGTCCTCTCTCCTTGGTGTGCGTAAGAATAATTTAATCTCCTCAATTCCATAGTCTTGTCGATGGTTTCACTCGGCTAGTGACGGATCCACGAATGACTATTTTCCCTGTCTAAAGTTGAACCCCAATGCTCCAATGGTAGCAGTAAGAAACCTGAAATAAAAAAATTGCTTATGGATTTCCTTTTCTATAGATCAACCATGTGCTCTTATACCATGTTAGATTTTTAAGGTATAATATAAAAGGAATTAAGCCACAATTAATAAAATAAAAAAGCAATAATATAAATATGATACTGGCTAACTAATGAGCATAATAATGACACCAGAAACTTTTAAAATAAGACATGCAACAACCATTAATGAAAGCTTATTAAAATGGAGAATACAACATATGAGAGCTCTCTATTAGTGCATACATAGAGGATACATACTTCATCTACAATGAGCTTTATATATAACAATATGAGCTACTTGAGCCTCACTCTACCTAAGTGCATGAAGGACACATGTGCTTATGCATGATAGACACTTGTCCTTTTACAACTTGCACATTCTAACACTTGTGCATATATTCCTTCTACCCCAAGTAACTCCTAATCTAATAATGCACCTAAGGTGGTACATAGTCATGTACCTAAATAATGTAATATACTCTAACTCTAACATAATATGTATTTGGGAACCCTAACCCTAATATCATTTTTCTCAATATATAATTCCATAACACAAAGGGAGAGATGTGATTTTTCATTCTCTCCATTATCGAAAACCTTCTCATCTTGTTTTCTTGTTTTATTTGGTTGAGCTTGGGCACATAGCATTGATTTTTTTCTACAAATGGTATTATAGCTTGGATGCTTGCCCCTCCCACAACCAAGCTTGGATAAGCATTGCATTCCCCTCCTCTCCTCCACAAATTTATGTGTTGAGTTGAATAAGAGCATGCAGATGTTGCATAAGGTTTTATAAAACCTCCATAGATTTTATTTTTATTATAGATATTAGATTGCATCTCTATTTGTAGGTATCCAAAATTTATATTTGACCCAATTCGACAACCTCTATGTAAATTGACCGTGTTCATTTTTAGATAGCCATACAATATCCAAAATTTGGATCTGATCAAATTTGGTGACCTCTATGACTATGTTCATTTTTACACAACCATACAATATCTAAAATCCATATCTAACTGAGTTTGGTGGCCTCTGTGTAAACTGATCATATTCATTTTTACACAACCATACAATATTCAAAAATTTGATCTGACAGAGTTTGATGACCTCTGTGTAAACTAACCATATTTGTTTTTGTAGACACCAAATCCTAGCCACTTGCCAAACCCTAACCATTTACAAAACCTAATTTACATGCCAAAAACTAGAAATAAACCTAACCTTCCAAAAGGTTATAAAAACCCTATCACTTTTGTGATGGAAGGGAGGATGAAATCATACAATCATGCTGCTCATGTTTTCACAAGACTGCTAAAACTGCCCAACATGGTTTAGTCATATCTCACTCATACAAACTTTGATTGAGATGAAATTTTAAGGGTATGTTCCTGGAAAACCCTAGAATGTATCCACCAATTTTTATATCATTTGGAGCAACAAAGACTCAAATTAAACCCTATTTTTACAAATTCAACCACTAATAGATCTAGATCTAAGTAGGTAAATTAGCAAGGCATTTTAATTTCATTGTTTCTATTTTTCTACACATCAATTTATAAATTTTGCAAACATTAGGGTTAAGAGTTTTTTGGATTTATTTTATGCATATCAATAGGTGCTACTGACCCCATTTGTTTGCAAGTTCATGTGTGCAGGTTACATGTGATTGAAGGTTACTGGAGCAACGAGTGGCCTACAAAGGATACAAAATCCCACTCACCAAACTGATTGGAGTAAAAGGAGATCATTGAAATCATCATCACTATGACTTTGAGGGGGGGGGGGGGGGGGGGGGGGGGGGGGGGGGGGGGGGGGGGGGGGGGGGGGGGGGGGGGGGGGGGGGGGGGGGGGGGGGGGGGGGGGGGGGGGGGGGGGGGGGGGGGGGGGGGGGGGGGGGGGGGGGGGGGGGGGGGGGGGGGGGGGGGGGGGGGGGGGGGGCGGGGGGGGGGGGGGGGGGGGGGGGGGGGGGGGGGGGGGGGGGGGGGGGGGGGGGGGGGGGGGGGGGGGGGGGGGGGGGGGGGGGGGGGGGGGGGGGGGGGGGGGGGGGGGGGGGGGGGGGGGGGGGGGGGGGGGGGGGGGGGGGGGGGGGGGGGGGGGGGGGGGGGGGGGGGGGGGGGGGGGGGGGGGGGGGGGGGGGGGGGGGGGGGGGGGGGGGGGGGGGGGGGGGGGGGGGGGGGGGGGGGGGGGGGGGGGGGGGGGGGGGGGGGGGGGGGGGGGGGGGGGGGGGGGGGGGGGGGGGGGGGGGGGGGGGGGGGGGGGGGGGGGGGGGGGGGGGGGGGGGGGGGGGGGGGGGGGGGGGGGGGGGGGGGGGGGGGGGGGGGGGGGGGGGGGGGGGGGGGGGGGGGGGGGGGGGGGGGGGGGGGGGGGGGGGGGGGGGGGGGGGGGGGGGGGGGGGGGGGGGGGGGGGGGGGGGGGGGGGGGGGGGGGGGGGGGGGGGGGGGGGGGGGGGGGGGGGGGGGGGGGGGGGGGGGGGGGGGGGGGGGGGGGGGGGGGGGGGGGGGGGGGGGGGGGGGGGGGGGGGGGGGGGGGGGGGGGGGGGGGGGGGGGGGGGGGGGGGGGGGGGGGGGGGGGGGGGGGGGGGGGGGGGGGGGGGGGGGGGGGGGGGGGGGGGGGGGGGGGGGGGGGGGGGGGGGGGGGGGGGGGGGGGGGGGGGGGGGGGGGGGGGGGGGGGGGGGGGGGGGGGGGGGGGGGGGGGGGGGGGGGGGGGGGGGGGGGGGGGGGGGGGGGGGGGGGGGGGGGGGGGGGGGGGGGGGGGGGGGGGGGGGGGGGGGGGGGGGGGGGGGGGGGGGGGGGGGGGGGGGGGGGGGGGGGGGGGGGGGGGGGGGGGGGGGGGGGGGGGGGGGGGGGGGGGGGGGGGGGGGGGGGGGGGGGGGGGGGGGGGGGGGGGGGGGGGGGGGGGGGGGGGGGGGGCGGGGGGGGGGGGGGGGGGGGGGGGGGGGGGGGGGGGGGGGGGGGGGGGGGGGGGGGGGGGGGGGGGGGGGGGGGGGGGGGGGGGGGGGGGGGGGGGGGGGGGGGGGGGGGGGGGGGGGGGGGGCAAAGGGAATTCACCCCTTTGTACCCATTGTAATCAGTGTAATCATACCCTAATACACTTGGGTATAAAAGCATTGTAAAAAGGAGACTAAGGCTCCACAAAGTTTAATACAAAATCAATTATTTCTACTGCATTCCTAGCTTTTTTATTTCATTTATTTTTATCATATCATTTTGCTTATAATTTTTACATAGCCATATAGTTATATCAACCTTTGTGTAAACTGATCATATTTTTTTATAGCACAAGAGGCTTCTAGCCTCTCCATTTTACTTGTATAAGTGGCTTATAGAATTTTCCACATTGCTTTTGGTTAATTTCCTAGATTACTTGATTTTCAGCGACTTGATGTTCTCTACATCCCTGCTCTAAAGTAAAATATATTATCACTATCCACACTCATATGTTGTGGATTTAATCTGAGTGTCACTTCCAAAGATAAAACTCTTTGAGTCATTCATTCACCCTCCAAAATAGTGGTCATGACCAGTTCCTAATATGGGAAACTAAGCAGACTTGTTGGACATCCTACTTCTAAAGTTCATATTTCTAAAGCTGATATGGCACTTAATACCACCTAACTCCAAAGAAAATTTATTTTGATGAATTATGACATTCTTGCATGGGCCATGTCAAACTTGATCAATTGAGACAAATGGAGTCCACCGTTAGGGGACTACCACACTTCTCTTCCAAATGCATCAAATGTGAAGCATGTATCATTATCAAATCCTCTTGATAGCCTTTTTCAAAGAGTCAGTGGAAGTCCACAAAAAAATTGGAGCTAGTTCATTTGCGGGTCAATGCCTATTCCCTCATTAAAAGGTAAAAGGTATTACATCACCTTCATCGATGACTTCTCAAAGAAGCTATGTATCAATTTTTTGGAGAAGTCAAAAGATTTTGAATTATTCAAAGCATTTAAGTCTTACACAGAATGAGAATTAGGATGTAGAATCAAGACCTTCAAGAGTGACAATGGTGATGAGTACACCTTAAATGAATTCACATAGTACTTGTCCTCACATAGGATCAAATATTAGTTGATAATACTAGGAACACCTCAAAAAAATGATATCGTCAAGCTCATGAATAGGATAATTATGAACATGGTTCATGCCCTTCTTGTCTATAAAAATATGCCTCCATATCTTTGGGCTAAATCTACCTGGACTGCTATGCATGTACTCAACACAATGAGTCCCTCAAAACCTGGCTCGTTACCTCATGAAAAATGGATTGGAAATCCCCCATCGTTAGCCACTTTAAAATCTTTGGCTCCATCTGTTATGCTCATCTTCTTCTAGAGCATAGAAATAAATTTGAGGCTTGAGCTATTAAAGGAATCTTTGTTGGATATCATATGGATCAAACGAGACAATGTTAGAAATATTGCCTATTCCATCATTTGGGTTATGTAAATGTATCTTCCAAGATACATACTTAGATTACTTTATGTGCAAGTTATCTAGTTACTTCATGCAATTTAATAAATGCAAAAGTGTTAATGTGTAATTTATGCATGTGCAAGTTGTCCCTTGCACAACTAGATAGAGTGTTGGCCAAGTATCCTATTTTACCTATATAAGCATGGCCTCTTAGTAGATAAACATAGAGTTAGGGAACATAGTCATATAGTGTAGCTTAGTGGATAGTACAGTTCTGTGTGCCTCACCATTCATTGGTGATGGATACAATTTAGTTCAATAGCTTTATTAATGGAGTGTTCATTTCCTCCATAGCTACATTATAATATTTTATATGATTTCTATTTATGACATATTTCAATCATCTAGCAGATTTACTTTCTTTCATATTTTTATGTATTTTGTGATTGTTATCTCCCAAGGCTCATTCATTAAAATCTAATAGTGGTATCAGAGCTATGGTAGATCTAGTATATACAGTTCAATAGGGAAGCCACCATTATCATAGAGCTTAAGCATTTTGGCAAACTAACGCACCGCTAGACAAACCACTATAAAAAGATCTTAGAAGAATCTAGGTGGTAGAATTAGGGATATTCATAAAGTTAATACTGAAATAAATCTCAATTTCAAAAAATACTTAGATTATTTTTGTCTAGTCTCTTCCATAGAGTTGTTTATAAAACTCGTGAAGACCAGGACTCAACATTCAATCCACTATATTGACAAATCATCTAGTGAAGATCATCCAGGTTATTTGGAATTTTCTAACTAGTGCCTAAAGTTTCTTTTGTTGCAAAAAAATTATTCTCAAAGGATTGGGACTCCTCCTATGATAGAAAGCTATGAGACTCTAAATTCGTTACCCAAAGTTTGACATCCCCTCATAGTGTAGATATTAGTTCATTGTGCAAGAGGAGAATACTATGAAAGAAGAATTCTAGTGAAGGATTATGGTGAATATAGGATACTGAAGATCTCCATTGCTGGATTGTAGAATTTCACAATTGAAGAATAGGCCATAGGAGCCTTAATACAAAAGGTCCATAGAAGACTTGAATAAGAAGCCACATAAGTCTTGATATTGAAAAGGCCATAGAAGCCTTGATACTGAAAAGGCCATAGAAGCCTTGATACTGAAAAGGCCATAGAAACCTTGATATTAAAAAGGCCATAGAAGCCTTGATACTAAAAAAGACCATAGAAGCCTTAGTACTAAAAAGGTCATAGAAGCCTTGATATTGAAAAATACCATATAAGACTTAATCCTAAAGAAGAATTTGAGAAGAATATCTAATTTAGAAGTAGACTAAATATTTCAATACTAATATCTTTGTTGTAGGGACAAAAAATTTAGTGAGTTGGAAAACTTCCTACAAGGAAGTTAGGAAGAGTATCTTCTTTAGAATCAACTCAACCCTAAAGCAAAAGTGAAGAGATTAGGAGAATATATCATTGAAGAACTTCTAGTCTTGGAAGAAGAAGAAGGACTAGGAGAGTCCTGATCGAAGCCAAAAGAAACAAAATAAAAATATCCAAGAGAAGATCTCACCACCAAAACTTCTAGGAGTAGAAGGTTGAAGATAAGGTCTCAAGGAAGACCATCAGAAGCTACCAGATCAAAGACCTTGAGAAGCTCTCATCGAGCATCCATGAAATATTAAGAGAGCCTTGTTGAATATTAAGAGATTTATTTGGAGAACTTGTTGGAGAAATCCACTACCAAGGTGAAGTCCCTAATAGTGAAGGACTTGGGACAATTGTTGCCATATGACAACAAGTCCAAGAGGATATTTTTATAAGGAGTGCCAAATCTATGAAAGAGAATTTGGCAAGGAGCGCCAAATATGTGAAGGATAATTTGGCAAGGAGTGTCAAATATGTGAAGAAGAATTTGGCAAGGAGTGCCAAATTTGTGAAGGATAATTTGACAAGGAGCACCAAATTCATGATGAAGAATTTTGAAAGGAGTGCCAAATCCTAGAATAAGATCCCACTTGAAGTCAAAATTCAACAAGAAGACTTGAAGACATAAGAATCTCACCAAATATTTGAGATTTGAGGATTACATCTCACAGTAAGAAGGTAAAACTTTAGAGACATTGACTTATACAAATCTATAGTAGAAGGAGGAGAACACAAGAGGAGAACAAGCCACCAAATCCTAGGCTCATGAAAGAAAGTTCGAGACCATCATTTGTGAAGAATTAGTTGTTTAGGACATCTTACTTGAAGTAGAAACTTGGTGTTTTTAGACACAAAGATCTACATCCTCTACAAAATTGGGAGAAGATACACATAAAAAGGTAAGCAAATTTTTGTGCAAGAAGATTCATTAATTGGATTACTTATCAATATTTATTAGAGCACATGAATTTGGATTAAAGTTACAAGAAGAAAATTAGATTATAGTCTTCTAAAGTGCAAAATGAAAAAGGTTCTTTTTAAGGATTTATTTGCATATTTTTTAGGATTTTATTAGATTTCATATTATATTATATCAACTACCTATCATATACTTTGAAAAATAAAAATCAGACTAAGTCCTACAACATTGATTGTAGTGAAATTGCAGAATAACTCTTAAAGATTTATTTTAGGTTATTCTTGATTAGTTGCAATATATTATTAGTGCATGAATTTGAGATTTGATTTGAGTGATAATGTATAATATTAGTGCATTAAAAGTGAAGGACTTGTACTATTATACTACTCTAAAAAAGAAATTAGTTTTGTATTTCTTGAAGGACATAAAATCTGATTTGTATCAAGTATCTAAAGACACTATTGAAGCACAAAAAAATTCCAACTTGTAGTGGACAAAAGAAGCCACCCAAAAAGGTTAGAATCATACAAAATATGGAGAAGAACTTAACTAACCAAAAATAGAAATAGAAGCTTCAAATATTGAGACTTGGTGAGTCTCAAATCCAAAAGCATTACAATGTTAGATGCAAGGAAAGAAAGTGCAAAAAATTGCATCTATTGAAAAGCTTCTATCTACTATTATTTAAGCTTAGATTTGTTATCAAAGTGTCCAAGAAAAAAGGGAAAGGTGTGTCTACTCTTGAAAGACAACATCAAAACCCTTGTATTGCAAAACATATTCCACAAAACCAAAATTTCAGAACTAGAAATAGAGTGCAAAATAATGTATATTAAAATAAGTCTTATATACAATATTTTAATACATTATATTGCACTACTCTAATCTGGTTTTTACAGCAAAATAGCAGATTTTGAAGTGCCACAAAAGGGCACATTAACTATAGGGTAAATCGACCAAGGTCGGACATCAACACTCTTCTTCCCAAGATAAAAGGATCAACTCAATGGCTCATATTGGACATACATACTTGTAGAATCAAAGCTCATATTAGATCATCTTCGAGATACATTTACATAGACAAGAGAGAGTGCACATCTATTTCTAAAATATGTTAAAAATCTACAAAGGATTCAACATGATTGGAGGCATAAAATTGAGAAAGCAAAGGTGTTATATTCATTGTCTCTAACTTGGAGAATATCATCCACCAAAGGAAGCTCCAAATCGTCATATAAGATCCATAGTGCATCATCAATCCACTTGCAGAAGAATAGCTTGATTTCTGCCCAAGCAACATAGAAAAGGAAATGAATTGTTACAAAATGGTTTGAGGAGTTATAATATACTTCTTTGAAGATGTTACAGGAATGGACTCCATGTATAAATACAACTTGGCATAATATACATCATTCCTCTCTCAACATTCAAGAAACTCCCACACAGGAGTTACAATGAAGTGGTGACACTTGGTATTCTACACCAGCTTCACATGAGTTCCCATACATTTTATATTGCTTCAAGAGCATTGAACAAAGAACTTGGAGCATTAAAAAAATAAAGGAGTACTCACTTGTAATAGACGTGACACATATCACAAATTCTATTATTAATTTTCCTTAAAATGCTTTTGAAGTCTAAGTTCAATAGGGGGAGTAAAGCAAAGTCAAAGACGCCCAAAGAGGGAGTGAAGCATAGTCAAAAATATCTAAATCACAACATGGAAGAAAGGAAGAAGGAGCATTAAAGGCTCTTACATTTTGAAGGTCAAACCTTTAGTGCCTACGTACTAGTATGATAGACAAGCAACTCCAAGGGATCTCCGTTGATTCTAACATCAAAGGTATCACTTACATTAATGTTATATTTAACCATAGAAAGTGCTGAACAGTGAGGAGATTCTGCATCTAAAAAGGTAAGGTTTAATCCCATTTATTATTGCTTTCATATTTGGAGATATAAGTATTATAAACTAAGGTTAAAACTTAGATTTTGAAAGCAAAATCTATAAGGGGTAACTTATTTTATTGATTTAATATTTGTAATTTAACCTAGGAGAAATAAGGAATTTTACTTGGATTAAATTATTTAAGATTTTGCAAATATTATTATTTTACTAATTTTCCAAACTTTGGAGCCACAAGGGTTACTCCAATCAAATTTATTTTATTGGAAATTAGAAATAATCCAAGGAATATGAAAGAGGTTATTAGGGTTTCTATTAAGGTTGGATAAATATATTTTTACTTATCTCAAAACTTAAAAAAGGGACAAAAGAATTCCAACATTAAAACCTCTTCAAAAATTGAATAGTTCTTAGTTCAATTAGGAGTAATAAGTTGTTAAGAAGTTGATTTTTGACCTTTACAAAACTTGTACAAAATCAACTAGAATTGAACTATATTTTTACAAAAGCACTATATCATACTTTAAAACATTAGGGAGTCATAATGTATTCTACAAAACTTGATAACAATAATATTTGTCTAATATTATCAAGTTGGGAAGATATACGCTTTCTTAAAAATATAAAATTAGGTGTTCATACTCTTATCACTAGGGAGACATAAGGTAGTCTAGAAATCTAATAATCTATAAAGGTTTTACCAAATCAAGCTTATATACTTCAATTAGGGAGCACATATCTTAAGACTTGAGAGCTATAAATATTCAGGTCATACAAATGTCTACTAGCATACTTGGTAATTCTTTTAGAAGTGGAATGAGGAAAATATCAATATGGATTAAGAACCTGATGGACTATAATGATGAAAAGGATAAAGAAAAGGAAGAACCTCTACAATATGACATAATTTCTGAAATCAACAACTATATAAAGGAATATTCATCTAATGAATCAAATGAAAAGAATAGGAAAAAAATGATCAACAAGACTTTATGCAAAATGGAATAGCTTCAATTATGCACATATGGTTTGAAGACCTTATTAAGGAGATATACGAACATGACATTCCTAAAATTGACTACAAAATTTTTGGATCATATCTATTGTGCACTCATTGCAACCAATATGGTCTTGAAAAAATGAATTGTTGGAGTTTCCATCCATGCAAATATTGTGATGGAATAAATCACTCATCTATTTCCTATCACTTCAAATATAGGTACTATAAATACTATGAAAGAAGATTACTTCAAAGATTAAACTGTTATATTCAAAAATTTATTTCACATGGATCTACTAACATTGAGCTCAAGGTTGATACTTATAAAGGATAGAGAACCAGGTATTACCAAGGTACAAAATAAGGAAGAAGGATCAATTCAGATCCACTCAAGACATGCACCATCATGAGAGCAATGGACCACCAATCATGCTTGACATAAAGGATCAAAGAATAGAAAAATATAAGAAGCCTTGACATGAAGACTGTAGCAGCGAAAAAGAACCAGATCGAGAAAAATATGATGAAGAAGATATATATTGGAGACTAAAGTATTCAATACCAAAATAATGTGTAAATGTATCTTCCAAGATACATACTTAAATTAATTTATGTGCAAGTTATCTAGTTACTTCATGCAATGTAATAAATGCACAAGTGTCAATGTGCAAGTTGTACATGTACAAGTTGTACCTTGCACAACTAGATAGAGTGTTGACCAAGTATCCTATTTTTCCTATATAAGGATGGCCTCCTATATAGATATACATAGAGTCATGGGACATAGTTAGATAGTGTAGCTTAGTGGATAGTATAGTTATGTGTGCTTCACCATTCATTGGTGATGGATACAATGTAGTTTAGTAGATTTATTAATGGAGTGTTCATTTCCTCCATAACTACATTGTAATATTTTATATGATTTCTATTCATAGCATATTTCAATCATCTAACATATTTACTTTCTTTCATATTATTCTGCATCTTGTGATTGTTATCTCCCAAGGCTCATTCATCAAAAGCTAACATATACAAGGTATTCATTCCTTCACAACAAAAAGTGATTGTGACATGTGATGTTGTGTTTGCAAAAACTAAAGAACAACTAGTTACATTGGATACAAGGGGACACAATCTTCAACCTAGATCAAAATTGCTAACATATATGATGTTCATATTCCAACATTTGGGAGGGATATGTTGAAAAGTTACTCAAAAATCTAAAATATACAAATCAACCCATAAGTTTAGAGGAACTAAAATATGGTACTGAGGAGATGTCTATATCTTCTACATCTTTTTACCCTTTACACAGTAATGTTGATTGTGGTAAAAGTATTGTTTCACACCCATATTTATTAGTATCCTTCATACCTAATGATCCATTCCAGGATCATGATGAAAAATTTGAGGTAGGTGATACATCCACACTACTTCCAACTCAAGGAATTCATGAAGCTCACCATCTCTTAAAGAACATCAAACTAGACGAAGCAGGAAAAATAGACACAAGAGATGCCCTCAAAGCAAGAGTGCACAAATAATTACTTATTGAACTAGAACCTATAGAACTACAACTCACTATAAATAATAAACCTCTCATGTACCAAGAAGTTATAAAACACATAACTTAGAGATATGCAATAAACTAGGAGTATGAATCTTAGATAAAAAATGGTACTTGGGAGTTAGTCGATCTACCACTTTGGAAGAAAGGTAGTACAAAAAAAATGGGTGTAAAAAAACAAGTATAAATCATATGGCACCCTTGACAAACACAAGGTGATATTAGTGGCTAAAGGATTCAAGCAAAAGCAAGACATTGACTAAACTAAGGTATTTGCACCTACCACAAAATGTCCCATAATTAGGACTCTTATAGCCTTAGCTGCAAAACAAGGTTGGAATATTCATTAAGTAGATGTAAAGATTTCTTTCTTGAATGGTTAATTGGAAGAAGAAATATACATGGCACATCTAGAATATTTTGAGATTATAGGGCATGAGCACAAGGCATGTAGACTCATAAAGTCTTTATATGGATTGAAGCAAGCCCCTCTGTTGGACATAATATCTATTCAATCATTTGGGTTATGTAAATGTATCCTCCAAGATACATACCTAGATTACTTCCTGTGTAAGTTATCTAGTGACTACATACAATGTAATAAATAGACAAGTGTTCATGTGCAAGTTGTACATGTGCAAGGTGTCCTATGCACAACTAGATAGAGTGTTGGGCAAGCATCCTATTTTGCATATATAAGGATGGCCTCTTAGATAGATAGATAGGACAACTGAGATATATTGTTAGATAGCATAGGTTAGTGGATTGTATTCCACACCATTTACTGGTGTTGGATATGATGTAGATCTATAGCTTTGTTAATGGAGTGCTCACTTCCTCCATAGATATATTATAATATTTTATATGTTTTATATTTCAGAATACTTCAGTCATATAGCAAATTTACTTTATTGCATGTTATTCTACATCTTGTGATTATTATCTCTCATGGCTCACTCATCAAAAGCTAATAGTGGTATCAGAGCCATGGTAGATCTAATATGTACAGGTCATTAGGGAACCACCATTGTTGGTTAGCCTGAGTGTTTTGTCAAACTGACATGTCATTGGACCAACCATTGGTAAAATATCTCAAGAGTATCTAGGTGGTAGATTTTTGGAGAGTCACAAAGGTAGGACTGAAAGGAATATCAGTTTCAAAAATATTGATATCATTTTTTTCTAGAGTATTTTCCATAGAGTTGTTGTGAAAACTCGTGAAGACTAGGACTCAACATTTCAATCCACTAGATTGACATATCATCTAGTGAAGATCATCCAGGTCATTTGGAATTTTCTAACTGGTGCCTAAAGTTTCTTTTTTTGTAGGAAATTAATCCTCAAAGGATTGGTACTCCTATGATATACATCTAGGATACTCCAACTTCATTTCCCGACGGTCGATGTGTCCTCATAGTGCAAAGGTTAGTTCATCATGTGAGAGAAGAATATTGGAGAAGAAGAATTCTAGTGAAAGATCATGGTGAAGATAGAAGACTAAATATCTCCATTACTGGATTACAAAAATCCACACTTGAAGAATAGGCCACAAGAGCCTTGATACAGAAAGGTCATAGAAGCCTTGCAGAATAGTTAACAAGAGCCTTGATACAAAATGGCCATAGAAGCCTTTTAGAATAAGCCACAAAAGTCTTATACTAAAAATACCATATAAGCCTTGTAGAATAATCCACATAGGTCTTATACTAAACAGACCATAGAAGCCTTGATATTGAAAAGGACATAGTAGCCTTGATACTAAAAAGTCCATAGGAGACTTGATACTGAAAAGGCCACAGGAGCCTTGGTACTGAAAAAGGCCACATAAGCCTTAACATCAAAATAGGCCATAGAAGCCTTGATTTTGAAGAAGAATTTGAGAAGAATATCTGATTCATAAGTAGACTAAAGATTTTAGTACTAATATTCTTGTTATAGGAATAAAAGATTCAGTGAGTTGGAAGACTTACTACAAGAAAGTTAGGAAGAGCATCTTCTTCAAAATCAACTTAATCATAAAGAAAAATATAAGAGATCAAGATAAGGTATCATTGAAGAACTTCCAATCTTGAAAGAAGAAGAACAAGGGCTAGGAGAGTCTTGATTGAAGCTAGAAGTAATAGAATCAGAAGATCTAGGAGAAGATCTCACCACCAACACTTCCAAAAGTAGAAGTTTGAAGAAAATGTCTAAAGGAAGACCATAAGAATCTTGCTAGATCAAAGATCTCGACAAGATATCATCAAGCATCTAGTAAAGGCTAGGAGAGCCTTGATGAATATCAAGAGAGTTCTTTGAGAACTCATTGGAAAGATCCACTATATAGGTGAAGTCCCTAATAGTGAATAAATTGGGATAATTATTGCCATTATACAAGAAGCCCAAGAGGAGAATTTGGTAAGGAGTGCCAAATCTGAGAAGAAGAAGTTTGGCAAGGAGTGCCAAACCCTAGAAGAAGATCCTGCTTGAAGTCAAAACTCAGCAAGAGGACTTTAAGATAGAAGAAACTCACTAAATCTTAGAGATTTAAATATTACCTCTCACAGCGAGGAAGCACTGTCCTAAAGACATAGAATTCTCCAAATATATAGTAGAAGGAGGAGAACATGAGAGGAGAACAAGCAACCAAATCCTAGGCTCGTAAAAGAAAGTTTGAGATCATAATTTGGTGAAGGAGTTGTGTAGTACATCCTACTAGAAACAACAACTTGGTTTTTCTAGACACCAAGATCTACATCCTCTACAAAGGTGGGAGAAAAGCTACAGAAAAAGGTATGCAACTTATGGTGCAAAAATATTCATTAAATTGAACTACTTATTAGATTTATTAGAGCACCTAAAATTGGATTAAAGTTGCAAAAATAAAATTAGATTTCAGTCTTCTAAAGTGCAAATAAAAATAGATTCTTTTTAATGATTCAATTACACATTTATTAGGAGTTGATTATATTCTATATTAGTTTCTATCAACTACCTATTATCTATTATTTAAAAAAAAACTAAGTCCTACAACATTGATTGTAGTGAAATTGCAAAATAACTCCTAAAGATTCATTTTAGGTTATTCTTGATTAGTTGAAATAGATTATTAGTGCATTTCTTTGAGAGTTAATTGGAGTGATAAGGTGTAATATTAGTGCATCAAAAGCAAAGATATTGTACTATTATACCACTCTCAAAAATAAAATTAGTTTTGTGTTTCTTGAAAGGCACAAAGTCATATTTGTATCAAGTGTCTAAAAACACTATTGAAGCACAAAAATTTGCAACTTGATGTGACCAATATAAGCCACCAAAAAGGGTTAGAATACTTCATATTTCGAGAAGAACATAACTAACCAAAAATGGAGATATAATCTTATGAAAGTGAGACTTGGTGAGTCTCAAAATCAAAAGAATTACAAGTAAATGCAAATTAAAAATGCAGAAAATTTGCATCAATTAAAATAACTTCTATCTATTGTTATTGAAGCTTGGACTTGTTATCAAAAGTTTCCAAGTAAAAAGGGAAAGGTGTGTTTATTGTTAAATACAACCTCAAACCCTTGTATTGCAGGATATCTACCACAAAACTAGAATTTAAAAATATGGAAATAGAGTTCAAAAGAAGGTATATTAAAAGTCTTATTATACAAAATATCATGCATTATCTTGCACTACTCTAATATGATTTTTGACAGCATAAGTGCATATTTTAAAGTGCCATATTAGGGCACATTTTCCTATAGGGAAAATAAAAACCAACAAAGATCGCACATCAACACTCTTCCTTCCAAGCTAGAAGGAGCCATTCAAGGGCTCAAGTTGGACGTATGTACCTTCATAATCAAAGCTCATTTTAGATCATCCATTAGCCACATTTACGTAGATAAGCAAGTGCAAATCAATATAAAAAAGGACATCAAAACAATAATTGAAAAAACAATGTGTTTGGAGGTATAAAATAAAGGGAGAAAGGTGTTACATTCATGGTCTCAATATTGGAGAATACCACTCACCAAAGGAATTGTCAAACTACCATCCAAGCTTTGTAGCGCATTGCCCATCCACCTATGGAAAATAAAGCTTGCTTGCTACCCAAGCAATGTTGAAAAGTAAAAAAGTTATGGAGTTATAATCGCATCTTTGAAGGTGTTACAAGAATGGTCTCCATGCAGAAATGACACTTGGAATTCTAGTCATAATTCCTCTCAACATTCTAGATACTTCTACTAAGGAGTTACAAGCAAATGCATGCCACTTGGCATTCTTCACCAGCTTCACACATGGGCCTATACATTTTCAAGAAGCGCTGGATAAATATTATGGAGCATTACATAAACAAGGGAGTGCTCACTTGTAATGGATGTGACACTTGTCACAATACCTATTATCAACATTGCTTTAAAGGCATATTTTAGTCCAAGACAAACATGCAAGAGTGAAGCACAGTCAATACATTTAAATGAGGAATGTAGCACAATCAAGGCATGAGAGAAGTAGCAAAAACGTTTGAACTATAGCATGGAAGACAAAGGGAAAGGAGCATTAAAAGCTCCCCATTTTTGGAATGTCAAAAATTCAGCACCTATGTACAACATTCACATCTAGCATTCCATCGAATATCCATTAAATTGAGCACTCAAAGTATATTTTAGATGTTGTTATATTCAATCATGGAAAGCACCGAACATCAAGGAGATATTGCATATAAAGTAAGGTCTAAATCCTATTGATTATTGCTTTCATAAGTTGAGTTATAAGGATTATAAACTAAGGTTAAAAGTTAGGTTTTTGAAATCTAAAGGGGTGAATTATCTTATTATTTTAATATTTGCAATATTACTTAAGAGGAATAATGAATTTAACTTGGTATTAAACTATATTGAAAATATTATTATCATTTCTCTAATTTTCCAAACTTGGGAGTCATAAGGGTTACTCCATAAAATTTATTTTATTTGGAAATTAGAAATAATCCAAGGGATATAAAAGAGGTTATTAAGGGATTTTATTAAGGTTGGATTAATTTATTTTTACTTGTCTCAAATTTCTAAAAAGGGGACAAAAGATTTCCAACATCAAAACCTCTTCAAAACTGAAATAGTGCTTAGTTCAATTAGGATTAATAAGGTGTTAAAAGTTGATTTTTATTCTTGTAAAACTTGTACAAATTCAACCAAATTTGAACTATTTCTTTACAAAAGCACTATATTCTACTTAAGAGCCATTCTTTCTCAATTCTTCAAAGATCAATATTTCCAATGGGTAAAGGAATGTCATATAATGGTTGCAAAACATGCTCTGAAAATAACCAACTCACAAAGCATAATCATAGGTGGTTTATTTATTTAGGAGCTAGTCATCATATGATAGGAAATATACAATGGTTTGACTATCTTGAGGTTACCAAAGGTTACAGATTAAGAATTGTGGATAATAAAACATATCTTATTCATGGATATGGATGTGTATCTCCTAGTAAATCCTTTATAAATATTCTACTACAAAAAGTCTTGTATGTTCGTGGATTAACTTTCAATCTCATCTCAGTGAGCAAGCTAGTAGAAAACAACTACATGATTAAATTTTGGATATATGAATGGGATCAATACATGTATCATTATGAATCAAGATGGAATAAAAGCAACAAGTTCAATCCATTAAAATACTTATATCCTAGAATCAATGGAAATGCCAAGATATTGTGATGTTACGAAACACTTCTAACTCATTTGAGGAAGAGCAAGTTGAAGAAAATGAATAACGAGTACATCAAAAAGGTAAGTATATAAGGATAAAAAATATGAGAGGACAAATGCATCATGCCCTAATTATTCATAAACAATCAGAATCAAATGAAGATACTTGCAAGGAGGACTTCAAAGGTGGTTGTGTAGATGATGAATCTAAAAATATCAAATATTATCCAATGAGAATAGAAGGCCTAGCTACATTCTACTCTACATCATATGAAGACATAAATTACCTGCTAAACATTAATACAAAGAATGCAGAAGAAGAAGACGATGAAGACCAAGTAGAAGCAGATGAAGAAAATCCATATTGAATACTAAATACTTCAATACCCAAATAATGTAATATAGGGGGTGTTGGAAATAATTTTTATTCCATAATTTGGGTTATGTAAATGCATCCTCCAAGATACATACCTAGATTACTTCATGTGCAAGTTATCTAGTGACTGCATGCAATGTAATAAATGGACAAGTATCCATGTGCAAGTTGTACATGTGCAAGGTATCCTATGTATAGCTAGATAGAGTGTTGCGCAAGCATCCTATTTTACATATATAAGTATGACCTCTTAGAGAGATAGATAGGATAGTCGGGAGACATTGTTAGATAGCGTAGGTTAGTGGATTGTGTTCCACACCATTTACTGGTGATGGATATGATGTAGATCTATAGCTTTGTTAATGGAGTACTCACTTCCTCCATAGCTACATTGTAATATTTATATGTTTTATATTTCAATATACTTTAGTCATCTAGCAGATTTAATTTCTTGCATGGTATTCTGCATCTTGTGATTGTTATATCTCATGGCTCATTCATCAAAATCTAACATCCTCACACTTGGTTCAACAAGTTGTTAGATTGGATGAAGCAACTTGAATTTGAAGTGCGTGATTACCAAAGATATTGATGCAACACTGCTCATCAAGCACAACAAAGACAAAGTCACATACCTCATAGTCTTCGTGGATGACATGCTTCTAATAGGTAACAATGTACACATCCTCAACATAGTGAAAAATACCTTGCAAAGACTTTTGATATATCTAATATGGGATTGATGAAATTCTATTTGGTCATAGAATTAACTCAAGAAAATGGTAAAATATTATTAACCTAAGAGAAATACATCAATGATCTTTTGGATAAGTTTCAACTCAAAGATGCACACCCTGTGACAACACCAACGAAATCAAATTTGAAACTCACCTTGGATGATGACACAAAAGAGGCAGATGCAACACTCTACAAAAGGTTGGTTGGTAGTGTCATCTATGTTACTAACACAAGACCTAACATCACTTATGAAGTGGGGATTCTAGAAAGGTACATGACCAATCCAAAGGAGAGTCACTAGAAAGCAGCAACAAGAGTGTTGAGGTACCTAAAGAAAACCTATAGTTATGGCTTGTTGTATGAAAAAATTACATATTTCAAACTCATCGTATACATAGACTCAAAATTTATAGAAGATAAAGACACTAGGATATCTACGTCTGGTTACTTGAAATTTCTTGGCTCAACACCAATTTCATGGAGATCAAAGTAACAAAAGACTATAACATATTCTTCAACAGAAGCCAAATATATTTTTGAATTTGAGATAAGCAAATAAGTGGTATGGTTGAAAAATTTGTTACACACTCTCGATATCATTGAAAAAGGTCCTACAAGACTACATGTGGACAACAAATCAACAATCCACATGGCAAAAAATTATGTATTTCATGACAAAATCAAACACATAAATACAAAATTCCATAGAATCTAAGAACTTATTCAATATGACACAATACAAATACACTATTGTCCAACAATAGATTAGATTGCTGACATATTCACCAAGCCACTCCAAATGGTGAAATTTGAACAATTCAGACAATAGATAGGCTTGAGAGCCTCCATCTCCCCTTGAAAATGGAGATGCAATAGGACCAACAAAACTAATTCTTATTCATAAAACCACCTTTATGTGGTCAAAAAGTATTGGTTGATCTCTACTCTATCCCATTCGTGAAAACCCCTTGTGGGCATGAAAGGATAAGGGTTGTACTAGTTTTGGAAAATTAGAACCTATGAAAATACGAAAAGGACATGGGGGATGACCAAACGATATATAGAGACCCAATGGATTAGAGCCATATTTCATGGACAAATGGATAATTAGCTACACAAAGAGCCACTTGAGCCACTCATCTACTGAAATAAAATGATCTTCTACATTTTAGGGGGGATTGAAGACATGTTAATGCTACAAGGTTATGTTTATTAGTTAGGTTCCAAATTAATTGTTATGAGGATTTAATAAGAACTCATTAGAATAGGTTATTTTAATGTGTAATGTCATTTCATATTCATTTGAATTTCATGTAATATGGATTTGGGAACCCTAACCCTAATCTCATTTTCACAATATATAATTCTATATTACAAAGGGAGAGATGTGATTTTTTATTCTCTCCATTGTTAGAAATCTTGTCCTTCTTTGTTTCATATGGTTGAGCTTGGGAACATAGCATTGATCCTTGCTACACCAAAACCTAGTTTCTATGTGTCCATATATTCTACATTGACTACAACAACCCATTCATGAACCTTCATTCATTGTACTGCTTTCTCCTCTCAAATATTTTGTCTCATTTCTTCTTGCCAAACCTACATAATCAAGGCCCTCATTATTTGGTCTTACCTCTAGCATTATGAGTATTTTCATGCTTTGTCGATATCTCCCCAAAACTTTTCCATAGTACCCCATTGTTCTCAAACTTTGAGCCAATGCTTCTAGTGTACCTCTCAAAACACCCAAAATCTTCATCACCACTTTGATTTTTGTTATAGTGTCTTGCACTACTATCAACTCTGGCAATATGGATTTTATCATGACCGTGATGAGGTGCATTTTCTACTATCTCCTTATCACCTCTCTCTTTCTCTCCCCTTTGACAACAAATATTACTACACCATCATCTTCATCATATCTATGACTGGTGACTTGGTGCAATTGCTTCCTCCCTAGGCTAATTCTCTTGCTTGTATCTATCCTTTATTTCTCATGAACCATTGGTGTTAGCTTATCATGTAAGCTTGATTTGATATTGGAATCTATGTGATGTTCCATGCTTCTTATTAGTGGTAATCCATCTATTGAAATAATCTCAACATATTCTTCCAACATATCCTTCACGTCATGTGTTGTTTTTCCATATTGTTCACTATACCTTCTATGCATTTTATGATGAAAGTAAAACATACTTCCTTATTTTTTTCCTTCAAGGATTTTTTTTCTGTACCTTGACCCACTATAGGACTATTATCCACTTCTTTCTCTTTATCCTTCAATGGACTTATTGTGTATCTCTTGTCATCCTACTGAATAGTGTAGGTGTTCTCCCTACATTCATGCACTACATTATTATCAAACTGCCATAGTATTCCCAAAAAGACATGACAAGCATCCATTGACATGATATCACATAGAATTAAATCCTTATAAAATCTAATTTGGAGGTCTACCATACATTTGTTCAATTACCAACATTTTATGTCCTTTTTGCAACCATGATAATCTATACATATTTGGGTGTTTCCTTCTCGTCAGCCCAGGTTTCTTCACCATATCCATTGACACCAAGTTATCTATGTTGTTGCTACCACAATTACCTTGCAACGTTTACCTCTTGATTTGAAAATTATCCTAAACATGTTCCTCCTTTGCTTAAGTTCATGCACCTCCTTGGTGGTTTTTAACAAAACTCTCTATCATGAGAGATTATCCTTATTCTGGTTCTTCCATATGCTTTGGTGAAGCAATACTCTCCTCATTTTCTTGCACAACTTGGTTAAAATCTTCCATTCCTTACTTACTAGTTTTTTGTGTTTGAGAATATTCAAATGACATATAACCTTCTTCAAAACTTTTATAGCACTTGCCCACAAACCCACATCCTCTTCCTTTATCAAATCCTCATTGTCCTCTCGATGATTGACCTTTTTCCTAGGTGTTTTGATTGGATTCACTTTCAAAAGTACTAGTTTATCCTTCTAGCAAATGTTGCCTACTATCATTGTTTGATTGTTCTCTTCCTTGAGATGATCATCCCCTTTCTCTCACATTATTTTGTTACCTATGCAACAAATTTTCCTCTGCCTTGAGTGCATATTGGTATGCTTATTCAACAATTTTGATTCTAATCATACCAATCTCATATTGTATGGAAAATCTTAGTCCATTTATATATCTTGCCACATTTTCTTCATCATATTCAATGTGATCTACCCTTATGGTCAATTTATAGAACTTATTTTTATACCGTTTCACATCCAAATCCTTTTGCTTAAGGTTTTAGAGTCTTCTAAACAATTTGATATAAGAATAATAGGTAAAAACTTAGCCTTCAATTTAATTATAAAATTATCCCATATTTGTATTCTATCCCTACCCTTTCATTGCCTATTTGTTTGGATATGATTCTACCAAATAAAAACATGTCCTTTCAACCTTGTATAGGTGAACTTCAACTTCTTGGGGTCTTTTACTAATTCATAATTAAAATACTTCAAAATCTCTATTATCTAGTCTATAAGACCCTCTAGATTTAGTCTTATGTTGTACGATGGAGTTTCTATATTTAAATTTTGATCCATATTAGAGATCACCTGAATCAATCACTCTTCTACCTCTTCTCCTTGCTCTTCATCTTGAGCTTCCACATGACCAACCTCCTCTTCTTTGTTATCATTAATATCCTCAAGATGGTTACCTATTATTTGGGTAGTTTTGATCACCTCCAATTAGGAAGTAATTTCCCTCAGCATGTCAATTATATCTATAACTCAATTTCATCATGGTATTATTATTCCCCATTGTGCCATAATTCCTTTTACATGCATCATACCTCAAATATATTTTGGCTTTCATACCAAAAATGACGCAACAACTAAATTTAGAATACTTATCTCTGATGGCAACTAACAATAGATGGAAAATTTTATTTTATCTAGCTATGGTGATTCTCTTTGTGATAATGATTGGTTATCTCCATCTATTCAAATTTGACCTAAATAAAATTCACCTTGGAATTCTTAGACAATAGCCTCTTTCAATATTATGTTGACACCAGTCATAATGATACCAAACCTATCAACCAACTCTTGATGACTAAATATTGACATCCAAGATGGACGATAGTCTCTTTCTCATCTCAATGGACTTTATTAATGTTGACAATAATCTTGATGGTAACATTTTCTACCTAGATGTCACCTCTTTACTTCATAGGTTCATCACGATGGTGTTCTTCTTATTAGTATATTTTTAAAATAACTAGTTTTGTTTTCCATATTCTAGATGATGACGTAGGCTTTCAATTATTGATGGGGTGAGTTTGGGTAGTAATTTCTCCTTGATGATAAGATTTTGAATAGAGTGTTTGTATTTAGTAGCTTCGCTCCATTTCTTATTAGGAAATAATTATGATGAAAATTGCTAAGCCAGGCTGGTATAGGTTTAGACAACAACAATTTCCCCTCAATAGGATGATGTTCCATAGCCAACAACTCTATTTTATAGTTATCAATAATTTTTTATTGAAGTGGTGATTATAGCTTTACTTTGAACATCAAGCTTCAACCATGTTAGCAATCTATATCTTCCAACCTACAAGACAGGTGTTTTGAATTACCATAATCTAAAAGAAATTACTTATAAGTGATTTCATAAAGATATTCACGTGGAAAGAAAGAAATGGATGGATTTCATTAATTTACACATTGATAATAATTACATAGTGTATCAAGTTTACATTTTACTATTAATTCTTTCTATGGGGGTATCTCTTCTTCTTTGCTCTCTCCTTTGATTTTTGTCCACCAACCCCAAACTCTTACTCATATTTGATTTTTTTTCCTTTTTTGATCATTTCACCTTCTTTCACCATGGTTGATTTATCTCATTGTTTCATATCCCAAGTGAATATTTGCATTAGCTTAATATAAGAAAGCTCCAATTATAAGTGACTTACTTTAATAGTGTTAACGTTTCAAAAAATTTCATGAAGCTTTGACCATACCTTGACAAGGTCACTCTCCTCTTTGATTTGAAAAAGTGACTCTAGTTTAATAAAAAAGAAAAATAAACCCAAAGCCTCTTCTACCTTTTGATACTAAGGCCCATCACCAAGAATAGTTGTTTTATCCTTTAAAAATATGCATCATAGGTTCTTACTTCATAGTTGGCCAATCATTTGATTTGACTAAACATTGTAGTTTTTCCCTTTAAGATGGGTAACTAGGCTTTTGTGGTCCATTTTGCATAATATAACTCCAAACACTATAGTAGGTACATGAACTGATGCCACCAATGCATAGAGCTTGAAAAATCATGTAATTTGAAAAAAGGGGATCAAAATGCTTCCATATGCAAAAGTTATGGCCTATTAAATACTTTCCCTAATGGACCCCAAATAATTAAAAATTGAGTGCTCAAACCTTAACTTTTCAAGTGTCAATAATGACCTACCATTGGGTATATATTAATTTATTGTTGTGCTCGAGTCTAGATCCACCACTTCATCTCTTCTTCTATTTCAATTGCTTCCACTTGTCTACACTTCACTAGTCGAGTAGACATAAATATATAAAATGGAGTGACATGACTCAAGAGAAGACCACATCAACCTTATATCCACTAATAAATTCTATAATATCGAATAATGTTAAAAGGGATTGAACTCAAATATCCCTAAGCTAAGCACCACACCTAGTTGTCATACCCATGACCTTTATGGGAGTAAAATATTTATCTCATCCTTTAACTTATCAACATCTCCATTTTTATTATGGAAACAACAATTTTATGGTTTGAACCTACATGCACAGTTTATAAAAATGATCTACTATCCATTATAGCAGGTCATTTTGTGGTGTGAAAAAATATGGACTCCTTACAGAAAAATAACACGTGCCCATGTAAAAAAAAATATGGGTGACATGATTCAACCATATGTCCTATCCTCCAAAATGTCAATGTCAAGCCATCATGCAATAGCAACCTTTAGATAGGAAAATCCATCTACAAAGTGATTGATAATACCTTGAGAGTATCTCAAATCTAGTATAACCATGGTTGCTAAAAACATGTCCATAATGACTCAAATTCATATTTTCTACAAAAGGACATCATGCAATATGCTCATCCGACCACAATGGCTATCCTTTGTGATGAAATGAGGTATGTGCTTTACCCATAGGGAAATACATCATGCATGCCTTGTTGTGAGACCACCAATCCCAAGCCAAAGCATGATGCAAAGAGATTGCCCTTCAAACTCAAATTTAGTGTGTGAATGTTGAGGTAAGGTGGAAGCATACAGATCCAAGCACTCAAGGTCTTCTTAATAGAGAAACCTTTGGCTCTTAGCTTTTGTAGATAATTTTTAGAAGCACAATGGATATCCTCTCAAAAAATTGGGTAAGCAAATAAATAAAAGCATTATTTTTAACCTCTAATGAAAAAAGTGAATGAGGTGAAAAATAAGAATCATACCTCTCAATCCAAATAAAATTTTAAGGCACCGAATATCATTCCTAAGTGAAAAAGTGAAGAAACTCCATACTTGCTATCATACCATGTTAGAATTCACAATATTTTTTAGAAACAAATTGATGCAATCCATGCACTCAAATATTTTACATAGAATTAAAAATAAAAATGAAAGAATAATTCGGTGAACACTTGTATGCATCATAAATAATCACTATTATAGACTATATTGCATAACACTAACAAAAAATGAGGAGTATGAAAGGAGTATTTTTAGCAATACCAAAATCCTTATTATATCATACAATTTAACCTAAGTTCACATAATAAATATGATTTAGATTAATTACAAATAATAAATAAGATTTAACCATAACAAAGTTAACCAAAACCCATTGAACCCACATAATAAAATAATAAATACATTAAACATACATAATATTATACAAAAGATCAAAAACAAAACTATAATTATCCAATCTTATTATAAAACAATTATCCTAACTCAAAAAAACAAATAAAATTTTTATTTTTATTTTTTAACAATTATCTTAATTTAAAAAACAAAATAATTTTTATTTTTATTTTTAAATTATTTTTTAATCAACTAAAATTGAATTAACTCCTCTCCCAAATATACATGACCTAATACTATGATTTAGTACTCTTCATTTTTTTTAATCTTTTAATGTTTTAATCACTTAATCTCTTTTCTCTTTCCTCGTAGAACTTGCAAGTTCTTCCAATTTTGTTTTGCTTCATTAGAACATAGTCTATATAGGTACCTTGTATGCACGAACCTCGACGTATGTTTCTTTTGACTTCATTTAAATTTAAATTATTTATAAGATCAAAGTTTTTATACTTGAAGATAATTTATTTCTTGTGTTGTTTATTTATATAATAAATTTATTGAATATTATTTTTAAAAAAGGTCTCAAAGGTTAGTGGATTGGCAAGTGCTAGTGGATAGGCATTTGAAGAGACCTGGGTTCAAACCTTGGTGGTGCTAGTTTACAAAGGAAGTAGTCTGCTTTGAATCCTCTAAGTGCATGCCAGAAGGTACAAACCCCGATCGCCGATCCCCATCTCATGCCAGGTAAACAATTAACGAGACAAATATGTTTGATGGTTGCAGTCCCTGTTATTTAAACCATGCGCTGCCAGTTACTAAAATTAGTGGCTGTAGCCAACTCTAACCGTTTTTAAAGATAATATATATACACTGTTAAATAAATCTAAATCATAAATAATTATTTAATAAATATTCACTGTCTACCCTATCAGTGGCTAAAAATAGTGGTTGTAGACAATTCTACCAAAAAAAAAATAATAATAATAATAATTATCTTTAAAAATTGTTAAATAAAACTAAATCATAAATAATTTAAAAACTGTTAAATAAAAACTAAATCATAAATAATTATTTAATAAATATTCACTGCTACCATCCAGCTTAAGTCATAAATAATTATTTAATAAATATTTACTATTACTATTCAACTTAAATCCCTAACAAACACTAGTTACCAGTGTCACCATCTAACTTATCAACCATATAATAAACACTTCCTACTACCATCCAACTTAAATCCTAAAACAACTATCCAACAAACAGCCACTTATCTGCTCGCCCATGAACCTTAATTTATAACCGCCCATACGTTAGTTGACTAATTGTGGCTTGGGAATTGGTAGATCTTTCACGTCTACGGCTAGTTATAAAAACCACTTTCCCCTATCTATACCATAAGCTCTCGAGGATTCCACTATCATTGACACCCCTATTCGACAAAACGAAGCATTCTCTTGTAGTTGTGTCGATGGAAGAAGCACAGCTAAAGCTCTATGACATGATAATGTCAAGTACCAAACCCATGGCCTTGAAAGCCATTGTTTTGATGGGAATCCCCGACATCATACCTCTCATAAGATTTTGAATAGAGTATTTATATTTAGTAGCTTAACTCCATTTCTTATTAGGCAATAATTATGATGAAAACTGCTAAGCCAGGCTGGTATAGGTTTAGACAACAACTATTTTCCCTCAATAGAATGATGTTCCATAGCCAACAACTCTATTTTATAGTTATCAATAATTTTTGATTGAAGTGGTGATTGTAGCTTTACTTTGAACATCAAGCTTCAACCATGTTAGCAATCTATATATTCCAACCTACAAGACAGGTGTTTAGAATTACCATAATCTAAAAGAAATTACTTATAAGTGATTTCATAAAGATATTCACGTGGAAAGAAAGAAATGGATGGATTTAATTAATTTACACATTGATAATAATTACATAGTGTATCAAGTTTACATTTTACTATTAATTCTTTCTAGGGGTATTTCATCTTATTTGCTCTTTCTATTAATGGAAAGTTATTTATTAATGAGAATAGAAGGCCTAGTTGCATTCTACTCTACATCATACAAAGACATAAATTACCTGCTGAAACTTAATACAAAGAATGCAGATGAAGAAAATCCATATTGAGGACTAAAGCCTTCAATACCCAAATAATGTAATATAGGGTGTGTTGGAAATAATGTTTATTCCGTCATTTGGGTTATGTAAATGTATCCTCCAAGATACATACCTAGATTACTTCATGTGCAAGTTATCTAGTGACTGCATGCAATGTAATAAATGGACAAGTGTCCATGTGCAAGTTGTACATGTGTAAGGTATTCTATGTATATCTAGATAGAGTGTTGGGCAAGCATCCTATTTTACATATATAAGTATGACCTCTTAGAGAGATAGATAGGATAGTCGGGAGACATTGCTAGATAGCGTAGGTTAGTGGATTGTGTTCCACACCATTTACTGGTGATGGATATGATGTAGATATGTAGCTTTGTTAATGGAGTGGTCACTTTTTCCATAGCTACATTGTAATATTTATATGTTTTATATTTCAGCATACTTTAGTCATCTAGCATATTTACTTTCTTGCATGGTATTCTGCATCTTATGATTGTTATATCTCATGGCTCATTCATAAAAATCTAACACCATCACACTTGGTTCAAGAAGCTATTAGATTGGATGAAGCAACTTGAATTTGAAGTGTGTGATTACCAAGATATTGATGCAACATTACTCATCAAGCACAACAAAGACAAGGTCACATACGTCATAGTCTTCATGGATGACATGCTTCTAATAGGTAACAATGTACATATCCTCAACATAGTGAAAAATACCTTGCAAAGAATTTTGATATATCTAATCTGGGATTGATGAAATTCTATTTGGGCATAGAAGTAACTCAAGGAAATGGTAAAATATACTTAACCTAAGAGAAACACATCAATGATATTTTGGAGAAGTTTCAACTCAAATATGCACACCCTGTGACAACACCAATGGAATCAAATTTGAAACTCACCTTGGATGATGACACAAAAGAGGCAGATGCAACACTCTACAAAAGGTTGGTTGGTAGTGTCATCTATGTTACTAACACAAGACCTGACATCACTTATGAAGTGGGGATTCTAGAAATGTACATGACCAATCCAAAGGAGAGTCACTAGAAAGCAGCAACAAGAGTGTTGAGGTACCTAAAGAAAACCTATAATTATGGCTTGTTGTATGAAAAATTACATATTTCAAACTCATCGCATACACAGACTCAGAATTTATAGGAGATAAAGACACTCGGATATCTATGTCTGGGTACTTAAAATTTCTTGGCTCAACACCAATTTCATTGAGATCAAAGTGACAAAAGATGCAGATACAACACTCTAAAAAAGGTTGATTGGTAGTCTCATCTATGTTACTAACACAAGACCTAACATCGCTTATGCAGTGGGGATTCTAGCAAGGTACATGACCAATCCAAAGGAGAGTCACTAGAAAATAACAACAAGAGTGTTCAGGTACCTAAAGAAAACATATAATTATGGCTTATTGAATGAAAAATGTATATTTCAAACTCATCACATACATAGACTCATAATTTATAGGATATAAAGACACTAGGAGATCTACATCTAGGTACTTGACATTTCTTGGCTCAACACCAATTTCATGGAGATCAAAGTGACAAAAGACTATAGAAGATTCTTCAACATAAGCCAAATATATTTTTGCATTTGAGATAAGCAAAGAAGTGGTATGGTTGAAAATTTTGTTACACACTCTCGATATCATTGAAAAAGGTCCTACAAGACTACATGTGGACAACAAATCAACAATCCACATGACAAAAAATTATGTATTTCATGACAAAATCAAACACATCAATACAAAAGTCCATAGAATCTAAGAACTTATTTAATATGACATAATACAAATACACTATTGTGCAACAGTAGATTAGATTGCTAACATATTCACCAAGCCACTCTAAAGGGTGAAATTTGAACAATTCATACAATGTATAGGCTTGAGAGCCTCCATCTCCCCTTGACAATGGAGATGAAATAGGACCAACAAGACTAATTCTTATTCATAAAATCACCTTTATGTGGTAAAAAAGTATTGGTTGATCTCTACTCTATCCCATTCGTGAAAACCCCTTCTGGACATGAAAGAATAAGGGTTGTACTAGTTTTGGAAAATTGGAACCTATGAAAATACGAAAAGGACATGGGGGATGACCAAACAATATATAGAGACCCAGTGGATTAGAGCCATATTTCATGGAAAAATGGATAATTAGCTACACAAAGAGCCACTTGAGCCACTCATCTACTGAAATAAAATGATCTTCTATATTTTAGGGGGGTATTGAAGACATGTTAATGCTACAAGGTTATGTTTATTAGTTAGGTCCCAAATTAATTTTTATGAGGCTTAAATAAGAAGTCATTAGAATAGGTTATTTTAATGTGTAATGTCATTTCATATTTATTTGAATTTCATGTAATATGGATTTGGAAACCCTAACCCTAATATCATTTTTCACAAAATATAATTCCATTTCACAAAGGGAGAGATGTGATTTTTTATTCTCTCCATTGTTAGAAATCTTTTCCTTTTTTGTTTCATGTGGTTGAGCTTGGGCACATAGCTTGCTACACTAAAACCTAGTTTCTATGTGTCCAGATATTCTACATTGACTACAACAACCCATTCTTGAACCTTCATTCCTTGTACTACTTTCTCCTCTAAAATATTTTGTCTCATTACTTCTTGCCAAACCTAAATAATCAAGGCCTTCATTCTTTGGTCTTACCTCTAGCATTATGGGTATGTTCATGCCTTGTCGATATCTCCCCAAAACTTTGCCATAGTATCCCATTGTTCTTAAACTTGGAGCCAATGCTTCTAGTGTACATCTCAAAACATCCAAAATCTTCATCACCACTTTGATTTTTGTTATAGTGTCCTGCACTACTATCAACTCTGGAAATATGGCTTTCATCATGATCATGATGAGGTGCATTTTCTACTATCTCCTTATCACTTCTCTCTTTATCTACCTTTTGAAAACAAATATTACTACACCATCATCTTCATCATAGCTATGACTAGTGACTTGGTGCAATTGCTTCCTCCCTAGGCTAATTCTCTTGCTTTTCTCTATCCTTTATTTCTCATGAACCATTGGTGTTAGCTAATCATGTAAGTTTGATTTGATATTGGAATCTATGTGATGTTCCATGCTCCTTATTAGTGGTAACCCATCTATTGAAAGAATCTCAGCATATTCTTCCAACATATCCTTCACCTCATGTGTTGTTTTTCCATCTTGTTCACTATCCCTTCTATGAATTTTATGATGAAAGTAAAACATACTTATTTTTTCCTTCGAGGATTGTTTTTCTGTACCTTGGCCCACTATAGGACTATTATCCACTTCTTTCTCTTTATCCTTCAATGGACTTAATGTGTATCTCTTGTCATCCTGCTGAATAGTGTAGGTGTTCTCCCTACATTCATGCACTACATTATTATCAAACTACCATAGTATTCCCAACAAGACATGACAAGCATCCATTGACATGATATCACATATAATTGAATCCTTATAAAAGCTAATGTGGAGGTCTACCATACATTTATTCAATTACCAACATTTGAAGTCCCTTTTGCAACCATGAGACTCTATACGTATTTGGGTGTTTCCTTCTTGACAACCCAAGTTTCTTCACCATCTCCATTGACACCAAGTTATCTATGTTGTTGCTACCACAATAACCTTGCAACGTTTACCTCTTGATTTGAAAATTGTCCTGAACATGTTCCTCCTTTGCTTAAGTTCATGCACCTCCTTGGTGGGTTTTAACAAAACTCTCTATCATGAGAGATTATCCTTGTTCTAGTTCTTCCATATTCTTTGGTGAAGTAATACTCTCCTCATTTGCTTGCACAACTTGGTTAAAATATTCCCTTCCATACTTACTGGTTTTTTGTGTTTTATAATATTCAAATGACATATATCCTTCTTCAAAACTTTTATAGCACTTTCCCACAAACCTACATCCTATTCCTTTATCAAATCCTCATTTTCCTCTTGATGATTGACATTTTTCCTAGGTGCTTTGATTGGTTTCACTTTGATAAGTACTAGTTTATCCTTCTAGCAAATGTTACCTACTATCATTATTTGATTGTTATATTCCTTGAGATGATCATCTGCTTCCTCTCACACTATTTTGTTACCTATGCAACAAATTTTCCTCTGCCTCGAGTGCATATTGGTATGCTTATTTGACAATTTTGATTCTAATCATACCAATCTCATCTTGTATGGAAAATCTTAGTCCATTTATATATGTTGCCACCTTTTCTTCATCATATTTAATGTGATCTACCCTTATGGTCAATTTATAGAACTTATTTTTATACCCTTTCACATCCAACTCCTTTTGCTTAAGGTTTTAGAGTCTTCTAAACAATCTGATATAAGAATAATAGGTAAAATCTTAGCCTTCAATTTAATTATAAGCTTATCCCATATTTGGATTCTATCCTTACCCTTTTATTGTCTCTTTTTTTGGATATGATCCCACCAAATAAAAGCATGTCCTTTCAACCTTGTATAGGTGAACTTCAACTTCTTGGGGTCTTTTACTAATTCATAATTAAAATACTTCAACATCTCTATTATCTAGTCTATAAGATCCTCTGGATTTAGGCTTCCATTGTATGATGGAGTTTTTATCTTTAAATTTTGATCCATATTAGAGATCACCTGAATCAATCACTATTCTACCTCTTCTCCTTGCTCTTCATCTTGAGCTTCCACATGGCCAACCTCCTCTTCTTTGTTATCATTAATATCCTCAATATGGTTACCTCTTATTTGGGTAGTTTTGGTCACCTCCAATTAGGAAGTAATTTCCCTAAACATCTCAACTATATCTACAACTCAATGGCATCGTGATATTATTATTCCCCATTATGCCATAATTCCTTTTACATGCATCATACCTCAAATATATTTTAGATTTGATACCAAAAATAATGCAACAACTAAAGTCAAAATACTTATCTCTTATGGCAACTAACAATAGATGGCAAATTTTATTTTATCTAGCTATGGTGATTCTCTTTGTGATAATGATTGGTTATCTCCATCTATTCAAATTTGACCTAAATGAAATTCACCTTGGAATTCTTAGACAGTAGCCTCTTTCAATATTATGTTGACACCAGTCATAATGACACCAAACCTATCAACCAACTCTTTATGACTAAATATTGACATCCAAGATAGACGATAGTCTCTTTCTCATATCAATGGGATTTCTTAATGTTGACAATAATATTGATGGTAACCTTTTCTACCTAGATGTCACCTCTTTACTTCATAGGTTCATCATGATGGCGTTTTTATTATCAGTATATTTTTAAAATAACTAGTTTTGTTTTCCATATTTTAGACGATTACGTAGGCTTTCAATGATTGACAAGGTGAGTTTGGGTAGTAATTTCTCCTTAATTATAATATTTTGAATGGATTCTTTGTATTTAGTAGCTTCACTCCATTTCTTATTAGGCAATAATTATGATGAAAACTGCTAAGCCAGGCTGGTATAGGTTTAGAAAACAACTATTCCCCCTCAATAGGATGATGTTCCATAGCCAATGACTCTATTTTATAGTTATCAATAATTTTTGGTTGAAGTGGTGATTGTAGATTTACTTTGAACATCAAGCTTCAACCATGTTAGCAATCTATATCTTCCAACCTACAACATAGGTGTTTAGAATTACCATAATATAAAAGAAATTACTTATAAGTGATTTCATAAATATATTCACATGGAAAGAAAGAAATGGATGGATTTCATTAATTTACACATTGATAATAATTACATAGTGTATCAAGTTTACATTGTACTATTAATTCTTTCTATGGGGGTATCTCTTCTTATTTGCTCTCTCCTTTGATTTTGTCCACCAATCCCAACCTCTTACTCATATTTGATTTTTTTTTTCCTTTTTTTTATCATTTCACCTTCCATTTATCTCATTTTTTCATCTCCCATGTGAATATTTGCATTAGCTTAAGATAAGAAAGGTCCAATTCTAAGTGACTTACATTAATAGTGTTAACGTTTCGAAAAATTTCATGAAGCTTTGACCATACCTTGACAAGGTCACTCTCATATTTGATTTGAAAAAGTGACTCTAGTTTAATCAACAAGTAAAATAAATCCAAAGCCTCTTATACCTTTTTATACTAAGATCCATCACCAAGAATAGTTGTTTTATCCATTAAAAATATGCATCATAGGTTCTTACTTCATAGTTGGCCAATCATTTGATTTGACTAAACATTGTAGTTTTCCCATTTAAGATGGGTAGCTAGATTTTTGTGGTCCATTTTGCATAATTTAACTCCAAACACTATAGTAGGTACATGAACTGATGCCACCAATGTATAGAGCTTGAAAAATCATGCAATTTGAAAAAAGGGGATCAAAATGCTTCCGTATGCAAAAGTTATGGCCTATAAAATATTTTCCCTAATGGACCCAAAAAATTAAAAATTGAGTGCTAAAAGCTTAAGGTTTCAAGTGTCAATCATGACTTACCATTGGGTATAGATTAATTTGTTGTTGTGCTCCAATCTAGATCCACCACTTCATCTCTTCTTCTCTTTTCAATTGCTTCCACTTGTCTACACTTCACTAGTCAAGTAGACATAAATATATAAAATGGAGTGACATGACTCACGAGAAGACCACGTCAACCTTACATCCACTAATAAATTCTATAATATCCAATAAGGTTAAGAGGGGATTGAACTCGAATATCCCTAAGCTAAGCACCACACCTAGTTGTCATACCCATGACCTTGATGGGAGTAAAATATTTATTTCACCCTTTAACTTCTCAACCTCTCAATTTTTTATGATTGAAACAATAATTTTGTGGTTTGAACCTACATGCACAGTTTATAAAAATGATCTACTATCCATTATAGCAAGTCATTTTGTGGTGTTCAAAAATATGGAATCCTTATAGAAAAATAACATGTGCCCATGTAAAAAAAAATGTGGGTGACATGATTCAACCATATATCCTATCCTCCACAATGTCAATGTCAAGCCATCATGCAATAGCAACCTTTAGATAGGAAACTCCATCTACAAAGTGATTGATAATACCTTGAGAGTATCTCAAATTTGGTATAACCATGGTTACTAAAAACATGTCTACAATGACTAAAATTCATATTTTCTACAAAAGGACATCATGCAATATGCTCATTCGACCACAGTGGCTATCCTTTGTGATGAAATAAGGTATGCGCTTTACCCATAGGGAAATACATCATGCATGTCTTGTTGTGAGACCACAAATCCCAAGCCAGAGCATGATGCAAAGAGGTTGCCCTTCAAACTCAAATTTAGTATGTGAATGTTGAGGTAAGGTGGAAGCATACAGATCCAGGCACTCAAGGTCTTCCTATAGAGAAACCTTTGGCTCTTAGCTTTTGTAGATAATTTTTGGAAGCACAATGGATATCCTCCCAAAAACTTGGGTAAGCAAATAAATAAAAGCATTATTTTTAACCTCTAATGAAAAAAGTGAATGAGGTGAAAAAGAAGAATCATACCTCTCAATCCAAATAAAATTTGAAGGCACCGAATATCATTCCTACGTGACAGAGTGAAGAAACTCCATACTTGCTATCATACCATGTTAGAATTCAAAATATTTTTTAGAAACAAATTGATGCAATCCATGCACTCAAATATTTTACATAGAATAAAAAATAAAAATGAAAGAAGAATTTGGTGAACACTTGTATGAATCATAAATAATCACTATTATAGACTATATTGCATAACACTAACAAAAAATGAGGAGTATGAAAGGAGTATTTTTAGCAATACCAAAATCCTTATTATATCATACAATTTAACCTAAGTTGACATAATAAATATGATTTATATTAATTACAAATAATAAATAAAATTTAACCATAACAAAGTTAACAAAAACTCATTGAACCTACATAATAAAATAATAAATACATTAAACATACATAATATTATACAAAAGATCAAAAACAAATCTATAATTATCCAATCTTATTATAAAACAATTATCTAACTCAAAAAAACAAACAAAATTTTTATTTTTATTTTTTAACAATTATCCTAATTTAAAAAACAAACAAATAATTTTTATTTTTATTTTAAAATTATTTTTTAATCAACTAAAATTGAATTAACTCCTCTCCCAAAATATACATGACCTAAGACTATTATTTAATACTCTTCATTTTTTTTAATCTTTTAATGTTTTAATCACTTAATCTCTTTTCTCTTTCCTCCTCGTAGAACTTACTCCTTGCAAGTTACTCCAATTTTGTTTTGCTTCATTAGAACATAGTCTATATAGGTACCTTGTATGCACGAACCTCTCCGTATGTTTCTTTTGACTTCATTTAAATTTATATTATTTATAAGATCAAAGTTTTTATACTTGAAGATAATTTATTTCTTGTGTTGTTTATTTATATAATAAATTTTTTAAATGTATAAGGAAATGGTAACACTATTGAATATTATTTTTAAAAAAGGTTTCAAAGGTTAGGTGGATTGGCAAGTGCTAGTGGATGGGCATTTGAAGAGACCTGGGTTCAAACCTTGGTGGTGCCAGTTTGCAAAGGAAGTAGTCTGCTTTGAATCCTCTAAGTGAACGCATCGATGAACCCCGGTGGTCTCCATATCATGTCGGGTCAACAATTAATGACATATCATGCCGGGTCAATCACGCCAGGTCAACAATTAACGAGATAGATATGTTTGGTGGTTGTAGTCCCTATGATTTAAACCCTGCTCTACCAGTTACTAAAAATAGTGGTTGTAGCCAACTCTACCAAAAAGAAATATATATATTATCTTTAAAAATTGTTAAATAAAACTAAATCATAAATAATTATTTAATAAATATTCACTGTTTGCACTGCAAGTGGCTAAAAATAGTAGCGGTGGCCAACTCTACCAAATAAAATATATATATATATATATATATATATATATATATATATATATATATATCTTTATAAACTGTTAAAAAATAGTGGTTGTAGCCAACTCTACCCAAAAAAAATATATATATATTATCTGCTACCATCCAGCTTAAGTCATAAATAATGCTTAAGTCATAAATAATTATTTAATAAATATTTACTGTTACCATTCAACTTAAATTCCTTACAAGTGTCCCCATCTAACTTATCAACCATATAATAAACACTCGCTGCTACCATCCAACTTAAATCCTAAAACAACTATCCAACAAACACTAGCTGCTACTTATCTGCTTCCCCATAAACCTTAATTTATAACTACCCATAAACCTTAATTTATAACCGCCCATACGTTAGTTGACTAATTGTGGCTTGGGAATTGGTAGATATTTCACGTCTACGTCTAGTTATAAAAACCACTTTCCCCTATCTATACCATAAGCTCTCCAGGATTCCACTGCCATTGACACCCCCTATTCGACAAAACGAAGCATTCTCTTGTAGTTGTGTCGATGGAAGAAGCACAGCTAAAGCTCTATGACATGATAATGTCAAGTACCAAACCCATGGCCTTGAAAGCCATTGTTTTGATGGGAATCCCCGACATCATTGCCACCTACGGCGACGCTAACAAATCCCTCTCCGTACAACAGATTGCCTTCCACATTTCTCCCGCTCCTGCCAATTCGGAATCCCTGTTCCGCCTTCTCAGGTTTTTGGCCGCCCATGGAGTCTTCTCCGAAAGCCCTCACGCCAGCGGAGACGACAATAAGCAAATCAGGTACGATCTGAATCCCCTCTCTGAATTACTTGTCCAGAAACACGACCGACTCCATTCGTGGGCACCGTATTTGCTATTTGCGACGGATAAGATTTCCGATGACTTGAGGACTGCTGTCCCTTCAATAGGGAGGACGGTATGAATTTCTGGGAAGTCACAGCAAAAAATACCAAATACAATACAGTGTTTAAAGAAGCCATGGCTTCTGTTTCTAACGCTGTGATGCCTTACGTGGTGGAAACCTATCAAGGCTTTAAGGATATGAAAACCCTAGTGGACGTCGCTACTCCTATTCACAGCAAAAAATACCAAATACAATACAGTGTTTAATGAAGCCATGGCTTCTGTTTCTAACGCTGTGATGCTTTACGTGGTGGAAACTTCCTTCGTTACTCTGATTGATTGATGATTCTTATTTTCAATTGTTTGGCAAAATTGCAGTGGATATTGCATGATTGTGAAAGCACGAGGATACGGAAACAAAAAAGGAAAACTCCAAGCACGATGCAAAAACAGAACTAAAATTAACGCTAAATCCTACGAATTAAAAATGCGTGAAATGGAGAAAAACATGAATTGGAACCTAAATGAAATAAGACAGCCCTTTTCTTTTATTGATGTAGTTTCAAAATTCGGTTACAATTCGCATCCTCCCTTTCCAAGGGCGAGGAGCGTTAAATTCATCTCTTGGTCACATCCATGGATAGCCATCCTTCTTCTGCGTGCCCACATGTAAGAATGGGCGGACCAAAATGTCGCCGCCACTTGTATCTATGAATGTTGATTCCTTGCTGCTCCTCCGATGTTCCGATCCTGCATTCAAAGGAACAAGAAATAGTTAGTAGCACCTACGGATGAAATAAAGCATGCAATCCCCAAGCCTACGATAAGCGAATGAGAAAAATGAATTAAACTATGACTAAAATGAATCCAAATGCTCTAAAAATTTGACAGGGACATCAAGACATCACCAGGAGGGCACTGCAAAAGGAACAGTCAGAAAATTCCTCGCCGATTTGAATTCGCTCCGGGGCGGGACGAATTCACCTGCAACAAAATGCCGAAATGGTACTGTCCCAAATGTCCTGCCTAGAAAGCTCCAAAAGACCTGCAAACTTGGGGTTAGCTAATTGGGGGCATTTTGGGAAGACCCAGATGGTCATATTTTCCCAATTTGGCCTCCATCAATGGGAATTTGATAATGCTACCTGCAAGTTAGTGAAAGCGAACGAAGATAGAAACATGATCAAAATTGCTCAAAACAAGGTGAAATTTAAATGACAACCTATCTAAGCATCATAGAACTGAATGCAAAAATGAAAGAAAGCAAATCTATCATAGATTTCCCATCGCTCCGAAGAGGGACGATTAGGACTGTAACAGTGTGGGAGGGGGCGCCCATGGGGCAGGCCGCCCGCCGTTTAGGGCCTGATTTCGGTACCAATCCACTTGGGATGGGTCCAAAACCTCTTGTGGGGTATTGTCGAAAAATTGGGTGGGATATTGTGACCAAATGTCGGGTTTGGTTCCGGATTTGTGCTTCCAATAACCACCCTATGACCTCTTCTCCAAAAGAGATCAAGGATGTGAAAGGCACAACTCAAAGGGGAATAGGTGTGGAAATAAAATGACAGCACTTCGTTGCTCCAAAATGCTCCTTCTCTCTATCTTTTGGGGTGAGGAAACTCACCAATTTATAGACCTGGAGGTCTCTTGAAATGGGCATGCAGAGGCACCACTTGGCAATCATGCCTTCCCAAGGGGAAGGAGATTCCTCCCTGAATAGGGACTTCATGACTGCCCTTGTAACATCCTCTAACGCTCGAAAATGCTCACCCACACTCCCATGCGATGAAGGAAGCGTTAAGTGGCGGATCTGAGCTGCCATTTGTCAAGATTTGACTTTTTTCCCGTCAAACCTGCAATTCGCCCCACCCTGAGGCGAATTTGGAATTCATCCCGGGGTGGGGCGAATCCCAGTTTGAATTCGTCCCTGGGTGGGACGGATATTGAGCAAAGTGCCTGAAGGTGCCAAATTGATTTTTGACCTTCCAAAACTACTGTCAGAGTGGTTAGGACCACTGTTTAACCTCTAGGGGCTGCCCTTGGGGCTGTGTGTGTCAATGCGATCAGTGTTTGCAGTCACATAATCGGATTGGTGCTGTTTTGGTGTCTATAGATGCCCCTTTTTGGGATGCACTGTGCAAGGCACAGCATCGAGCAAAAATAGATAACCAAAGCACTAATGATTAGGGTTTCTCAGTAACCTAACCAACTTTTGATGCCCCAAGTATGGAAAGGGCATGCATTCTTGAATCCTTGCTTCTGACGAGCGAAGGAACTCAATTCAAGTGTTAACCTTTTTCGGTGAGGTGTTACTTGATCTTGGACATTGATCAGTCATGAATAGGCAAAGGGCGCAACCTTTTGTCTGTGGGAACCTTGAGTTCATGATTCATGAAATGCCAAGTGATTGATCAGTTTGTGATTATTGCTTGTTTACTGCCCCAAGCAGGAGCGTGATTGTCTTTGTCAATGATTCTTTGAATGCATGTCATTTTCCTTAACTGGGTGTGTATTTGTTGATTGGTGACTAAGTGTGACTACCCCCTCAAGCGACGAATCGATGAGGGAATGACCTTCATGAGAAAAGCGACGAGTCGCTTGACCCAAGATGACTTGTGCAAGGGTGCCTTCAGATGTTTAGCGTTAAATGTGTGTGCAGTTTTCCGACATTTAGACCTATTTTTGGTGGGTGTTAACCCTTTTCGGCGACGCTTTTTGGAGCTGAAATTGTCAAAAATTCGTCTTCCCGTGGAGCGGTCCGGCCATGGTGGCCTTCTTAGGGAGTAGGATAGTGATAATTTGTAGCCCCAATGCCTACTTTGGATGCCAAGAATGTCAGGCACCAAGGCGCCTTCGTTCGGCAATGTTATTGCTCTTTTTGGTTGGATTTTGACCCTTTTGGCGACGTCGCTTGGGGATGAAATTCTCAAAAATCCGTCCTCCCGTGGAGCGGTCCGGCTATGGTAGCCTTCTTAGGGAGGAGGATAGTGAGGATTTGTGACCCCGACATCTATTTTGCATGCCCGGGATGTCAAGTGCAAAAGCACTTGCATCGGGCAAGTTTATTAGTTGTTTTGGTGCATTTTTGTTCATTTTTTGTTGTTTTTGAAATTTTTGCTCTGAATTCATTCCTGGGTGGGACGAATACCAGTTAAGTATTCATCCCAGGGTGGGACGAGCGCTAACTAGAGCGCTCATCCTGGGGAGGAACGAATATAAGCTCAACAAACCTATTTAAAGGCCAAATCTAGGGTTTGGGCTCATTTGCACTTGAATTTTCTTGCGATTTGGAGCTTTGAGGAGGAGGAGGTTAATTCTACGAAGCGAAGCACTGCCAAAATTTTCCTGCCACCATGAGTGCACAAACCAGGTCGAGCGACGGAGCCGAAGCGAGACCGGTAAGTGCTCCTCCTCTTTTATTTGCTTTTGTTTGTTGCAAGTTATTTGTTTATTTTTCTTTGTTATTTTGTTTTTCAAATTTAAAATTGAAACCCTAAAACTTAACTGAACACGAACCAAGACTTAGCTTAAAACTGAACGAAAAACGTAGTTTAAACCTTGGTTGGATTTTTATTTTTCTTTTTTTTAAATTGTTTTTGAATTTTTGTGAATTTTTGTTGCTTTTGAGCTGTACAGTTTTTTTTTATGCAATGCTGTATATTCATATTTTTGTTGTACAGTTTTCATGATTTTAATGTTTTTGTGTTGTTTTCTTTTGCAGGTTGTGAAGAGCCGATATCGCGTGCCTACTGCTTTTGCTGAAGCGTGGGAGGCGCTAACTGTGGTTGACTGGGAGTGGCTTGATGCCCTTGGGCTCAAGCAGGTGACTCGGCTGGGGCCTGTGGTCGGGGATCGGGCCTATCTGATGGCCCTGATCAATCTGTGGGATCCCTGGACCAACACCTTCCATCTCCCAATAGGGGAGATGACAGTGACCTTGGAGGATATCTATCGAATTCTTTGGATTCCAATAGATGGACTATCGATCAGGATGACGTCGCGTGATCAGTGGACAACTGTGTTGATACGATGCTTCGGGCATGGGGAGGAGCTGGGTGTGGATGGTCTAGTGGAGAGGGTAGATATTGACTACCATATGGGCGAGATTCTGGTTCGATGGTGGCTGGAGAAGGGGGTGTTGGGAGTGAGGCACGCAGTACTCATGGGCCTCATTTCCAACATGCTGCTACTTGACTCGTCAGGTGTGAGGTTCTCATGGAACCTGCTGGATGTGGTTTGTCGGTTGGTTGAGTGCTCGACGGAGGCACCGTTGATCATGAGGTGGGGATAGATGCTGTTAGCATAGCTCTATGGGGAGTTGTATGAGGTCCACTGTTGGAGGTGGAAGGGGATTAGTTGTAGTTATCTATTGTAGAGTTGGGCTTGGTAGCATATAGCGGTGGAGAGGCCGATGGGGTTGCCATGGATGATGCGAGGGAGATGGAGGATAAGGATATAGGTTACGTGGTGCTATGGCGGTGGTCTAAGGAGTAGGGATAGAGTCGGTGGTGGGCAGGTGTTGTAGGGCACTATGTCGATGCCTTCGCTCGGCTTGCTCTAGGGGAGGTGTTTTGGCGCCCCTATCGGGACTGTCTAGCCTGGCCTGAGGCTGGAGAGTGGCTTCGATGGGTACGTAGGGGGCGGTGGCTGATTGGGTGGCATGGGACCGAGCATGAGTTCTTCCCTTATAGTCGGGTGACATGATAGTTTGGGGTGCGCTAGGGGTTTCCTGGTGAACCCATGGTCTATCGATGTCGAGGGGACGAGAGGACTCTGGACCGGCCAGTCATCGCGCCACTTGGCAAGGATTTAGATGCGGTGATCGACGTCTTGGATGTGGATGACATCGGGACTATTGTAGAGTATGATCAGTGGTGGACTCTACGATGATGGTGGGGAGAGGGACCATTGGGAGGTGCGGAGGTAGTAGCAATAGGGGATGATGGTGCGGAGGCACCAGGTGAGGGTTGGGGAGCTCCGCTAGAGGATGCGGACATGGTGGAGGTGGATGACTTGGGCATGGATTTTGGGGCTCTGGATCAGCCGGAGATGCAGGACGTCCCGGAGTAGTGGGAGCTAGAGTAGGCTGCTATTCCAGAGGTGCCTATGCATCAGGCCATGGCAGAGGACACGGAGGCAGGGGTGCATGCTGAGAATGCATGATTGGCGGAGCTACTGTGGAGGCGAGATGAGGAGTTGGGGGAAGCTTTGCAGGAGAGGGATCTCCTATGGACTCAGTTGGTAGAGCGGGATAGCGCATTTGCTGCACACCATTGGGGGATGGGGACACCAGTGCTACATAGGAGAGGGATCTCCTACGGATGTAGCTGGTGCAGCATGATGATGCAGTAGCTTACTACCATCGATGAGAGGCAGAGTGGTTGCGATGGGAGGCAGATTGGTCTCGGCATCGGATGGATATGGAGGGAGAGATTATCCGCCTCGGTGGGCGGTTACCTGAGCCCCCTGGAGGTGGCTCTTCATGTCGGATGAGGGACAGTGATACTGAGTAGTCAGCATCATCTCGTCACAGGCGATTGGATGAGGGAGGTGGTAGCAGGCGTGATGCGGGGGCTAGCAGTAGCCGCCCTGAGGGGTCCCATAGGACCCACCACATGAGGGGTAGTTCCCATCGCACCGATCCTGCGTGATCATGGTGGCCGATGCCCTAGGCTTGGGGGTTTTTGATTTTTTGGATTTTGTTGCGGGGTCACATGACCGGCTCTTTGTAGCCTGCGGGCATTTTTGATGATATATATATACAGACTTTATTTTGTTTATGCGCATGTGATGATTTGATTTTATGCACGATGATTGATGAATATGGATGTATGCATGTTAAGTTATAGTGATGGATGCATATGTGTTGATGAGTGCAAATGTTTCTAATTTATATGATATGCAAATGGAATGGATGAATTGAATTTGTGATGTTTGGTAGTCGCACCATAGACTATTTAGAACTTTATGACTTTTTGTCCTGGGCGATCGTTGTTGTAAATGCCTTTTCATGTATACATGTGTTTTTTTTTTTGGTATGGCGAGAATAAAATATAGCAAGTTGGTTTCGAATGTAGTTAAGGTTTTCTGAGACTCAGATGTTTTAACTAACTAGCCATGACTGTACTTTATCTCACAAGACTTTTGAACAAGGTATGAATCGGACTTGTTTTGGACCAAGTTATTTCACATCCCTATGTGTGCAATTGAGTTCATTTATGTGGTGTTGGTCAGGATACCGCTAGTGCCAGATAGGCTGTCAACCAAACCTGTATTGAGGATCACCTGATTAGCTCCACTAACTCCTTTGTTGTATTTAGTCAGATTAATCTATGGTGCTATCATAGGATACCATAAGCTAGCTCATCCACATGCAAACATTGATCTGCACACAAGTTAATGTGACAGATATATCGTCATGCGGGAGGTTTACCACCAGTGACCGATAGGCTATCAACCAAACCGGTACTGAGGTTTGCCTCATGACCTTTCGAAATGCTGAGAGTTCCAGGGATTCAAGTTCGACTCCCTTCTTTTCTTCAATTGTATTGGGATACTTGCTCTTTTGTAGTGATAAAAATCACTGTTTATTTTTGTATTATTATTATTTTTTTTTTGAGCAAGGGATTTTGAATATTGAGTGATGAGAATCACTATTGTATGTGCTTTGCTGATGTATGCACTTTGGTTGTGATGTCAAATTTTGGAGTTTTGACTTTTGCAAATTTTTTGATGTTTTGCAACTTTTGAAGAACTTGGGATTCTTGGGGAATTGGGTAGGGAGGATGCTTGTCCTTTTGCCAACTCTCAGCATTCTTGGGGTCATTCGCACAGGGGGATGAGCAAGATAACCGTTTCGCTTATGGTGACCTGGATTGCTTTGCAGGGTTCATCTTTCATTCACACAACTTGGGAATTTTGTTATATGTTTTAACTTGTGTTGGGATGCTACGTAACAAGGTGTGATCCAAGTAGAACTCTACCTGCGTAAAATCTGTCTGACTTGGTACAGTACGTGGCTAGAAAGCTAATGATGACTGAATGACGGAAATCTCTCGATACATTAGGAAACAACTGACTATGATAGGGGAAAATAACGTGAATGGCGGTTATAGGCGATGAGTTATTGATAAAGTGGAAAAATGTAGAAAAATGATGGTTTTGCCAAGTAATGACAGTCTATGGTGCTTTGACCTTTATGACCACAAATATGCACTGTATGGATGTGATGCTTAATGCAGCTATATATTTTTGTATTTTTGAGGGATTGATTTTTGTGAATATGTAGATGAGATGCAAAAGAGCTTTGTACTGTTATGATGATTTTGCGTATGCATGGGAATGAGATGCAACTTTTTGTTATTTTTGATGATTTTATTGTTTTTGAATTTTCTTGTTTTTGACCAAGCGATTGAGGAATCCTTGGGGCCTTTGGGTTGACCAAGTGATTATGGAAATCCTTGGAGCTTTTTGGTTGACCAATAGGAACCTTGGAGCTTTTGGGTTGACCAAGTGATTATGGAAATCCTTGGAGCTTTTGGGTTGACCAAGCGATTATGGAAATCCTTGGAGCTTTTGGGTTGACCAAGCGATTATGGGAATCCTTGGAGCTTTTGGGTTGACCAAGCGATTATGGGAATCCTTGGAGCTTTTGGGTTGACCAAGTGATTATGGGAATCCTTGGAGCTTTTTGGGTTGGGCTATGGCTCTTCTAAATATGGAAGGGCCTCAAATGACTGATGTTCAAGGGTTCTAGTTCCTTGATTCCATCAAGAGAGGCTAGCCGGTATGTTCCAGGCCCTATTTTACTGTCAATGACATAGGGACCTAACCAGTTTGCCATGAACTTGTCCCTTAAATGGGGCGGCAAATTAGAGTTCTGTTGGTTCTCTTTCAAGACCAAGTCACCAACTTGAAAGTCCCTCAGGTGAACTTTCATGTTGTATGCTTTCTTAAGTCGCTCTTGGTAGATACGTAAATGCTCGAGAGCATTAACACGTCGTTCATCAAGCAACGTAAGCTGGTCTAACCGGGCCTGCCATGCAGTATCATCATCGATGAACTCTTGCATTGATATGCGTAGGGAAGGAATCTCCAACTCGAGAGGCATGACAGCCTCAGAGCCATACATGAGCAAAAATGGAGTTGCCCTAGTGGGTGTCCGAATGCTAGTGCGATAAGCCCACAGGGCAAGTGGGATCTGAATGTGCCAATCTTTATGATTATCTATGACTATCTTTTTGAGGATGGCGACTAGCATTTTGTTCGACGCCTCTGCTTGCCCATTTGCCTACGGATAATAGGGTGTCAAAAAACTATGCTAGATTTTGTACTTTGTGGTCAAAGCACGCACATATTTGTTCTTGAATGACGTCCCATTATCCGAGATTATCTTGGATGGAATACCAAAATGACATATGATGTTATGCAAAATGAACTCCGCAATGCGGGTTCCTATCGTAGAGGTAAGCGGAACTACTTCCACCCACTTGGTGAAGTACTCTATGGCCGTTACGATGAACGTGTGATGGCCTGACGACATAGGGGAAATATTTCCAATTAGGTCTAAGCCCCACTACAAAAATGGCCAAGCCGACTGGATCGGCTGCAAGGCCTAGGAAGGTACGTGCATCAAATTAGCATGATGTTGACACTTCACGCACTTCCTTACATATGCACAACAATCTCACTCTAAATATGGCCAATAATAGCCCATGCGAAGAATGCGCTTGGCGATAGCCATACCACTGAAGTGGCCACCACATGTACCATCGTGCGCTTGGGCGATCGCCCAAGTGGACTCCTACTGGTCCAAGCACCGAAGGAGGATCCCTTCATAGCTACGATGGTACAAAATGTCTCCTAACAAGACATGCTTTGCCGCTTTCTTCTTGAATGCTCATTTTGTGGCATGCATCAATCCAAGTGGGAGGTTACCTAACTTGAGGTAGTCCCTGATGGGTGAATACCAATCCTGCTGATCAGAAGCCTCGATGGTATGAACAACCAATCCCTCTTGAAGTTCATCCCTAGCGAAAGCTGAGCGGGAAAGAACTTGTAAGAATAGCGTTGTGTTGCTATTAAGGGGAGTAGGGGAGAACAAGGACCCCCAGTTGGCGTGCTTCAGACGATCATGGATTCGAGAGAACCTATCCTGAGGTGGTTCAATCTGGATCATGTGGATTCCTGGCGTTAAATCAGAGCTTGCACGCTCCATCATGGATTGCGATAGTGTTTTGACTTGAATGGTTGTCATATCACCAGAAAGGTCTTGCGGGATTAGTGACCCCAAGGAGGCCATAGTGTCCGCAAAATGATTCGATGACCGAGGGAGTGCCTCGATGTCGTACCATTCAAGATTTGCTAGGAATTTGTCCACAAGGGCTTTGTAGGCCTGCAGAACTGGGCATTTACATTGGAATACCCCTTTGACTTGGTTGACAATTAACAGCGAATCACCAAAAATGTTTAATCGCTTGATGTTCATGGTGATTGTTGTCTGAAGACCTATGAGCAAGGCTTCGTATTCTGCATTATTGTTGGTGCACGGGAAGTCTAATTTAAATGATAGAGGCATTGGAGCCCCTTGCGGTGTGAAGAATACAATTCCCGCACCACCACCTTGCTCACATTTAGAACCATCAAAAAATAGGGTTATGTCGGCCTGTGACTCAGGCTCATCAGAATCTGGCGATTCTGAGACATGGAAGACCCCATCATCGGGTAGTTCTATGACTAGAGGCTGATCGTCTTCAAGAGGAGCCTCTGCTAGTTGATCGGCTATGACCTATCCTTTGATGGATTTTTGTCCAATAAACTCTATGTCAAATTCCGTCAACAACATGATCCATTTCATCATGCGGCTACTATGATAAGTACGACTCATCATGTATCACAATGGATTCTCCTTAGACACAACATACGTAGTGTTGCTCAGCATGTAGTGGCATAGCTTTTTGGTAGCAAACACCACTGCCAAGCAGAGTTTCTCAACGTATGCATAGTTAAGTTCATAACTGACCAAGGTGCGGCTAAGATAGTAAGTAGCTTGCTCTTTGTGAAGTTCATTCTTCTAGGCTAGCATGGCTCCCAGTGCCACCTCAGTAGCTGAGATGTATAAGTAGAATGACACTCCTGGTCTGGGTGGTGCCAATACTAGCGGCGAAGCCAAGTATTGTTTAATGTCATCGAAGGCTGACTGGCACTCGTCATCCTAGTGAAATGCTACCCCTTTGTGCAATAATTTGTTCATGGGTCGGCACTTGTCAGATAGCTGCGCTATGAAGCGCTTGATTGACGTGACCTTTCCCTGCAGGCTTCTGAGCTGCTTGATGGTAGTTGGGGGAAGCATTTCAAGGATTGCCTTGACTTTATTGGGGTCCACCTCGATGCCTCGCTTTGAGACTATGAAACCCAAGAGTTTTCTAGATGTGACGCCAAAGACGCACTTCTTGGGATTCAGTCTGACTTTATGCTCCATGAGGCGATCGAGGATCTTGCTTAAGTCATCGAGATGATCCGGGCGCAAAAGAGATTTGGCCAACAAATCATCCATGTAATCTTCCAAAGTTTTATGCATGTAATCATGGAAGATGTACGTCATGGCACGTTGGTAGGTGGCGCCAGCATTTTTAAGGCCAAAAGGCATGACCTTATAACAAAATGTCCCCCAAGGCATTGTGAACGCCATTTTTAGTTGGTCCTCGGGATTGATACGAATCTGATTGTATCCCGAGAAACCATCCATGAGGGATAGCATTTCATGGCCCTGCTGTAGCATCTACCAATGCGTCGATGCTAGGCAAGGGGAAATCATCCTTAGGACTCGCTTTGTTTAGATCTCAAAAATCCGTGCATATGCGAATCCTCCCGTCAGGATTTTTGATGGGCACCATGTTGGACAACCATGGCGGATAATCCATGTAGATGACAAACTGTGCATCCAACAACTTCTGCAATTCATCTTTGACCATCAAGGCCACTGTTGGGTGCATCTTGCATAGTTTTTGCTTAACTGGCTTGACTGTCGGATCAAGCGTTAGATTATGCGTGACTAGCTACGGATCTAGCCCCGACATGTCTCTGTATGACCATGCAAAAACCTCCTTCTTCTCTTTGAGAAGGGCAATGTAGTCGGCTTGCTCTTCGGGGGATAAACTTACCCCTAGCTTGATCACCTATGGATTCATTGGATCTGAGCCGATGTCTACGTCAGTCATCTCCTCGACCGACATGTGGGATCCGTCTTCCAACTGGTGTGGAGTCGGGATCAAATGGATATCATTTGCTGAGTTTAAATCTACGTTGGGAACCTCGGGTTCCTCTTCAGCATGGAAGATATCCTGAGTTGGCCCTAGGGTAAAATGAAGCATCTCACCAAAAGGCCAGTACTCTGATGGGGATGGAGGTGAATTGACGTGATCCCAGTCTATGGCATCTATGTCTAGATGCAATGACCATGTTGGATCAGCCGGATTGTGGATGGGGGCGGTTAAGTCAATGGAGATCATGTTGATGAAATGATTTTGGTCTCCATTACCATGGGTGTGGTGACTTGAACATTCTAGATGACTCCTGCACTCCGGATCTGGCTCTGTAGGGATTGGCACGAATGGATCGGCCCTATGTGCTGATAGGAGGACAGGGTCTACCCTCGACACTGATATCACTCTAGGGTCTCGGGGTGGAAGGTGCTCTTCGTATACCTGGAGCGGTGGATCCAACACTTGGTCCCACCCCACTGGGTCTACGTACCACTCATGCCCTGGCACTATGTTCATCTATTCAAATATGTCGTTAATCTCCAAGGGGTATCGATGCTGCATCTGCCGCATGTGATTAAGATATGCCATTTCTGTCTCATCTTCGTAATCACTATCGAAGATCCAAAAGCCCTCGTTGGCTCTGACAACTGTTTGAGGCATTACAGGCTCGTCTTGTTCGAGCAAATTAATCTGGCCCCATTGTGGTTGTTCCACTCTCCGTGGGGGGACCTGATTCTCTTGACGCGGCACTGGCTCGATTGGAGCCTCTAGGGGGAACATTGTCAAGAGGCTCTCTTGATAGTCATCCATGGGGATCACTTGAGAGTGATTACTATCTGATTCGAAGGGGTCATATGATGTTGGTTCATACTCTGATTCATCCTCCGAAGATCCCTCTTGACACTGTCTATAACCTCCTTGAAAGTGAGTCCCCAAACTTTCGCCTCTCTCTAGCAAAGGGAAAGGGTTATTGAGGTTAACAAGGGTGGTTGTTGACCATGGGAGGTAATCCCCCAACTTATACGTTGTGTTAGGGTTGGCATAAGGATCTGATGCCAATCCACCCTTGTTGCCTATCCCTAGGCCTTGCATGTCCTCTACCAAGATGTCTAAGGGCAGGGGGTGATTGAACCCTACTCCTGACTTGTCATAAGGCATTTGGTATCTTGGTTGGCAAAGGACACGCACTCCTTGCTCATACCTACCTAACCCATATCCATGCCAATTGCATTGGCCGAGATATCTCAGAGCGAAGTCCGGGTTAGACAGATAGTTGACATCTTCTGCAAAGGGCTCTTCATCTTCGTCCTCTTGCATGCATGGCTCCGTACCATGATCAAGGCCCCCATACACGAAGTTGGTCTGGTTTGGCGGGCAGCCTAAAGGAACAATTGTACCGATGGGGAGGCGAGGTCTCCCCATGTCCTGCATGGACTTTAGTGCGGGCGTTGCTACAACATTCTGCACCAGATACTCCCCTAGGCCCGTATTGGCCATTTCAATAGTGATTGTTGGCGATTGAGGGGGAGGGAACGGAAGCTCTTCCTGAATCCACTCCATGTTGGGTGAATTAGGAGCTTCCACTTCCATTTGACTAGGCATCTCTTTAGTAGAGATGGTTGATACTATTGGCAACGCCTCTTCCAGAGGTTGCACCTCCTCCATGGGTCTCTTCCCTTTGTCCTTCTATTTGGCCATGATAGGTGGCATCTTTGGTGAAGGACCTGATGTTGAAGATGTACCTGACTAGGGTCTTGATGGATTTGTCATCGGGGATGCTTGCGGGATCGGACCCTGTCTAGATGGATTTAACTAAAAATCCAAATGCATCGATGGAAGGGTCGATTGCGGCATCAGCTGCACCGCATTGCAATATTTGAAGGGTTCCAAGTCCATCGGGACTACATGTACTTCCCCTTCAAATGTATATTTCAAACACTGATGAGCTATTGAAGGGACACACTTCATGTCCCTGATCCATGGCCACCCCAGCAAGATGTTGTAAGCCATCTCACCCTCCAAAATATGGCACAATGTAGGTATCATCTTTTGTCCTACTTGAATAGGTAGGACGATTGTGCCAACTATCGAGCAGATTGCATCGTTGAATGCTCGCAGTGTATATGTGGAGGCCGTGATATGAGATGCCGACAACTTCAGATGTTTCAATGCCATTGTAGTAATGATGTTACTGGACGAGCCAGTGTCTACCAACACCCTCTTATACGGGATCCCGTTGACCCATGCGATAACGTGCAGGGGTGGATCCGCCATGTCATCAGCTACCGATTTCACTTCATCCTCTCGAAAGGTGATGACAGGCTCGGTGCATCGTTTTACATGCCCCACAAAGTTGTTGAAGGAATTCGCTTCCTGGGGCTGCAACTCGATGGCTTTCAATATCTCCATTAGAGCCTCCCGATGGGGCGTTGATTGTTGTATAAGCTCATATATGGAGAGCCTAGCCGACGTGGTCCTCAAACTCTGAGTGAGTTTGGTCCGAATCGTGGCCGCGGGTCTAGGCGGAGGAAGTTGCGTAGGGTGTTGTTGAGGTTGTGACGTCGATGGAACCTCTCTTGTGGCTGCCTCGGGAGCAACTCCTGGGTATCTCTTGTTCCTCGTCACTATGCTTATCATTCCTACATACCCTTGCATGGGGCAATTCTGTTGCACCTCATTGACTTGAAGGGGTTTTGCCTGTGCCTCATGGGCAGGCAAGGGGTCTTTGAAGACTCCCATCTGCTGGTTGTTTGGTGCTACGGGGTTGTCCACTGCCAACGTCTTGTTGTCAATTAAGTCTTGTATCAAACCCTTGAACTTCCAGCATGCATTGAGGTCATGTCCTCTCCGCCTGTGGAACCTACAATACAAGTCCTCCCGGTATCCCTTAGGCTTCGACGCATTGGGATCTATGGTTTGAATTTTTGGAAGGTTGATCAAGTTCGCCGCTGACAAGCGGTCAAATAGGGAGTCCCTAGACTCCGTATAAGGTGTGTACTATCGTCGAGGGTGACGCTACTGATTTTGCTCCTGCTTCTAGTTTTCTCTTTCATAATTATTAGGAGGCACTACCTGATAGTTAGCCTTTTGAGGCTGTATTTCTTGTGCAGGCTTAGGGACATTTATAGCAACTTGATTTACCATAACGGGTTTTTGTTGCATAGTCCCTATTTTTGTGTTCTTGTTCCATTCTTTCTTCTTAGGTTTGGCAATCTCGCCATCCTGTATCTTGATCTCTTCGATAATTCTGGCTTGCGCTAGAGCTTCTTCTAAGGTGGCATATTGCTGCAGCTGCAATAGCATAGAGATCGATCTCAAACAACTTCTTGAGAACATTTGTGTCAGGTCGGACATAGGAGGGAGGTAGGGTAGCTTGGAAAGCAGAGTCCTCCATCGATTCCCGTAGGCCACCATAGTCTCTTCCTCATACTGCCTGAGGTTGGCCAGGTCACTTAGTGATGCCTTCTTCTTGGTGTTGAAGGCGAAGCATTCGAGGAACGCATCCACTAACTGATCCAAGTTACTGATGCTATGTTTTGGTAATTGCATGAACCAATCCGAGGCAGGGCCCATGAATGTAGTTATAAAGGTTCTCAGCAACAAAGCATCATTGTCCTGAATGCCAAAGCATTGGCTCAGGAACCTCGTCACATGCTCTTGGGCATCCTCCTCACCCTTGAAGATTGCCAACTGAGGCAGCTTAAAGTGTTCAGGGTAAGGGGGTGCAGGCACTGACGGATGCATAGGATGACTATGGAGTTGGCGTAACATGGGCTTTTGGGGCCCAGAAGCTTTGGTTTCCATAGACTCCAAATGCTCTAGAAGCACTTTATATGCATCGAAAGACTTAATCTCTTCCTCTTTAGTTTGCTCCCGTTGTGGGTTGTGGGAGACTTGAGGCCTATGGAGGGGTGGCCGGATAGCAGCCCCTCCACCTTGATAGGGCATTTCAGCCCACTCCTCTTCTTGTTCATACTCCTCATAGGCTTCTCGAGGAGTTTTTGGGTGAGACCTATGACCATGGGTGGGTCCCCATGGAGGGAACCCATCGTTGTTCCGGGGAGTGGCCTCCCGTTCAGGTCTAGGAGGTCTTGGAGGCAGCACTTGGTAGGGTCATGGGGACCTGTCTCGTACCAAGGGATTGTGCCTCTCATATGGTTCTGCCCTTTGGGTGCGAGGGGTTGGAAGCCTCTCAGGCATCGTGTTGTGGAGCAGCTCATCTATTTGGCACTGAATGCGCTCCTTGCTAAGGCGGTATAGATGCTCTAGCTGCTGTTGATCTTGCTCAAGCTGCGTAATCTATGCTTGGTGGGCGGCATGTCTGGCGACTGCCAGGTCGATCTGTTCTACCATCTTGAGCCTAGGAGGCCTAGATGCCTCTCCTACATATTTGTCTCGGTCATGGTGATCTGAGATCTCTATAGGTCACTTCCCCCTATCGAGGTTAGCGGCATTCACTCGAGGCTCTGGCCTCGGAAGATGATTTTGGTAAATAGCAGGTGCGGAAGCGCATTGCTCCCATGTTGTATATTGCTCTTGAGGAAGGTAGGGGTCTTCCTCATTTTCCCTTTCATAAGTGTGAAAGGGGCGGGCGGAGTTGGCTCGCCCTGCCAGAGGAGCTTTGTGCTCTGGATTTGTCCTATTGTTTCTGACAATGAGAGGGGGCAATGGAGGGATGACATACTCCTGTGGCCTCGCCTCATGGACCCTATGCTCTAGCGCTTCATCACGCGGTGGCCACTCATATCGAGCTTCTAAGGGAGCCTTTTTATTTATGTTGAGTGCCACGTGTAAGGACTCCTCCCGAAAGGGGCTATGCTGGATGGGAGTGCCCCTCAAAGGGGTGCCCCTATAGTCCCATTTTGAGATGGAATGATGTGGACTCTCTTGTGGGTCCAGCCGCCAAGGTGGTATGACCAAGTCCTTGGGACTATAGCGGAGGCGACTTGTGCCCCCTTGTACACTCTTCGTAGCTTCCGCCCTTGCTTGGGCTTGGCTACGGGTGTACACCATGGTGGTATCTCTCTACAAGCTATGTAGGTTTTTATCTCTTTTATGATTTTTTTTTTTTTTCTACACTAAATAGAAAATATCACACACACAAAGCGATGATTATCTCGTTTAAATATTGAAAGTGTGTCCTAGACCTGGTTTAGTGTGTTTTGATTTTGTTTTGAAAGCTTTTGTAAAGAACGTTTAAATGCAAAATGAAGGCTCTTATGACTCCCATAGATGGTCGCCCCTTCGATATACCATTGCCAGGCTGATATACCAACCTCTCTATATACCCGCCCTTACGTGAGGGAAACTATAGGTACGTGAGAGCAGATGGTACATGGAACGTAGGCGGTACGAAAGGGGGATCACCCTATTTTTGACACCTACCATAGAAGACTTATCCTCGTGCATTGGGAATCACCCTAGCTACACTCGGTCAGCTTTCATCAGGATTTACGTCTAGCAATAGTAGCGATCGGGGTTTATGAATGCAAAATTCAAGCCAAGGTGGTGATGAAATCCACCGTTGGTCTTGATCAAGGGTTGGGGTTTTACGACCAGCTCCTTGGTGTTTATGTTGCGATGTGGTGTGTGGGGTTATTTTTATTTTGCAAAATGGAAACAAGCAAGCAGTAAAGGAAAACTTTCCCTAAGCAAGCGAGTAATCCAAAAATAGAAAAATTGAAGACAAAAATTGACAGGGAAAGTTCAGAATCCTTACCTCTTCTCTGCCCAAATCTTTCGGTTCTGAGTTTCTGCCCAAAAATTGCATAGACAAAAATTCATCCTAGGGGGAATGAATTATAGGACTGTATTCATCATAGGGTGGGGCGAATTCCCATTCGTCCCAGGGTAAGATGAATTACAGCTCTGTATCCGCCCCCTGATGGAACGAACAACAGTCAGCGTATGAAACTCGGCACCTGCAAGCAAAAAACAACCAAGTTTCGATCAGATCCCTGATCTTAAAAAATAGAGGACTAGGTCCCACCATGATCGCCACTAAAAGCATGAGGATACGAAAACAAAAAGGAAAGCAAATAAGCGATGCAAATCGAACTTAGAATGAACGCTAAATCCTACAAATTAAAAGTGCTTGAAAAGGAGGAAAGCATGAAAACAAAAACTTTGAACATAAATGAAATAAGGACAGCCCTTTTTTATTGATATTGTTTCAATATTCGGTTACAATGCGCTTCCTCCCTTTCCAAGGGCTAGGAGCGTTAAATCATCTCTAGGTCACATCCATGTGTGCCATTCCTTCTTCCGCGTGCCCACATGTAAAAATGGGTGGACCAAATGTCGCCACCACTTGTGTGGATGAGTCTTGGCTCCTTGCTGCTCCTCTGAGGTCTAGATCCTACATTCAAAGAAACAAGGAGTGGTCAATAGCACCTGCGGATGAAATAAAGCATGCAATCCCCAAGCCTACGATAAGCGAATGAGAAAACTAAATTAAACTATGACTAAAATGAATCCAAATGCTCTAAAAATTTGATAGGGACATCAAGACATCACCAGGAGGGCACTGCAAAAGGAACAGTCAGAAAATTCCTCACCGATTTGAATTCGCTCCGGGGCGGGACGAATTCACCTGCAACAAAATGCCGAAATGGTACTGTCCCAAATGTCCTACCTAGAAAGCTCCAAAAGACCTACAAACTTGGGGTTAGCTAATTGGGGGAATTTTGGGAAGACCCAGATGGTCAGATTTTCCCAATTTGGCCTCCATCAGTGGGAATTTGATGATGCTACCTGCAAGTTAGTGAAGGCGAACGAAGATAGAAACATGATCAAAATTGCTCAAAACAAGATGAAATTTAAATGACAACCTATCTAAGCATCATAGAATTGAATGCAAAAATGAAAGAAAGCAAATCTACCATAGATTTCCCATCGCTCCGAAGAGGGGCGATTAGGACTGTAACAGTGTGGGAGGGGGCGCCCATGGGGCAGGCCGCCCATCGTTTAGGGCCTGATTTCGGTACCAATCCACTTGGGATGGGTCCAAAACCTCTTGTGGGGTATTTTCGGAAAATTGGGTGGGATATTGTGACCAAATGTCGGGTTTGGTTCCGGATTTGTGCTTCCAATAACCACCCTATGACCTCTTCTCCAAAAGAGATCAAGGATGTGAAAGGCACAACTCAAAGGGGAATAGGTGTGAAAATAAAATGACAGCACTTCGTTGCTCCAAAATGCTCCTTCTCTCTATCTTTTGGGGTGAGGAAACTCACCAATTTATAGACCTGGAGGTCTCTTGAATTGGGCATGCAGAGGCGCCACTTGGCAATCATGCCTTCCCAGGGGGGGAGGAGATTCCTCCCTGAATAGGGACTTCATGACTGCCCTTGTAACATCCTCTAACGCTCGAAAATGCTCACCCACACTCCCATGCGATGAAGGAAGCGTTAAGTGGCGGATCTGAGCTGCCATTTGTCAAGATTTGACTTTTTGCCCGTCAAACCTGCAATTCGCCCCACCCTGGAGCGAATTTGGAATTCATCCCGGGGTGGGGCGAATCCCAATTTGAATTCGTCCCTGGGTGGGACGGATATTGAGCAAAGTGCTTGAAGGTGCCAAATTGATTTTTGACCTTCCAAAACTACTGTCAGAGTGGTTAGGACCACTGTTTAACCTCTGGGGCTGCCCTTGGGGCTGTGTGTGTCAATGCGATCAGTGTTTGCAGTCACATAATCGGATTGGTGCTGTTTTGGTGTCTATAGATTGGGACGATGAGCGTTCAGCGAAGTTGTTGAAGAAATGTTTTGAGGCCATACCATGAAATGGTAAGATTATAATTGTGGAGGAAATACTAGAGAGCCAGCGAAGTCTGAGGTCCCTCCAACTGTATTCTAACATGGCAATGATCCTCTTGGTCTTGAACAATGGGGCAAAAGAGAGGACTGAAGAAGAATTTAAACATCTATTCGAAGAGTGTGGATTCATGCAATACAACATCATCAAGTTGCCGTTCCTTCTTTTGGTCATCGAGATATCAAAATCTTAAAAAAGGCTCTCCTCTGCTTTCCTTAGCGTCGTGAGCTTCCAATAATTTTAGTTATCTGCCGAGGACAAACCAAAATAACGAATTGGATGACAACAGAAGACACGAAAATAGGACATAATTTCATCATAAAATATGTTACTAAATAATATTTTTTAAATATTTTATTTTAATCTTTTTCTCTTATCTAAACTTGTTATTTGTTTATATTATAAATACTAACAAATTTGATTCAAATATTTAAACTCTTCACAACCACCATTCTACATTCACACTACACTCACCACTCATTATTTCACAAGAAGTCCTATAATTCTAGACATTGTCTTTAGGAGGCATGAGGTTGATTTCAATGTTAAACATTGTATTATTCATATGTGTTTTAAGGCATATTATTTTTCTGTTAATTGGATTTAAATGATATAAGACTTTATTTTTATTAAAAAAAAAAAAAAAACTATTTATGTAGAAATATTAAATTAGTTATAAATAATTGTTCACAATAATAATTCATAATTATTCAGGGCGTACGTAGAACAACAATGGGCAACACCAATAATACTCTTTAACGAAGGAAAACTCCATAAGATCTTTTAAGATGAGAAAGGCACTTAGGGAGGGCAAAGTTTCATAAGCGACTTCATGGGTAAAAATGATTACAAGTAAAAATTTATATGAATGATATTCGTAATAATTATATGATTGATTTTCATAATAATTATAATGACAAAGTCTCATAGGATAGTGCAACACTTTGGACTTTGGCTCTTCTTTCAAAAGGTCCAAGGTTCAAAGTGTGGTGTGTGTAGTTGTGTGTTAATTTTCCTATTGAAAAGCTCAACTCTCCTCTTTATGAGAGGTTATGATGGGATGGGGATGCCAAACCTTGAGCATTGGTCATACCCATTTCTCACACTAACCAATCTAATAATAATAATTTAATTATAATTATAATTGTAATTGTAATTGTAATGACAATATCCCTTCTTTATATACCCATCTTCTAATTCTACTTTGGGAGCCAACTACTAAACCCTCATCCCAACTCATTATTATAATATAATAATATAATCAACCTTGGGTTATGTGTGGCCCATGCCAACTATCCATAATACCCTTATACAATATATTATCATATCTTCGTCTATTCCTAGGTACCTTAACATTGAAATTGAGAATATATACAATTGAAGAGTCATCGAATATTATAGAGTACAAAGCACAAATTGATCATCGATGTTGCCTCATTCCATTAGTTTTGCAAGATTCCCAAATAAAATTTTATGTGAATATTGTGTGATTTTTATTGGGATCATATATTGCTATCAAGTTAATTAAACCATATCAACTCTTCTTTTGTGAAAGATGACATATTTTCTTCTTCCAACTATTAAGAATTGTATAAGTTTCTAACATTCATAACTAAATCCTTGATACTGGCTTTATTAAGAACTAGGTATTAAAGTGGAATATAATTCTAACATAGGAATATGTCACTCGAAATAATAAAATTAGAGCGTCATAATGACCTCTTAGAAATTAATAGGGATGAGAAATACTACATAAGTAGGACTAAAGGGTTTACACCTCCAATTCTACTATCATATTGGCAAAGAGTTTGGAAAGTGGTGGGGCTTATAAAAAAATTATTCTTAAGATGAAAATCACCATCACGAATGGCTAAAATATTTGCTACCAAATTTATATATCTATAAATATGCTAGCTATAACAACCTATGGATTTCCTAATACGTTTTTTTTTGGGAATCTTATTCATGCCCTTAATATTTCAATATATCATTTTTATTATCACTTTTTATTTTTATTTGTGGGATTTGCCCCACTTCTTTTTTTTTGGTATTGATAAGAAAGGGGTTTGAAGGGCCCTGACATTTTACACAGAGCTAAAAATATGTAGAGGAAAAGAAAGAGAAGATCAAACAAATGCAAGATAGCCCTATCTTAATAAAACAAACAAACCTCGGCTAAACCTTCTAATGAAGAATCTGAAATAATATCCCTCTCGTTATCCTCTGGCTTATGAAGTGCTCAATGGTTTACATAACTCATAAAGAAATTGCTAACAACAATGTAATTTAGTGTGCTCAAATCCTTCATCACATGATCCCAATAAGTATTCTGCTTTGGTCTGCCCTCTTTATATGCTGGCTTCATTATCGGTAGCTTTGTTTCCCTCTCTATAAATATGTTTAACTTGAATTTATTCTAGGTTTCACAAATAGTCCTTAAATTTGTAATTATTTAAAAATACTAGAATTATTTAACTTCCCTTTTTAAATGGAATTTAAAATATTCTTGGAATTCCCCTCAAGAACAATTCTCTAAAATCCAAATTCACTGCAATTTGGAGGCTTGTAAGCATCACCCTTTGCTTCAGCTTGGTGATTGGTGGTAATTCCTATATCCTAAACATATGTAACCACTACCTGACCTCTATAATTTCTAATGATACCCCCACCACCAGCATGATGCAAATTACCTTTTTGCAAGTTGTGTATGCAAGTTTTGCAATTGATTTGAATAAGCTTTTGTGAAAGCTAGTGAGTTGATTTGAGTAAGTACCCCATTAGAACTTGCAATATTTATTTTTTATTTTCTCATATCAATATCCCTTTAACATTTTTTTCTCTTTATTTTTATTTTTTGATCTTCCTATCTTTTCATTCCCACCAACACTTTCATTTTCATTCTTCAATTTTTTTTTACAATAAGACTTATCATCTATAGGTTTGTTTTGTTGTGAAGGTTTTGAAGTGCAAGGATGCTCCATAACAATTGCCTTATGTTGTCCTAAAAATATTAAATTGCTAAGGAATTTGTTCATCCTTATCTCTTTATTAAACTATTCTTGAAAAACTAAAGTGTAAAGGATAATATCTACACTACTTTCATTTATATTTCCAAGAGAGGATTTTATACTCGAGAAAAATAAAGGTAATTTGAATAATCTTGACCTCTTTCATTTGATTTTCTTAAAAAAATTTCCTTCACATCTTCTTTTATACCTTTAATTCCTTTTGAAATAAAATTTTCACATTGTACTTTCCCATCCCTTGCATCCTTCTTTGTTTCTTCTAACGGTTGATCTACATGATCTATGGTGGCCCTTGTCATCTGATGTTGTAAATAGGTTTTCTTTACCTCTTCTTTGGGAGTGGAATATCCTTTGTCTAATCTGAATTCTACTCTAATATGATCTCCTTGCTTCATATTAAAGTTTTTCTTATGACCAAAATTTCATCTCTTTCTTCATTATTTTTATTTTGCAATCTCTTTCCATGTTTTCAGTATCATAACAATTGTAGCATCAAAATACAATATTTTTATAATCCACTTATTGATCCTATTTTATTGATTCATATTTAATCTTAATGTATTGTGGCAAAGGTTTTGAAATATCCATAACAATACATATTCAATTATATCTAGCATATTTTAATTCCTTAGTAGTTGGTCCCTCCTAGATGAACTCCCTAGGATATTTTTAATATGATTCAAAACATTCTTATTGATAAGTTGATATATGGAATCCCAAAATACCTAACCCACATTGGAAGCCTTTTAATAGTTTTTGTCTCAACATAATTTTTTTTAACTCCATGGCCTTAAATAAAGGACATATCTTTCCCTAAATCATGGACCACCACCCATTATTTTATCCTTGATTTCTTAACTAGAAAATATGATGCGGAAATAATATTTAGAAATAAATTCATGGGGTGATTTTAATTCAATTTCCACTTCCATTTGATCCAATTTTGAATCTTTGAAAACCCTAGTTATTATTCATGAAACTTACATATTAATCCTCTACTTTTAAGAACCATTATATCATTATTGATCATCTCACCCTTGATAATAATTTATTGTGTAACATATACTTCGTAGATTTGCTCTTCTTATCTCCAACTTAGACACCTATAATTACAATTAGGGTATGTTTACTACCAATTAAGGCTTTCAAATTTTGCTTTCTTTCTCTACTACCTAGGGAGGTGCTCTCTTAGTTTACACTTGCTTCTCGCTCACATAATTTATGTATTGAAGTTGAATTTTAGAATACAATATTTTTTCAAGGAAAATAATGCTCAAGCAAATTAAGAATGGCTAAGAAAAACTATTACCAAGTTTATATGATCATTGTATTTTCTTAAAATGATTAAAATAATTTACAAATGGATTATTAGTTTATTAAATTGTATAGTTCAGATATAAAATTTATTATATTAAAACACATTGTCTGACATTAGATGGCAATGTGATTAAATATTTAAACAACTTATTTTAATTAAACAAAACAATGTCACCCAAGTTTAATATCTAAATATTTATTATGGTTTATACATATGGTAAAGCTAAGGAACTTTATTTGTTTATAAAATATGTAAAATATATAAATAAATTAGTAATAGGTAAATCTTGAGATACTTATAGTATATAGGTTGAAAATCTCAAGCGTGGGGTTGACATCCTAGCACCATACATCTAAAATATTTTATTTTATATCATTCAAGAATGCATTCCATTGGAACGGACAACCAATCTAGTGATATCAATGAACAAAAATAGAGACACCAATAATATTGTAAATTATAAATACCATCATGGTTAATACTTTCTTGCAAAAATATTTGGTAGCATCATAGAAAGAAAAAATAGAAAGTGATCTAAAATTTGAGAAAAGAGGGCAATAAGACAAGCATGAGTTATACCAAAGAACTCAATAATATATCATTGCATCACTTTAAGGCACCTAAGAGATAGGATATGGAATAAGATAAATAAATTTATTATTTTTATATGGACTTTAACAAGGCTTTTTATATAGTAGCTAGAGGTAAGTTGTGGAAAAGAATGGAATAACTTGATATATTAACCAAGTATAGAGCATCTATATACAATGTTTATAATCAAGTTTGAAAATAAATTAGAAATCCTAAAGGTGAGGAGGTGAGCGAATACAGTTGGAATAATGGGTAACAAGGTGAGGAGGA
>JAQPPZ010006172.1:0-71242 GCA_028583015.1 Wollemia nobilis | reverse complement strand
CTAGCAAGTTTAAAAGTTGCACTACCCCTGACAGGCTGCTACCACCACTGACTTAAGTTATCTCTGAAATTGTAATGTTTGATCCACATAGATTGAAATAGGAAAGATTTATTAAAGGACAGAGAGTTAGGGATCTCCAAAAAAATGGGATTATGTGTAGACACCAAAACAGCACCAATCCGATTATGTGACTGCAAACACTGATCGCATTGACACACACAGCCCCAAGGGTAGCCCCCAGAGGTTAAACAGTGGTCCTAACCACTCACACAATAGTTTTGAAAGGTCAAAGATCAATTTGGCACCTTCAGGCACTTTTCTCAATACCCATTCCACCCAGGGACAATTTCAAACTAGGATTCGCCCCACCCAGGGACGAATAGCAGTATTCGCTCCAGGGTGGGGTGAATAGTAGGTTTGATGGGAAAAAAGTCAAATCTTGACAAATGGCAGCTTAGATCCACCACTTAACACTTCCTTCATTGCATGGGAGTGTGGGTGACATTTTTGAGTGTTAGATGCAGTTACAAGGGCAGTCATGAAGTCCCTAATCAGGGAGGAATCTCCTTCCCCTTGGGAATGCATGATTGCCAAGTGGTGCCTCTGCATGCCCAATTCAAGAGACCTCCAAGTCTATAAATTGGTGAGTTTCCTCACCCCAAAAGATACAGAGAAGGAGCATTTTGAACAACGAAGTGCTATCATTTTATTTTCACACCCACACCCTTTTGAGTTGTGTCTTTCACATCCTTGATCTCTTTTGGAAAGGAGGTCATAGGGTGGTTATTGGAAGTGCAAATTCGAAACCAAAACCTGACATTTGGCCACAATATCCCACCAATTTTTTTGACAATACCCCATAAGAGGTTTTGGACCCATCCCAAGTGGATTGGTGCCAAAATCGGGCCCCAAACGATGGGCGGCCTACCCCTGGACGCCCCCCACACTGCTACAGTCCTAATCGCTTTGCCTCGAAGTGATTGGAAATCTATGGTAGATTTGCTTTCTATTATTCTTGCATTTAATTCTATGTTTCTTAGATAGGTTGCCATTTAAATTTCACCTTGTTTTGAATAATTTTGATCATGTTTCTATCTTCGTTTGCCTTTTAATGAGGCTAGGAGCATGAACACTTTTTGATACATTTTTTACTATTTGACTTACCCTTTTTACTATGATTTTTATGTTAATTATGGAAAAATGCATTATATAGTGATGTTTGCAAATTCTGGAATGACAAAGTGCATATGCTCTGTTTTACTATTTTTACTGCAATTTCACCTATTTTTTAGTTAATTAATCAAAAGTGTTATAGCAATTTAGAACTTGTTTGAATATCTGATGCTTGGTAATACGGTGTTCCTTTGGTTAAACTAATTCAAATGGAAAATGGTGCCAATAATTCGTCACTGTAGCTGACTGTGCAGGAAAGTAGGTTGTAAATGTGACAGTTCCAGCTAGTTGTACATATATAGCAAGGCTTGGAATTAGTCACTCCAGCACATGCCACAAAAGAAAAAGGGTGTGAAAGAGAGTGGAGAACTCAACACGTTACTTCCTACGCATTTGGACCATATATCAGCAACAAATGTTCACTTGCCTATTGTTTCGGAGCAGTGCAGGAATAAGCAACGCAGGAATAGGGAATAGCGCAAGAACAACTAAGGTGGTTAAAAAGCGATAAAATGGTGGAATAAAGTATTGGAAATTGACCAGGAGGTTGTTTCAAATCATATCAACATGATTTTCTCAACAGATACAACCCAACAATAATGAATGGATGAAGTTTGGACAAAGTAAAATTTTGTAGTCTAGGAAACAGTTATGTAATTAGTTGTAAATCCCTGTAAAGTAGTAACCAAGCATATCAGTGTTATCTTATAAATAATAAAGCTCCCATATGGTTGAGCATATAGATATATAGATAGAGATAGATAGAAATATATATAAATAGGCAAGAGAGTACCAAAATTAGCATAGAGTAAATTTTTCCTGTAGCAGAATAATAATTTGTAGGTTTTTCCTGCATTACTATAATGCATTTTCAGATTGAATAAAAAGGTGCAATATTTAGTTTTCAATTGGCATGTTGAGGTTTATGAGTAATAGCTAGATCTTCTTAGCATAACTCCTCACCTTCTTCTGGTTCTGGAAGTAAGGGCCCACTTGTAGGCCAGGGGAAGGCAGTTTCTGACAGAATTTCTTGTTGAATTCTTGCTACAGCAGGTTAGCAGAACTCTGCCAGTTTGCATTTCTTTAAGTAGTTTTCAATACAGTTTTTAGTAGTGGACAACATTTCCTTGTATTTACAGCAATTCCTAGATATTTTATCATCTTGTAGTTTTACAGTCATTATTGATTCAATTTTGCATTTACACAGCAATTTCCAGATATCTTGTCACTTTGCAATATTGGCAGTTTTTGTTGATTCAGTTTTACAGTAGTTAAAATTTTGTTTTGATATTATTTAGTTGAGTTACTTCCATGCAAGAGTGTGTGTGTTCTAATTCTATACTTTATTTTTCTGTCATTTCAATCTAGCAACATTTCATTTTCTACAATTTTTAGATTCTGTCATTTCATTTCCTACAATTTTATTTCTGCAAAAGTAAATAGGAGTTCATTTCAGTTCTTAGGAGTTAAATATCACAAAAAAACCCCCAAAATGCTAATTGATCCACCAATAAAACTTGTTCTTAGATAAACTAAACCTGCAATTGTAACACCTCCTATCGTATACAGCCTTTGGACACCACCCTGGATTGACACACATAATGATTAAATGATGAATGATCAACGACCCTCATCATTTTTGGTGCTGTTATCGGGGATCAATCGATGTTTTTAGGAAAAATGACACAGGTCAAGAATTGTGTTATAATTTTTGAAATATTGTATTTCAGTTTATTTATTGAATAGGCATGAATGCATAGGCCAAGAGACGAAAGAGGGAGGTTTATCAGAACTAGTTCTGAACCACCAAGGCATTCTTCATGATCAGATGAAGAATTTTTAGAGCAAGAAATACATTCTTCACCAACTGAAGCTTTGGACAGATTAGAACAAGAACTATTTGCAGCACTTTCTGCTAAACATTCCCTTAACACTAAACCATCCACATCAAACTCAAGAAAGAAAGCAACTATGGCAACACCACTACCACCACTAGGTGGGTATACTGATGATCCTCCTAAGACTTTTGAATACCCCATCCGGTTGGATCCAGCTCTAGATGCTCCCATGAAAACTATTTCTCCATCCATATTGCCATTTTTAGGGGAACTGTTTCAGAAGATCCTGATCAGTTTTTTTTTTAATTCAAAGTGTTATGTCAGACTTATGACTACATAAATGATAATAAAAAATTGAAACTATTTCCTTCTACACTTAAGGATGCTACTCTTCAATGGTTTATAAGTAATCTTGAACCTAATTCAATCTGTACTTGGGATGATATGGAGACTGCATTCTCACATAAATATCAGGATTACTGTTGAGTATGAAACAGAAAAGATGAGTTGTTTCAAATCAAGCAAGAAGAAGATGATATTTTAGAGGATTACCTTGATCACTTTGCCTTTGTCCAAAAGAGATGTGGTCTTGTAGAACCTGATTTCTTAAAGCCTATATTCTTAAGAGGATTACAAGATGAATCTAGGGAAGTGTTAGATTTAATGGGAAAATGAGACATAGATCAACTTGACCTTGAATATATTGTGGAGTCATGTAGAAACTATTCCCGTACTCACCATCGAAGAAATAAAAGGAATGCTGGCAATAATGACATAAAGGAGTTGATGGAGGAAATGGCTAATTTAAAAATTGATATCCTTGTTCAACTTAATTCTGCATTAGGTGATAGAAACATAAAATCCAATTCTACACCATCTTTGGCAATTTATTGCCCGAGATGCAGGAATAAGCATGCCTTACAGAATTGTCCTTTAAACAAAACTTCTATTTGTGGAATTTTTCCCAAGGAACATTCAACAGATAGATTTCTTTTGTTGCCTCATCTAAAATCTATCTTAGGCACCCAAATAGAAGAACTTAATGCTATTGGGCAGAGATTCGGTGGTGGCTATACACAATATCCCAATGCTCCTCGGTTTCCAAACTAGGGACAATCTCCTTGGAATATGAACATGCCATGGGGACATGCAGAAGTCCTTGCACAATCGTGGAACCAACCTTGGACATCTCCTCTAGATTGGTCACATCCTAGATGGATGAACCCACCTTGGAATACAACTCATCCATAGTGGACACAGCAAGGACAAAGATGGGGACAGTAATATTCACCATATCAAGGACAACAAAGGTATCAAGGGCAAGCTCAAAACTTGTTGCCAGCTCCTAATCCAAATTTTTAGGGAAGAACACAACATCAACAAACACAACCAGTGAAACAACCTCCACTCCCAGCTCAACCTGTGACTAACCCAAATAATACTAGACAAACAACCCCTGTTTATGAGGCTGAGTCTAAAGACTCTGCTGCAGTTCATGTGCTTGACTGTAGTAACATCCAGCTGGGTTCAGGGAAGGTTTTACCTAAACCTATTCCACACACCATTGAAGAAATAAGTGAGAAACAAGAACCTCCAAATCAGGAGACAGTGCAACAAAAGCAAAAAGATGAAGTAACAAAAAAAATGCAGGAATATTCTCCAGTAGCATTACCATACCCTGAAAGGTTTGATCACATTGATATCGCCCTTGAATCAGAATTAGTGACAGAACTTAAAAAGATGTCAATTTCTCTCCCTTTGTTGCAGGCAATAAGGGATGTGCCTTCACTCAAAAAACTTATTCAGGAGTTATGTATCAAGAAACCTGGTAAAAATAAGGCCTTTCCTAAAACCGTTTAGGTAGAAGGCAAATTAGCTGATTTATTATCTAGGAAACTGGTTCCTCCCAAATATAGTGACCCCGGTAGTCCAATAGTTACAATTACTATTGGATTAATGAAAATTCCTAATGTGCTAATTGATCTTAGAGCTGCAATTAATGTTATGACTAAGAACACAATGCAAAAATTGCAGCTCAAGAATCTTAGTCCTACTACCACAGTTTTGGAAATGGCAGATAGGTCAGATGCTAAACCTGAAGGTATCTTAGAAGATGTAGCCATTGAAGTATCTTCTTAGGAATATCCTGTAGACTTCTTAGTGTTACAGCATATAAAATCTGTCAATGGATACCCTATAATTCTAGGATGACCTTGGTTGGCTATTGCAGCTGCTTTTATAGACTGCAGGTCAAGAGAAATGACAATTTCTAATGGTGTTGACCTAAATAAAATTTATTTGTATCCACCTGCTCAACCTCCAACTAAATTTTCTAGAAAAATTTGGTATCCTGAATCTGATGAAGAACAAGAAACCATTGCCACTTTGGCTACAATTGTATTTAAAGAACATATTGAGGAAATCACTACACCAGAGAGAGAAATAATTGAGAATGAAACAGTCCTAATTGAAACATTACAATCAGAAGGACTAACTGATGATCAAACTCTTGTTCATAGGTTGTTGTGGCAAGAGGAGGAACAAAATTCAAAACTTCTGTCATCTATGCCTAATCAGGAAAGATCATTCATTCTACCACATGGATGGCATCATCATCTCCTTAACACCTTCAACTATCCTCTGACTCCACCAGGTATCATTTTTGAGATAGATTCTAGAGTATTTCATACTCTACAGCCACATCATTGTCCATTAAATGCATTAATCAGTAACTATGAAGTAGCTAGTTCTATCTATCCAGGGATCAAACAAATTGAAATCCAGCCAGGTAAATTTTTGAACATTAATAGCTGGCTAACTGAGGACCAGGAAGCCAAATTATTTGTTGTCTTACAAAGACATGTTCAGGTTTTTGTATGGAATTATAAATATATGACTGGCATTCATCCTGAGGTATGTACACATAGGATATACACAGAAAACGTAAAACCAGTAAGGCAACCTCAGAGACGCTTGAATCTTGCTCTAAAGGAAATTATGAAAGAAGAAATTGAAAAACTCTTAGATGTTGGATTCATTTATCCAATTTCAAATAGTAAGTGGGTTTCACCACTGGTCATTGTTCCAAAAAAAAATGGCAAAATGAGAGTATGTGTGTATTATAGGGAGTTAAATAAGGCCACACATAAGGATCACTTCCCATTACCATTCATAGACCAAGTATTGGATACCCTTGCTAGGAAGAAATTTTTTTGTGTTCTTGATGGTTTCAGCAGGTATAACCAGATACAAGTTGCCCTAGAAGATCAGGAAAAGACTACCTTTACATGTCCTTGGGGAACCTTTGCTTACAGGGTTTTACCCTTTGGTTTATGTAATGCTCTAGCAACATTTCAAAGAGCTGTTTTAGCAAAAAAAAATTATTTAACCAATGAAAGTGTTGAAATTTATATGGATGATTTCACGGTGTTTGGAAACAGTTTTGAATATGCATTAGAACAGCTTGAAAAAGTGTTGATTTGTTGTGAAACATACCACCTCTCTCTAAATCCTAAGAAATGCTTCTTAAATATGGAGGAAGGAATTGTCCTTGGACATCATATCTCTTCTTTTGGAATCAAGGTTGATCCTAAGAAGGTTGAAGTCATCAAAAACCTCCCTCCTCCACAAACTCAAACTGATGTACACAGTTTATTAGGGCACATTGGTTTTTATCACAGATTCATTGCTAACTTCAGTACTATAGCAAATCCTATGTTTGTTCTACTCATGAAGGATTCTAAATTTGTTTGGTCTCCTGAATGTGAAACTTCTTTTGAAAACTTAAAGGAAAAATTAACTACACCTGTATTAAGAGGTCCTAATTGGGAGTTACCTTTTCATATTCAAACCGATGCTTCCAATACTGCTATTGGAGCTGTGTTAGGACTGATTGAAAATGGGGAACATTATGCTATTTATTATATCAGTAAAAACTTGACAGGAGCTGAGAAAAACTACACTACCACTGAAAAAGAATTCTTGGCAATAATCTATGCTATTAAAAAATTTTGACACTATATCACTGGGTACCAAGTATTCATCCATACGGATCATACTGCAATCAAATATTTGATGAATAAAACATTGGTTAGTGCACGAATTATTCTTTGGTTGATTCTATTGTAGGAATTTGACGTTACCATAGTAAAAAATCCTGGGAAATCTAATGTAGTTGCAGATTTCTTGTCAAGAATACCAAATGCAGATACAAGGGAAGTTGTGGAAGATACCTTTCTAGATGAAAAGTTGTTTGCTTTCTCTGTACAATCTCCATGGTTTGTAGACATAGCTAATTACTTGGTTATAGGGAAGATTCCTCTTCACTTTACCCCCAAACAAAAGAAATAATTAATCAAGCAAAGTGCTTCTTTCCAATGGATAGAGGGCTTACTGTTTAAGTGCAGTCCTAATCATGTTTTACATAGGTGTATCCGTTGGGATGAAGTATATGATATCCTATGGGTATGCCATGATGAACCATCAGGAGGGCATTATTCAGTCAAAAGCATTATTTGTAAGATCTTGGGAACCAAATATTATTGGCCATCTTTGCATAAAGATGTAAAGAAGTACATTAGACATTGTGATGCCTTCCAGAGAATGGGAAAACCTACCTTTACTAATGAAATGCCATTACAACCTCAAATAGGAACAAAACCATTTGAAATATGGGGTTTACATTTTATAGGACCCATTAATCCTCCTTCCCAAGGCAATGTGCATATCTTGGTATGTACTGATTATGTTACCAAATGGGTAGAAGCTCGTGCCTTTAAACATGCTAGGGAAGAAAAAGTTGCTGATTTTTTGTATTCATAGATTTTTTTACGTTTTGGAGACCCACAATCTATCACCACAGATCACGGACCCCAATTTACTTCCAAGGTTATTAAAGCCTTCACTCACCTCTATCAATTCAAACACAGAAAATCCTCACCTTATCATCCACAAGCCAATGGCCAAGTTGAAGTAACCAATAGGAAATTAGAATGAATTCTGACCAAAACATTAGCAGTCCATAAAAGAAATTGGCTGGACAAATTACCAGAAGCTATTTGGGCTTATAATACCACTTGGAAATCTACCACTATATTTACGCCCTATGAATTGGTCTATGGAAAAAAACCGCTTTTGCCTATTGAGTTTGAATTACTAACTCTTCGAACTTCTTTGGAAGTAAGTATTGATCTGTCACAGGCACAAGAAGAGCATATTCTACAACTTGATGCATTGGATGAACTGCACATGGATGCACTACATCAGACAGAGATAATCCAAGCATAGCGGAAGATGTGGCATGATAGTCACATAAAGCAGCAAAAATTTCAGCAAGGTGACTAGGCCTTGTTGTTTGATTCACAATACAAGGATTTCCCTAGAAATTTGTAGACCAGATGGCTTGGATCTTACCAAATTGAGGAAGTGTTTGACAATGGAACTGTTCGTCTTACACCTATTGATGACTCACAACGCAAGTTGGTGGTGAATGGACATCGTCTTCGTTTGTACCACAAACCATACAACAAGGCAGAATTTCTCAAACAAGTGGAAATTTTGAATGTACACATTTGGGAAGAAAACACTTCTTCCATACTGAATTCAGAAGATTGACACAAAAATTTGATTTAAAAAAAATAAAAATAAAATAATAATAATTCAGGAAGTGAAAACCTCTTTGAGGCACTCCTGATTTGGGTTTACATGAAAACTAATTTTTCGGTATGTTTACCTATTTGGTTTCACTATCATTGTTTGGTTTTGTCTCATGACCATTGTTTCATCTATTTTTAGATTGCACCTACCTAAGTTCAAAGATTGATTAGCTAGAAATCTCAGTAGGATCACCTTGAAATGTAGATAAAATGGTTATAACAGGTATGTGTCTTTTTCATTCTTTGAATAATGTAAATCATTAGTATATAGTGTATATATCCTTGATTAGTGTAAAAGCATGTAAACAAGGGGAATCAAACATGGAAAGTCCTTGTCAGTAATGCCTCTACCTAATTCTTCTCTAGAATGAAAAAATAGAAGTGCGCTGGAATAAGGAAAGTGCAGGAATAACCTGTTATATTCCAAAGCATAGGAATAATCCATAAAGCACAAGAATAAACTGTTTATATCCTATAGCGCAAGAATGATTTAACAAGCGTAGGAGTAAATTGTTTATATTCTAGAGCATAGGAATGAGTGATTAAGCACAGGAATAACTCACTAAGCACAAGAATGAAATTATGTGTAAAAATTGATTATGACATGTGGCCTACGGTGAGTTCATTAGTTTAAAAGGAAAAAGACAAGTCATCGACTCATGGTTGCATGTGACAGCTGTCATCCAAACAAAAATGAGTGAAGGTATGGGTGATAAATTCACATCCATTGCCACGTCATTATGCTACAAGTTCCAAAGTAGTTCCTACACTGCTATTATTCCTGCTATGGCGATTGAAACCCTAAACCAGACGCATGCTAATACTTTTCACCAGTTTACAGAAACTATAGAACAGAAGGCAAGAAATTACACCATGGGGGGAAAGAAAATCAGAGCCAAACCTAAAAACATTAGTTACTTGGAAAGTGACCCTGCATCCTTGCAAATATTTGTTGATGGAGGTTTTTTGCCGTTCCTACAAAAAATTTACGGCTATTCCGAGGGCTTGGCGGCAAAATTTGCATGCACCTTTCGCAACAATCGAGTGCACATTAACGGGATGACTATAAAGGTAACTCCCAAAATACTCAGCCAAGTCACTGAATTGCCTCTTCAAGGCTTGCAGATTGTAAAAACTGGGTTAAATATTTTGAATAACCTAGTTAATTAGTTTACGAAAGAAGGGGATGGTGAAATTGAGTTTTTAATGCATAGAAATGTTTGTAAGGGGGTCAAAAGACTTAGTTTTCTAGTACCTTGGAATGAAGTTGCAATGTGGGTGATGAGGTACATCACTTGTGATGGCCAATTTCCTGTTGTATCTGGCCCACACCTTCGTATCCTCAACCATCTATGCCATGGAGCAATTAAACCAGAATGTAGGGTTAATGTGCCCTTATACCTTTTTCAGGATTTAAAGGTTATGGCCAGAAAATACCAAACAGGGAAGGGAAGCCCTAAGCACCATGGGCTCATTAAAATGATTTGTCAGTATCACTTTAGGGTCAAACCTAGAAATTTTGACCGCTTCTTTGCACCTTGGGAAGAAACAAATGACTCTAATCCTGCATCAGAGGAAGGGGAAGCAGAGGAAGACTCTACAGGAAACCCTAGTCTAGAACCCTCTAAAATTATAATTTCACCCTTTCTAGATGATCCCCCATCTTCAAGAACTCAGAAATAGTAGGCATCCACATCTGGTTCCCAGTTAAAGAGAAAAAGGATAACATTTGCAGATACGGTACAATCCAACGAAGAAATGAGAAGTGCAAGTGAACATGCTCTGGAATCTGCTTCTAAAACAATAGCAACATCTATAGTTGTTGCAGAACATCCACCTACTAAGAAGTATCCAGGGTATACAGGATTAAGAAGGTCTGTTAGACTTCAAAAAATTAAAACCCTACTAGAAGACCTAATAGATATCATAGACCCAAGTGAAGGAGAAACAAGAACAGAGGATGCATAGGAACCAAATATTGAAATAGAAATGATAGACATAGGTATACAGACCATGGAGCTGGATACAACTATGGATGAAACTTCAATAAGCCTTGTATGTCCATTAGTTGATTATTCTGACTCTGATTCTGATGATTCACCAAAGTATGATTCTAAAATAGTTGAGGGTGATATGAATGTTTTAATGGATGTTGATTCTGAACAGTATTTTGAGTTTGATTCTGAAGAGGAAATCGATATCCACACTCAATTGCATGCTATAAAGAGTGTTGTTAAAACTCAGACCCAATGGATTGAGCAAGCTGAAGAGACCATAAAACAAAAGGATCAACAAATTGATCTGCTTCAGCAAAAAATTCAAGAGTTGCTGAACCAGTTGTTTCAACTGGAATATCAGTCTACAGAGGTACTAGAAGCATCACAGGATGAATGGGCCTAGATTCTCTTAGATTTAGCTAAACATTCTGAGGCAAACATAGCACCTGCACAGAGATCATCTAATAGAGAAGAAGCAAAAATGGTAATATCTAATGATGAGAGTCCATCAAGAATTCTACTGACAAATGATTTTGCACTTTAGCAGGAAACACAAACACCTTCTATAGAGGAACAAGAAGATGCAGCACAAAATCAGGTATCCACACCCTCTCCACTCATTGCTATTACAACAGAACAAGGAACACAAATAGATTTGCCTGTTGTAATACCAACTATAGAAATTGGTGTACAAGTGAATATAGTGGCACAAATGCAACCTATTGTAAGACCCCCAAAAATAGTGCCTTTAACTAAGTACAATGAAGACCTGGCATATTGGATGACTCAGTGTCACCAGTTAGAGGGTAAGATTACCACTTTAAAATTTGAAGCAGCCAAAGTAGCAGAGAAGGAAACATAAGTGAATAAGTTAAAAACACAAGTGCAGGATGTATGTCAGATTGTAGAATATGCAATACAGTGTAGAATACCACCTCGTTTTTATAGCCTCCTACTCAAGGAGAGATACCTTCACTAGAAAATCATGAGACTTGCTTCTGAGCTGCCTCATCAGTTGAACACTCCTGAAGAATTCATAGAGGCATTTATGCAGAGTCTAACAGAGCAAAAAAACTTGTTATGTGAGTTATTCTTGCATAATTTATTTTTTCCCATAGAAAGTATGTTTTTGCATCACATTTATACAGGTGATTTACAGCTTAGAGCTTTCATGTCTACTCTATAAAATTAGATTTACTAGGACATAGAAAAGAAGTTCACTAAGGAATTGGAATCACAGGTTGTTTTGCTTATCAGACCTGCTCCCCTAAATCATAGATATTGTACAAATGATCATTATACATTCATGAGGGATGTCAGAATGAAACAACACTATTTAGGGAACCTTCAGAAATGTATAATCCAGTTTCAAAATTTTTGTGCAGATTTCTTTGATGATGTTATGGCATCTTGTAAAAATAGATGGGGTGAGTTATCTATCTCTCTCCAGAAAAGAGAGCCAATTTCTCCCACTAATTTGCTTTGGTCAAAGAGAAGTGCAGAAGGCATTATCCTAATTATATCAAAAATCAAGGAGCTTTGGATAGGTCTGAGATATAGGATGCCCATAATTATTACTCCTATTCCCTACTTCTTTGATACCGACCCACAGCCTGATGAGCACTTCCAACATTGGTTTCAATCCATCAAGGTAGTTAGTGGATTCTATAAAATTGGTGGCGCATTACTCAAATTTCATGGCAGATGTCTAGACCTGGATATGTGTGCTACTGTCGCTGTACAAAATGCATGAGGACATGCATTACCATAAGTTGGGGGGAATGATGAGGCCAAGAATTGCCTCATCCATGAACACTTTTTGATACATTTTTAACTATTTGACTTACCCTTTTTACTATGATTTTTATGTTAATTATGGAAAAATGCATTATATAGTGATGTTTGCAAATTCTGGAATGACAAAGTGCATATGCTCTGTTTTACTATTTTTACTACAATTTCACCTATTTTTTAGTTAATTAATCAAGTGTTATAGCAATTCAGAACTTGTTTGAATATCTTATGCTTGGCAATATGGTGTTCCTTTGGTTAAACTAATTCAAATGGAAAATGGTGCCAATAATTCGTCACTGTAGCTGACTGTGCAGGAAAATAGGTTGTAAATGTGACAGTTCCAGCCAGCTGTACATATATAGTAGGGCTTGGAATTAGTCACTCCAACACATGCTACCAAAACAAAAGGGTGTGAAAGAGAGTGGAGAAGTCAACACATTACTTCCTATGCGTTTGGACCATAGATCAGCAACAAATGGTCACTTGCCTGTTGTTTCGGAGTAGTGTAGGAATAAGTGGCGCAGGAATAGGGAATAGCACAGGAACAACTAAGGTGGTCAAAAAGTGATAAAACAGTGGAAGAAAGTATTGGAAATTGACCAAGAGGTTGTTCCAACTCATATCAACATGATTTCCTCAATAGATGCAGCCTAGCAATAATGAATGGATGAATTTTGGACAAAGTAAAATCCTACAGTCTAGGAAAAAATTATGTAATTAGTTGTAAATCCTTGCAAAGCAGTAACCAAGCATATCAGTGTTATCTTATAAATAATAAAGCTCCCATATGGTTGAGCATATAGATATATATATAGAGATAGATAGAAATATATATAAATAGGCAAGAGAGTACCAAAATTAGCATAGAGTAAAGTTTTCCTATAGCAGAACAGTAATTTGCAGGTTTTTCATGCATTACTGTAATGCATTTTTAGATTGAATAAAAAAGTGCAATATTTAGTTTTCAATTGGCATGTTGAGGTTTATGAGTAACAGCTAGATCTTCTTAGCATAACTCCTCACCTTATTCTGGTTCTAGAAGCAAGGGCCCACTTGTAGGCTAGGGGAAGGCAGTTTTTGACAGAATTTCTTGTTGAATTCTTGCTGCAGCAGGTTAGCAGAACTCTGCCAGTTTGCATTTATTTAAGTAGTTTTCAATACAGTTTTTAGCAGTGGAAAAATTTTCCTTGTATTTACAGCAATTCCTAGATATTTTATCATCTTGCAGTTTTACAATCATTATTGATTCAATTTTGCATTTACATAGCAATTTTCAGATATCTTGTCACTTTGCAATATTGGCAGTTTTTGTTGATTCAGTTTTACAGTACTTAAAATTATGTTTTGATATTATTTAGTTGAGTTACTTCCATGCAAGAGTGTTTGTGTTCTAATTCTACACTTTATTTTTCTATCATTTCAATTTAGCAACATTTTATTTTCTACAATTTTTAGATTCTGTCATTTCATTTCCTGCAATTCTATTTCTACAAAAGTAAATAGGAGTTCATTTCAGAGTTAAAGGTCACAACAAAACCCCAAAAATGCTAACTAATCCACCAATAAAACCAGTTCTTAGATAAAATGAACTTGCAACTATAACACCTCCTATCGTATATAGCCTTTGGACACCACCCTAGATTGACAGACATAATGATTAAATGATGAATGATCAACGACCCTCATCACCTTTACTAACTTGTAGGTAACCCCCATCAAATTCCCATTAACGAAAGCCTAATTGGGGAAAACTGACCATTTGGGTCTTCCCAAAACACCCCCAATTAGCTAATCCCAAATTTGTAGGTGATTTGCAGCTCCCCAGATGTGACATTTGGGACCGTGCCTTTTGACATTTTTGTTGTAGGTCTATTCGTCCCGTCGTAGAGCAAATTCAAATCTGTGAGGAATTTCTTGACTGTTCCATTTGCAGTGTTTCCTTTGTGAGGTCTTGATTCCCCTGTCAAATTTTCATATCATTTGGATAAATGCTAGTTAGCGTTTTATTTATATCTTGCATGCACTAATCGAAGGCGTGGGGATTGCATGTTTTATTTCATCCGTAGGTGCTACTGACCGTTTCTTGTTTCTGTGAACATAGGATCTTGACATTAGAGGAGAATCAAGGAGTCAAGACTCATAAACGCAAGCAACAACAATGTTCGGCCCACCCATTTTACATGTGGGAACACAAAAGAAGGAATGGCATCCATGGATGTAACAAGAACGTATATTTAACGCTCCTAGCCCTTGGAAGGGGAGGAGGCGCATTGTAACCGAGTTCTGAAACATATCAATAAAAAGGGTTGTCTTCCTTATTGGATTTTGTTTCATTTTTATTCATTCATGCTTTCCCTCTTTTCATGCACTTTCAATTCATAGGATTTAGTGCTAAGTTTAGTTCGGTTTGCATCGCACTTGGAGTTTCCTTTTTTCTTCCATATCCTCGTGCTTTCAGTGGCAATTTTTTCTTTCGTTTCCTTTTTTATTTCGTATCCTCATGCTTTTTATATACAAAATTTCCTTGTATTTACAACAATTCCTAGATATTTTATCATCTTGCAGTTTTATAGTCATTATTGATTCAATTTTGCATTTACACAACAATTTTAAGATATCTTGTCACTTTGCAATATTGGCAGTTATTGTTGATTCATTTTTACAGTAGTTAAAATTATGTTTTGATATTATTTAGTTGAGTTACTTCCATGCAAGAGTGTGTGTGTTCTAATTCTGCACTTTATTTTTCTGTCATTTCAATTTAGCAACATTTCATTTTCTACAATTTTCAGATTCTGTCATTTCATTTCCTGCAATTCTATTTCTGCAAAAGTAAATAGGAGTTCATTTCAGTTCTTAGGAGTTAAAGGTCACAACAAAACCCCAAAAATGCTAACTGATCCACCAATAAAACTTGTTCTTAGATAAACTAAACATGCAACTGTAACACCTCCTATCATATACAACCTTTGGACACTGCCCTGGATTGACACACATAATGATTAAATGAAGAATGATCAATGACCCTCATCACCTTTACTAACTTGTAGGTAACCCCCATCAAATTCCCATTAACAGAAGCTTGATTGGGGAAAAATAACCATCTGGGTCTTCCCAAAATACCCCCGATTAGCTAATCCCAACTTTGCAGGTGATTTGGAGCTCCCCAAAAGTGACATTTGGGATTGTGCCTTTCGGAATTTTTATTGCAGGTCTATTAGTCCCACCCCGAAGAGAATTCAAATCTATGAGGAATTTCTCTACTGTTCCATTTATAGTGTTTCCTTTATGAGGTCTTGCTACCCCTGTCAAATTTTTATATCATTTGGATATATTCTAGTTATCCTTTTATTTATATCTTGCATGCACTAATCGAAGGCGTGGGGATTGCATGTTTTATTTCATCTGCAAGTGCTACTGACTATTTCTTGTTTCTATGAACACAATATCTTGACATTAGAGGAGACACAAGGAGTCAAGACTCATAAACACAAGCGGCGACAACGTTTGACCCACCCATTTTACATGTAGGAACGCAAAAGAAGGAATGGCATCCATGGATGTAAAAGAACGTATATTTAATGCTCCTAGCCCTTGGAAAGGGAGGAGGTGAATTATAAATGAGTTCTGAAACATATAAATAAAAAGGTTTGTCTTCCTTATTGGCTTTTGTTTCATTTTTATTCGTTCATGCTTTCCCTCTTTTCATGCACTTTCAATTCATAGGATTTAGCGCTATGTTTAGTTCGGTTTGCATCACACTTGGAGTTTCCTTTTTGCTTCTATATCCTCATGCTTTTAGTGGTGATCACGGTGGGACCCTTGTCCTCTATTTTTAATATCAGATATCTGATCAAAAATTGGTTGTTTTGCTTATAGGTATCGAGTTTTCAAACGTTGGACTGTTGTTCGTTCCAGCATGAGGCAGATATAGAGCTAGAATTCGTCCTACCCAGGGACGAATGGGCATTTGCCCCACCCTATGACGAATAAAAATATTGTAATTCATTCCTCCCCAGGATGAATATCTGTCTGTGCAGTTTCAAGACATAAACTCAGAACCAGTAGATTTGGGCAGAGAAAAGGTAAGGGTCCTGAATTCTTTCTGTCATTTTCTATTTTTCTGGTTTTTTGCATGTTTAACGAAAGTTGTACTGTATGTTTATTTTATTTCATGCAAAATAAAAAGAACCCCACACATCACATGGCAATATAAACACCAAGGAGCTGGTCGTAAAACACCATCCCTTGATCAAGACCAACGGTGGATTTCATCACCACCTTGGCTTGAATTTTGCATTCAAAAACCCCGATCGCTACTGTTGCTAGATGTAAATCCTAATGAAAGCTGACCGAGTGTAGCTGGGGTGATTCCCAATGCATGAGGCTAAGTATTTTATGGTAGGTTTCAAAAATAGGGTGATCCCCCTTTCGTACTGCCTACGTTCCATGTACCATCTGCTCTCACGTACCAACAGTTTCCCTCACGTAATGGCGGGTATATAGAGAGGTTGGTATATCAGCCTGGCAATTGTATATCGAAGGGGCGACCATTTTTGGGAGTCATAAGAGCCATCATATTGCATTTAAACATCCTTTATAAAAGCTTTCAAAACAAAATCAAAACACACTAAACCAGGTTTTAAGGCACACCTTTAATCTTTAAATGAGATAATCATTGCTTTGCATGTGTGATATTTTATGTTTAGTGTAGCATAAAAATCATAAAAAGAAATAAAAATCTACGCACCTGGTAGCAAAAAAACCACCTTGGTGTACACCCGTAGCCAATCCCAGTCAAGGTTAGAAGCTACGAAGAGTGTACAAGGGGGCACAAGTCACCTCTGTTATAGCCCCAAGGACTTGGCCATACCACCTTGGTGGCTAGACCCACAAGAGAGTCCACATCATTCCATTTTATAATGGTACTATAGAGACACCCCTTTGAGGGACACGCCCGTCCATCATAGCCCCTTTTAGGAGGAGTCCTTACACGTGGCGCTCAACATAGACAAGAAGGCTCCCTTAGAAGCTCGATATGAGTGGCCACCGTACGATGAAGCACTAGAGTAGCATAGGGTTCATGAGGAGAGGCCACATGATTATGGCATCCCTCCTTTACCCCCTATCACTATTAGGAACAAAAATCCAAATACAAAGCACAAGGCTCTTCAAGCAGGGCAATCCAAATCTGCCCGTCCCTTTCACATATATGAAAGGAAGCATGAGGAAGGCCATTACATTCCTTAAGAGCAATACACAGCATGGGAGAAATGCACCTCCGCACCTGCTATCTACCAAAACCACCTTTCAAGGCCAGAGCCTCGAGTGAATGCTGCCAACCTCGAAAGAGGGAAGTGACCTATAGAGATATCAGATCACCGTGATCAAGATAAATGCATAGGAGAGGCATCTAGACCTCCTAGACTCAATATGGTAGAATAGATTGACTTGGAAGTCGCCAGACATGCCACCCGCCAAGCACAGATTACGTAGCTTAAGCAAGACCAACATCAGCTAGAGCATCTATACCACCTTAGCAAAGAGTGCATTCGGCTCCAAATAGATGAGTTGCTCCATAACACAGTGCCTTAGAGGGTTCCAACCCCTCGCACCCAAAGGGCAAAACCATATGAGAGGTGCAACCCCTTGGTACGAGATAGGTCCCCATGACCTTACTAAGTGCTGCCTCCAAGACCTCCTAGACCTGAGTGGGAGACCACTCCTAAGAACAAGGATGGGATCCCTCCACGAGGACCCACCCATGGTCATAGGTCTCACTCAAAAACTCCTCAAGAAGCCTATTAGGAGTATGAACAAGAAGAAGAGTGGGTCAAAATGCCCTATCAAGGTGAAGGGGCTGCTATCCGGCCACCCCTCCATAGGCCTCAAGTTTCCCACAACCCACAATAGGAGCAAACTAAAGAGGAAGAGATTAAATATTTCGACGCTTATAAAGCATTGCTAGAGCATTTGGAGTCTATGGAAACCAAGACTTATAGGCCTCAAAAGCCCACGTTGTGCCAACTCCACAGTCATCCAATGCATTCGTCAGTGCCCGCACCCCCTTACCCTGAAAACTTTAAGCTTCCTCAGTTGGCAATATTTAGGGGTGAGGAGGATGCCCAAGAGCATGTGACTAGATTCTTGAGCCAATGCTTTAGCATTCTGGATAATGATGCTTTGATGTTAAGAATGTTCATCACCATGTTCACAGGCCCTGCATCGAATTGGTTTACTCAATTGCCCAAGCACAGCATTAGCAACTTAGATTAGCTAGTGGATGAGTACCTTGAATGCTTTGCCTTCAACACTAAGAAGAAGGCATAACTAAGCGACTTAGCCAGCCTCAGGCAGTATGAGGAAGAAACCATGGTGGCCTATGGGAATCGATGGAGGACTCTGCTTTCTAAGCTACCATACCTCCCTCCTATGTTCGACCTCACACAAATGTTCTCAAAAAGTTGTTTGTGATCGATATCTGTGCTATTGTAGCTGCAGCAATATGCCACCTTAGAAGAAGCTCTGGCACAAGCTAGAATCATTGAAGATATTAAGATTTAGTATGGTGAGATAGCCAAGCCAAAAAAGAAAGAATGGTCTAAGAATACCAAAACAAGGACCACGCAACAGAAACCCACTACGGTCAATTAGGTTGCTATCAACATCCCTAAGCTTGCACAAGCAACACAGCCCCAAAAGGCTAACTATCAGGTGGTGCATCTTAACAACTATGATCGAGAAAATTATAGGTAAGAGTAAAATCAGTCATGTCGCCCTAGGTGGCAATATTTCTCTCCCTTTGTTGCAGGCAATAAGGGATGTTCCTTCACTCAAAAAAACTATTCAGGAGTTATGTATCAAGAAACCTGGTAAAAAGAAGGCCTTTCCTAAAACCATTCAGGTAGAAGGAAAATTAGCTAATTTATTGTCCAGGAAACTGGTTCCTCCCAAATATAGTGACCCCGATAGTCTAATAGTTACAATTACTATTGGATTAATGCAAATTCCTAATATGCTAATTGATCCTGGAGCTGCAATTAATGTTATGACTAAGGACACAATGCAAAAATTGTAGCTCAAGAATCTCAGTCCTACTACCATAGTTTTGGAAATGGCAGATAGGTCAGTTGCTAAACTTGAAGGTATCTTAGAAGATGTAGCCATTGAAGTCTCTTCTTGGGAATATCCTGTAGAATTTTTAGTGTTACAGCCTAGAAAATCCATCAATGGATACCCTATCATTCTAGGACGACCTTGGTTGGCTACTGCAACTGCTTTTATAGACTGTAGGTCAAGAGAAATGACCATTTCTAATGGTGTTGACCTAAAGAAAATTTATTTGTATCCACCTGCTTAGCCTTCAACTAAATTTTTTGGACAAATTTGGTATCCTGAATCTGATGAAGAACAAGAAACCATTGCCACTTTGGCTACAGTTGTAGTTAAAGAACATATTGAGGAAATCACTACACCAAAGAGAGAAATATTCGTGAATGAAACCGTCCTAATTGAAACATTACAATCAGAAGGACTAACTAATGATCAAACTATTGTTCATCGGTTGTTGTGGCAAGAGGAGGAACAAAATTCAAAACTTCTGTCATCTATGCTTAATCAGGAAAGATCATTCATTCTACCACATGGATGGCATCATCATCTCCTTAACACCTTCAACTGTCCTCTGACTACACCATGTATCATTTTTGAGATAGATTCTAGAGTATTTCATACTCTATAGCCACATCATTGTCCATTAAATGCATTAATTAGTAACTATGAAGCAGCTAGTTCTATCTATCCAGGGATCAAACAAATTGAAATCCAACCAAGTAAATTTTTGAACATTAATAGCTGGCTAACTGAGGACCAAGAAGCCAAATTATTTGTTGTCTTACAAAGACATGTTCAGGCTCTTGCATGGAATTATAAATATATGACTGGCATTCATCCTGAGGTATGTACACATAGGATATACACAGAAAACGTAAAACCAGTAAGGCAACCTCAAAGATGCTTGAATCCCACTCTAAAGGAAATTGTGAAAGAAGAAATTGAAAAACTCTTAGATGTTGGATTCATTTATCCAATTTCAGACAGTATGTGGATTTCACCACTGGTCATTGTTCCAAATAAAAATGGTAAAATGAGAGTATGTGTGGATTATAGGGAGTTAAATAAGGCCACACATAAGGATCATTTCCCATTACCATTCATAGACCAAGTATTGGATACCCTTGCTGGGAAGAAATTTTTTTGTTTTCTTGATGGTTTCAACAGGTATAACCAGATACAAGTTGCGCCAGAAGATCAAGAAAAGACTACCTTTACATGTCCTTGGGGAACCTTTGCTTACAGGGTTTTACCCTTTGGTTTATGTAATGCTCCAGCAACATTTCAAAGAGTTGTTTTAGCAATTTTTTTTTATTTAACCAATGAAAGTGTTGAAATTTATATGGATGATTTCACGGTGTTTGGAAACAGTTTTGAATATGCATTAGAACAACTTGAAAAAGTGTTGATTCATTGTGAAACATACCACCTCTCTCTGAATCCTGAGAAATGCCTCTTAATGATGGAGGAAGGAATTGTCCTTGGACATCATATCTCTTCTTTTGGAATCAAGGTTGATCCTAAGAAGGTTGAAGTCATCAAAAACCTCCCTCCTCCACAAAATCAAACTGATGTACGCAGTTTCTTAGGGCACATTGGTTTTTATCGCAGATTCATTGCTAACTTCAGTACTATAGCAAATCCTATGTTTGCTCTACTCATGAAGGATTCTAAATTTTTTTGGTCTCCTGAATGTGAAACTTCTTTTGAAAACTTAGAGGAAAAATTAACTACTCCACCTGTATTAAGAGGTCCTAATTGGGAGTTACCTTTTCATATTCAAACTGATGCTTCCAATACTGCTATTGGAGCTGTGTTTGGACAGATTGAAAATGGGGAACATTATGCTATTTATTATATCAGTAAAAACTTGATAGGAGCTAAGAAAAACTACACTACCACTGAAAAAGAATTCTTGGCTGTAATCTATGCTATTAACAAATTTCGACACTATATCACTGGGTACCAAGTATTCATTCATACGGATCAAACTGCAATCAAATATTTGATGAATAAACCATTGGTTAGTGCACGAATTATTTTTTGGTTGATTCTGTTGCAGGAATTTGATGTTACCATAGTAAACAAGCTTGGGAAATCTAATGTAGTTGCAGATTTCTTGTCAAGAATACCAAATGTAGATACAGGGGAAGTTGTGGAAGATACCTTTCCAGATGAAAATTTGTTTGTTGTCTTTGTACAATCTCCATGGTTTGCAGACATAGCTAATTACTTGGTTACAAGGAAGATTCCTCTTCACTTTACCCCCAAACAAAAGAAACAGTTAATCAAGCAAAGTGCTTCTTTCCAATGGATAGAGGGCTTACTATTTAAGTGCAATCTTGATCATGTTTTACGTAGGTGTATCCATTGGGATGAAGTATATGATATCCTACGGGCATGCCATGATGAACCATCAGGAGGGAATTATTCATTCAAAAGCACTATTCGTAAGATCTTGGGAACCAGATATTACTGGCCATCTTTGCATAAATATGTAAAGAAGTACATTAGACATTATGATGCCTGCTAGAGAATGGGAAAACCTACCTTTACTAATGAAATGCCATTACAACCTCAAATAGGAACAGAACCATTTGAAATATGGGGTTTATATTTTTTAGGACCCATTAATCCTCCTTCCCAAGGCAAAGTGCATATCTTGGTATGTACTGATTATGTTACCAAATGGGTAGAAGATCGTGCCTTTAAACATGCTAGGGAAGAAAAAGTTTCTGATTTTCTGTATTCATAGATTTTTCTACATTTTGGAGTCCCACAATCTATCACCACAGATCACGGACCCCAATTTACTTCCAATTTTATTGAAGCCTTCACTCACCTCTATCATGTCAAACACAGAAAATCCTCACCTTATCATCCACAAGCCAATGGCCAAGTTGAAGTAACCAATAAGGAATTAGAATGAATTCTGACCAAAATAGTAGCAGTCCATAAAAGAAATTAGCTGGACAAATTACCAGAAGCTATTTGGGCTTATAATACCACTTGGAAATCTACCACTAGATTTACACCTTATGAAATAGTCTATGGAAAAAAACTGCTTTTGCCTATTGAGTTTGAATTACTAACTCTTCGAACTGCTTTGGAAGTAGGTATTGATCTATCACAGGCACAAGAAGAGCATATTCTGCAACTTGATGCATTGGATGAACTGTGCATGGTTGCACTACATCAGACAGAGATAATCCAAGCACAGCGGAAGATGTGGCATGATAGTCACATAAAGCAGCAAAAATTTTAGCAATGTGACTGGGCCTTGTTGTTTGATTCACAATACAAGGATTTCCCTGGAAAGTTGCAGACCAGATGGCTTGGACCTTACCAAATTGAGGAAGTGTTTGACAATGGAGCTGTTTGTCTTGCACCTATTGATGACTCACAACGCAAGTTGGTGGTGAATGGACATCGTCTTCATTTGTACCACAAACCATACAACAAGGCAAAATTTCTCAAACAAGTGAAAATTTTGAATGTACACATTTGGGAAGAAAACACTTCTTCCATACTGAATTCAATAGATACACAAAAATTTGATTTCAAAAAATAATAATAATAATAATAATAATAATAATTTAGGAAGTGAAAACCTCTTTGAGGCACTCCTAAGTTGGTTTTACATGAAAACCGGTTTTCCGGTATGTTTACCTAGTTGGTTTCACTATCATTGTTTGGTTTTGTCTCATGACCATGGTTTTGTCTATTTTCAAATTGCACCTACCTAAGTTCAAATATTGATTAGCAGTAGAATCACCTAAAAATGTAGATAAAATGGTAATAACAGGTATGTGTCTTTTTCATTCTCTAAATAATGTAAATCATTAGTATATAGTGTATATGTCCTTGATTAGTGTAAAAGCATATAAACAGGGGGAATCAAACATGGAAAGTCCTTGTCAGTAATGCCTCTACCTAATTCTGCTCTAGAATGAAAAAATAGAAGTGTGCTGGAATAAGGAAAGCGCAAGAATAACCTGTTATATTCCAAAGCATAGGAATAATCCATAAAGCGCAAGAATAAACTGTTTATATCCCAAAGCGCAGGAATGATTTAACAAGAACAGGAATAAACTGTTTATATTCTAGAGCACAGGAATGAGTGATTAAGCATAGGAATAACTCACTAAGCACAGGAATTAAATTATGTGTAAAAATTGGTTATGACACGTGGCCTGTTGTGAGTTCATTGGTTTAAAAGGAAAAATAAAAGTCACCGACTCACGGTTGCATGTGACAGCTATCATCCAAACAAAAATTAGTGAAGGTATAGATGATAAATTCATATGCATTGCCACATCATTATGCTACAGGTTTTGAAGCAGTTCCTGCGTTGCTATTACTCCTGCTACGGTGATTGAAACCCTAAACCAAACTCATGCTCATACTTTTCGCTAGTTTATAGAAACTACAAAATAGAAGGCAGGAAATTATGCCATGGGGGGAAAGAAAATCAGATCCGAACTTGAAAACATTTGTTACCTAGAAAGTGACCCTGCATCCCTGCAAATATTCGTTGATGGAGGTTTTCTGCCATTCCTACGAAAATTTTACATCTATTTCGAGGGCTTGGCAGCAGAATTCGCATGCACCTTCCGCAACAATCGAGTGCATGTTAATGGGATGACTATCCAGGTAACTCCCAAAATACTCAGCCAAGTCATTGAATTCCTCTTCAAGGCTTGCAGATTGTAAAAACTGGGTGAAATATTTTGAATAACCTAGTTAATCAATTTACTAAAGAAGGGGATGACGAAATTGAGTTTTTAATGCATAGAAATGTTTGTAAGGGGGTCAAAAGACTTAGTTTTCCAGTACCTTGGAATGAAGTTGCAATGTGGGTGATAAGGTACATCACTTGTGATGACCAATTTCCTGTTGTATCTGGCCCACACCTTTGTATCCTCAACCATCTATGCCATGGAGCAATTAAACCAGAATGTAGGGTTAATGTGCCCTTATACCTTTTTCAGGAGTTAAATGCTATGGCCAGCAAATACCAAATAGGGAAGGGAAGCCCTAAGCACCATGGGCTCATCAAACTGATTTTTCAATATCACTTTAGGGGCAACCCTAGAAATTTTGACCGCTTCTTTGCACCTTGGGCAAAAACAAATGACTCTAATCCTGCATTAGAGGAAGGGGAAGCAGAGGAAGAAGAAGCAAAGGAAGACTTTGTAGGAAACCCTAGTCTAGAACCCTCTAAAATTAGAATTTCACCCTCTCTAGATGATCCCCCATCTTCAAGAACTCAAAAATAGTAGGCATCCACATCTGGTTCCCAATTAAAGAGAAAAAGGGTAACATTTGCAGATATGGTACAATCCATCGAAGAAATGAGAAGTGCAAGTGAAAATGCTTCGAAATCTACTCCTAAAACAATAGCAACATCTGTAGTTGCTATAGAACATCCACCTGCTAAGAAGTATCCAGGGTCTATAGGATTAAGAAGGTCTGTTAGACTTCAAAAAACTAAAACCTTGCTAGAAGACCTAATAGATATCACAGACCCAGTTGAAGGAGAAATAAGAACAGAGGATGCACAAGAACCAAATATTGAAATAAAAATGACAGACATGGGTATACAGACCATGGAGCTAGATACAACTATGGATGAAACTTCAATAAGCCCTGTATATCCATTAGTTGATTATTCTGACTCTGATTCTGAGGAGCCACCAAAGTATGATTCTAAAACAGTTGAGGGTGATATGAATGTTTTAATGGATGTTGATTCTGAATAGTATTTTGAGTCTAAGTCCGAAGAGGAAATCGATATCCACACTCAATTGCATGCTGCAAAGAGTGTTGTTAAAACTCAAACCCAATGGATTGAGCAAGCTGAAGAGACCATAAAACAAAAGGATCAACAAATTGATCTGCTTCAACAAAAAATTCAAGATTTGCAGAACCATTTGTTTCAACTAGAATATCAGTCTACAGAGGTACCAGAAGCATCACAGGATGAATGGGCCCAGATTCTCTTAGATTTAGCTGAACATTCTGAGGCAAACATAGCATCTGTACAGATATCACCTAACAAAGAAGAAGCAAAAATGGCAATATCTAATGATGAGAGTCCATCAAGAATTCTACTGACAAATGATTCTGCACTTCAGTAGGAAGCACAGACACCTTCTGTAGAGGAACAAGAAGCTGTAGCACAAAATCAGGTATCCACACCCTCTCCTCTCATTGCTATTACAACAGAACAAGGAACACAAACAGATTTGCCTGTTGTAATACCAACTATAGAAATTGGTGTACAAGTGAATATAGTGGCACAAATGCAACCTATTGTAAGACCCCCAGACATAGTGCCTTTAACTAAGTACAATGAAGACCTGGCATATTGGATGACTCAGTGTCACCAGTTAGAGGGTAAGATTACCACTTTAAACTCTGAAGCAGCCAAAGTAGCAAAGAAGAAAACATAAGTGAATAAGTTAAAAAAATAGGTGCAGGATGTATGTCAGATTGCATAATATGCAATACAGTGCATAATACCACCTTGGTTTTATAGCCTCCTACTAAAGGAGAGATACCTTCGCTGGAAAATCATGAGACTTGCTTCTGAGTTGCCTCATCAGTTGAACACTCTTGAAGAATTCATAGAGGCATTTATGCAGAGTCTAACAGAGCAACAAAACTTGTTATGTGAGTTATTCTTGCATAATTTCTTTTTTCTCCTAGAAAGTATGTTTTTGCCTCACATTTATATAGGTGATTTACAGATTAGAGCTTTCATGTCCACTCTACAAAATAAGATTTACTAGGACAAAAAAGAAGTTCACCAAGGAATTGGAATCATAAGTTGTTTTGCTTATCAGACCTGCTCCCCTAAATCATAGATATTGTACAAATGATAATTATACATTCATGAGGGATGTCAGAATGAAACAACTCTATTTAGGGAACCTTCAGAAATGTATAATCTAGTTTCAAAATTTTTGTGTAGATTTCTTTGATGATGCTATGGCAGCTTGTAAAAATAGATGGGGTGAGTTATCTATCTCTATCTAGAAAAGAGAGCCAATTTCTCCCACTAATTTGTTGTGGTCAAGGAGAAGGGCAGAAGGAATTATCCTAATTATATCAAAAATCAAGGAGCTTTGGATAGGTCTGAGATATAGGATGCCCATAATTATTACTCCTGTTCCCTACTTCTTTGATACCGACCCACAACATGATGAGCACTTCCAACATTGGTTTCAGTCCATCAAGGTAGTTAGTGGATTCTATAAAATTGGTGGCGCATTACTCAAATTTCATGACAGAAGTCTAGACATGGATTTGTGTGCTACTGTCGTTGTACGAAATGCATGAGGACATGCATTACCATAAGTTGGGGGGGAATGATGAGGCCAGGAATTGCCTCATCCATGAACACTTTTTGATAAATTTTTGACTATTTTAATTACCCTTTTTACTATGATTTTTATGTTAATTATGGAAAAATGCATTATATAGTGATGTTTGCAAATTCTGGAATGACAAAGTGCATATGCTCTGTTTTACTATTTTTACTGCAATTTCACCTATTTTTCAGTTAATTAATCAAAAGTGTTATAGCAATTTAGAACTTGTTTGAATATCTGATGCTTGGTAATATGGTGTTCCTCTGGTTAAAATAATTCAAATGGAAAAGGGCACCAAGAATTCGTCACTGTAGCTGACTATGTAGGAAAAAAAGTTGTAAATATGATAGTTCCAGCCAGCTGTACATATACAGTAGGGCTTGGAATTAGTCACTCCAGCACATGCCACCGAAGCAGAAGGGTGTGAAAGAGAGTGGAGAATTCAACACGTTACTTCCTACGCGTTTGGACCATAGATCAACAACAAATGGTCACTTGCCTATTTTTTCGGAGCAATGCAGGAATAAGCGACGCAGGAATAGGGAATATCATAGGAACAACTAAGGTGGTCAAAAAGTGATAAAACGATGGAATAAAGTATTGTAAATTGACCAGGAGGTTATTTCAACTCATATCAATGTGATTTCCTCAACAGATGTAGCCCAGCAATAATGAATGGATGAAGTTTGGACAAAGTAAAATCCTACAGTCTAGGAAACAGTTATGTAATTAGATGTAAATCCCTGCAAAGTAGTAACCAAACATATCAGTGTTATCTTATAAATAATAAAGCTCCCATATGGTCGATCATATAGATATATAGATAGAGATAGATAGAAATATATATAAATAGGCAAGAGAGTGCAAAAATTAGCATAGAGTAAAGTTTTCTTGTAGCAGAACAGTAATTTGCAGGTTTTTCCTGCATTACTGTAATGCATTTTTAGATTGAATAAAAAGGTGCAATCTTCAGTTTTCAATTGGCATGTTGAGGTTTATGAGTAACAGCTAGATCTTCGTAGCATAACTCCTCACCTTCTTCTGGTTCTGTAAGCAAGGGCCCACTTGCAGGCCAAGGGAAGGCAGTTTCTGACAGAATTTCTTATTGAATTCTTGCTACAGCAGGTTAGCAGAACTCTACCAGTTTGCATTTCTTTAAGTAGTTTTCAATACAATTTTCAGTAGTGGACAAAATTTCCTTGTATTTACAACAATTCCCAGATATTTTATCATATTGTAGTTTTACAATCATTATTGATTCAATTTTGCATTTACACAACAATTTTCAGATATCTTGTCACTTTGCAATATTGGCAGTTTTTGTTGATTCAGTTTTACAGTAGTTAAAATTCTGTTTTGATATTATTTAGTTGAGTTACTTACATGCAAGAGTGTGTGTGTTCTAATTTTGCACTTTATTTTGTCATTTCAATTTAGCAACAGTTCATTTTCTACAATTTTCAGATTCTGTCATTTCATTTGCTGTAATTTTATTTCTGCAAAAGTAAATAGGAGTTCATTTCAGTTCTTAGGAGTTAAAGGTCACAACAAAACCCTAAAAATGCTAACTGATCCACCAATAAAACTCATTCTTAGATAAACTAAACCTGCAACTGTAACACCTCCTATCATATACAGCCTTTGGACACCGCCCTAGATTGACACACATAATGATTAAATGATGAATGATCAACGACCCTCATCACCTTTACTAACTTGCAGGTAACCCCCATAAAATTCCCATTAACATAAGCCTTATTGGGGAAAACTAACTATTTGGGTCTTCCCAAAACACCCCCAATTAGCTAATACCAACTTTGTAGGTTATTTGGAGCTCCCCATATGTGACATTTGGGACCGTGCCTTTCGGTATTTTTATTGTAGGTCTATTCATCCCACCGTAGAGTGAATTCAAATCTATGAGGAATTTCTCGACTATTCCATTTGCAGTGTTTCCTTTGTGAGGTCTTGATGCCCCTATCAAATTTTCATATAATTTGGATAAATTCTAGTTAGCATTTTATTTATATCTTGCATGCACTAATCGAAGGCATGGGGATTGCATGTTTTATTTCATCCGTAGGTGCTACTGACTGTTTCTTGTTTCTATGAACATAGGATCTTGAAATTAGAGGAGAATCAAGGAGTCAAGACTCATAAACGCAAGAGGAGGCAACGTTTGGCCCACCCATTTTACATGTGGGAATGCAAAAGAAGGAATGGCATCCATGGATGTAACAAGAACGTATATTTAACGCTCCTAGCCCTCGGAAGGGGAGGAGGCACATTGTAACCGAGTTCTGAAACATATTGATAAAAAGGGTTGTCTTCCTTATTGGCTTTTTTTTTCATTTTGATTCGTTCATGCTTTCCCTCTTTTCATGCACTTTCAATTCATAGGATTTAGCGCTAAGTTTAGTTCGGCTTGCATCACACTTGGAGTTTCCTTTTTTATTCCGTATCCTCGTGCTTTTAGTGGCAATCACAGTGGGACCCTTGTCCTATATTTTTAAGATCAGAGATCCAATCAAAACTTAGTTTTTTTGCTTACAGGTATCGAGTTTTCAAATGCTAGACTGTTGTTCGTTCCAGCATGAGGCGAAGACAGAGCTAGAATTCGTCCTACCCAGGGATGAATGGGAATTTGCCCCACCCTGTGATGAATACAAATCCTATAATTTGTTCCTCCCCAGGAAGAATATTTTTCTATGTAGTTTCAGGACAGAAACTCAGAACTAGCAGATTTGGGCAGAGAAAAGGTAAGGGTCTTGAACTCTTTCTATCATTTTCTATTTTTTTGGTTTTTTGTGTATTTAAAGAAAGTTGTATTGTATGTTTATTTTCTTTCATGTAAAATAAAAATAACCCCACACATCACGTGGTAATATAAACACCAAGGAGTTGGTCATAAAACCCCATCCCTTGATCAAGACCAACGATGGATTTCATCACCACCTTGGCTTGAATTTTGCATTCATAAACCCCGATCGCTACTGTTGCTAGATGTAAATCCTAATGAAAGTTGACCGAGTGTAGCTGGGGTGATTCCTAGTGCATGAGGATAAGTCTTCTATGGTAGGTGTCAAAAATAGGGTGATCCCCCTTCCGTACCGCCTATGTTCCATGTACCATCTACTCTCACGTACCAATAGTTTCTCTCACATAATGGCGGGTATATAGAGAGGTTGGTATATCAGCCTGGCAATTGTATATCGAAGGGGCGACCATTTTTGGGAGTCATAAGAGCCATCATATTGCATTTAAACATCCTTTACAAAAGCTTTCAAAACAAAATCAAAACACACTAAACCAAGTTTTAAGGCACACCTTTAATCTTTAAACGAGATAATCATTGCTTTGCATGTGTGATCTTTTATGTTTAGTGTAGCATAAAAATCATAAAAAGAAATAAAAATCTATGCATCTGGTAGCAAAAAAATGACCTTGGTGTACACCCGTAGCCAAGCCCAATCAAGGTCAGAAGCTATGAAGAGTGTACAAGGGGGCACAAGTTGCCTCTGCTATAGCCCCAAGGACTTGGTCATACCACCTTGGTGGCCTGACCCACAAGAGAGTCCACATCATTCCATTTCAAAATGGGACTATATATACACCCCTTTGAGGGACATGCCCATCCATCACAGCCCCTTTCAGGAGGAGTCCTTACACGTGGCGCTTAACATAGACAAGAAGGCTCCCTTAGAAACTCGATATGAGTGGCCATCACATGATGAAGCACTAGAGTAGCATAGGGTTCATGAGGAGAGGCCACATGATTATGGCATCCCTCATTTAGCCCCCATAACTGTTAGGAAAAAAAAGCCAAATACAGAGCACAAGGCTCTTCAAGCAGGGCAAGCCAAATCTGCCTACCCCTTTCACATATATGAAAGGGAGCATGAGGAAGGCCATTACATTCCTCAAGAGCAATACATAGTGTGGGAGCAATGCGCCTCTACACCTTCTATCTACGAAAACCACCTTTCGAGGCCACAACCTCGAGTGAATGCCGCCAACCTCGATAGAGGGAAGCGACCTATAGAGATATCAGATCATCGTGATCAAGATAAATGTGTAGGAGAGGCATCTAGACATCCTAGACTCAAGATGGCAAAACAGATTGACCTGGCAGTCACCAGACATGCCACCCGCCAAGCGTAGATTATGCAGCTTGAGCAAGACCAACATCAGCTAGAGCATCTATATCGCCTTAGCAAAGAGTGCATTCGGCTCCAAATAGATGAGCTACTCCATAACATGGTGCCTGAGAGGGTTCCAACCCCTCACACCCAAAGGGAAAAACCATATGAGAGGCACAACCCCTTGGTACAAGATAGGTCCCCATGACCTTACCAAGTGCTGCCTCCAAGACCTCCTAGACCTGAGCGGGAGGCCACTTCCAGGAACAACGATGGGCTCCCTCCGCGGGGACCCACCCATGGTCATAGGTCTCACTCAGAAACTCCTCAAGAAGCCTATGAGGAGTATGAACAAGAAGAAGAGCAGGTCAAAATGCCCTATCAAGGCGAAGGGGCTGCTATCCAGCCACCCCTCCATAGGCCTCAAGTTTCCCACAACCCACAACGGGAGAAAACTAAAGAGGAAGAGATTAAATATTATGATGCATATAAAGCATTGCTAGAGCATTTGGAGTCTATGGAAACCAAGACTTCTGGGCCTCAAAATCCCATGTTACGCCAACTCCGTAGTCATTCGGTGCATCCGTCAATGCCCACACCCCCTTACCCTGAACAATTTAAGTTGCCTCAATTGGCAATCTTTAGGGGTGAGGAGGATGCCCAAGAGCATGTGACTAGATTACTGAGCTAATGCTTTGGCATTCAGGATAATGATGCTTTGCTGTTAAGAACATTCATCACCACATTCACGGGCCCTGCCTCGGATTGGTTTACTCAATTTCCAAAGCACAACATTAGCAACTTAGATTAGCTAGTGGATGCATTCCTCGAACGCTTCACCTTCAACACCAAGAAGAAGGCGTCACTAAGTGACATAGCCAACCTCAGGCAGTATGAGGAAGAAACCATGGTAGCCTATGGGAATCGATGGAGGACTCTACTTTCTAAGCTACCCTACCTCCCTCCTATGTCCGACCTCACACAAATGTTCTCAAAAAGCTATTTGAGATCGATCTCTGTGCTATTGCAGCTGCAGCAATATGCCACCTTAGAAGAAGCTCTGGCACAAGCCAGAATCATTGAAGAGATTAAGATTTAGGATGGTGAGATAGCCAAGCCAAAAAAGAAAGAATGGTCTAAGAATCCCAAAACAAGGACCACACAACAGAAACCCACTGTAGTCAATTAGGTTGCTATCAACATCCCTAAGCCTGCACAAGCAACACAGCCCCAAAAGGCTAACTATCAGGTGGTGCCTCTTAATAGCTATAACCAAGAAAATCATAGGTAAGATCAAAATTAGTTGCATCACCCTAGGTGGCAATTCACACCTTACACAGAGTCTAGAGACTCCTTGTTTGATCGCTTGTTAGCAAAAAACTTTATCAACCTACCCGAGATCCAACCCATAGATCCCAACGTGCCAAAACCTAAGGGCTATAGGGAGGATTTGTACTGTAGGTTCCATAGGTAGAAGGGACATGACCTTAATGCATGTTGGAAGTTTAAGGGCTTGGTGCAAGACCTAATTGATAACAAGACATTAGCGGTGGATAATCCTGTGGCACCAAGCAACCAAAAAATGGATGTCTTTAAGGACCCCTTGCCTGCCCATGACACACAAGAAAAAACCCTACAAGTCAATGAGGTCACACAAAATTGCCCCATGCAGGGGTATGTAGGGATGATCAGTATAGTGACTCGAAATAGGAGGTATCCGAGTGTAGCTGCCCCCACGATGACTACAGGTGAGGTGCCAATAATTTCACAATCGCAACAACATCTTACACAACCTCCTTCGCCTAGACCCGTGGCCACAATTCGGACCAAACTCACTCAGAGCTTGAGGACCATGTCGGCTAGGCTCTCCATATACGAACTCATACAACAATCAACGCCCCATCGGGAGGCTCTAATGGAGATATTGAAAGCCATCGAGTTGCAGCCCCATGAAGCAAATTCCTTTAACAAATTTTTAGGGCATGTCAAACGATGCACGAAGCTAGTCATCACCTTTCGAGAAGACGAAGTGAAATTGGTGCCTGATGACATGGCGGATCCACCCCTGCATGTTATTGCATGGGTCAATGGGATTTCGTATAAGAGGGTGTTGGTAGACACCGGATTGTCCAACAATATCATCACAACAGTGGCATTGAAACATCTGAAGTTGCCAGTGTCTCACATCATGGCTTCCACCTACACTCTACGAGCATTCAATGATGCGATATGCTCAACAGTTGGCACAATCGTCCTACCCATCCAAGTGGGACAAAAGACTATACCTACATTGTGCCATATTTTGGAAGGTGAGATGGCCTATAACATCTTGCTGGGTCGGCCATGGATCAGGGACATGAAGTGTGTCCCTTCGATAGCCCATCAGTGTTTGAAGTATACATTTGAAAGGGAGGTGCATGTAGTCCCGACGGACTTAGAACCCTTCAAGTATTGCAATGCGGTGCAATTGATGCCGCAATTGACCCTTCCATCAACGCACTTGGATTTTTAGTTGAATCCATCTAGACAGGGTCCAATTCCATAGGCATCCCCATAGATAAGTCCATCAAAACCGTAGTCGGGTCCATCTTCATCGGCTGGTCCTTCACCAACAATGCCACCTACGGTGGCCGCATAGAAGGACAAAGGGAAGAAACCCTTGGAAGAGGCACCACCATTAGTATCAACTATCTCTACTGAGGAGATGCCTAGCAGAATGGAATTCGAGGCTCCTAGTCCACCCGACATGGAGTGGATTTCGAAAGAACTTTCATTCCCTCCCCCTCAATATCCAACAATCACTGTTGAAATGGCCAATACGATCCTAGGGGAGTATCTGGTGTGGAATATTGTAGCAAAACCCACACTAGAGTCCATGCAGGACATGGGGAGACCTCGCCTCCCCATCGATACCATTGTTCCTCTAGGCTACCCGCCAAATCGAAAAAACTTTGTGTATGGGGGCCTTGATCATGGTACTGAACCATGCACACAAGAGGACGAAGATGAAGAGCACTTTGTAGAAGATGTTAACTATTTGTCTAACCCAGACTTCGCATTGAGATACCTTGGCCAATGCAATTGGCATGGATATGGGTTAGGCAGATACGAGCAAGGAGTACATGTTCTTTGCCAACCAAGATACCAAATGCCATACGACAAGTCAGGAGTAGGGTTCAACCACCCCCTCCCCTTGGACATATTGGTAGAGAACATGTAGGGCCTAGGGATAGGCAATAAGGGGGGATTGGCATTAGATCCATATGCCAACCCTAACACAACATATTCACTAGGGGATTACCTCCCATTATTAACAACCAACCTTGTTGACCTCAACAACCCTGTCCCTTCGCTCGAGAGAGGAGAAAGTTCGAGGACCCACATACAAGAGGGGTATAGACAAGAGCAAGAAGGATCTTCAGAGGATGAGTCAGAATATGAGGTAGCACCATGATATCCCTTCAAATCAGATAGCAATCACTCACAAGTGGTCCCCATGGATGATTATCAAGAAAGCCTCTTGGAAATGTTCCCTTTGGTGGATCCCATCGAGCAAGTGCTACCACGAAATGCTTTCCCTCATGGATGGTTTCTTGGGATACAATCAGATTCGTATCAATCTCGAGGACCAACTAAAAATGGCGTTCACTATGCCTTGGGGGACATTTTGCTATAAGGTCATGCCTTTTGGACTTAAAAATGTCGGAGCCACCTACCAACGTGCCATGACATACATATTCCATGATTACATGCATAAAAATTTGGAAGATTACATGGATGATTTATTGGCCAAATCTCTTTTGCACCCAAATCATCTTGATGACTTAAGAAGGATCCTCGATCGCCTCATGGAACATAAAATCAGACTAAATCCCAAGAAGTGTGTATTTGGTGTCACATCTGGAAAAATCTTGGGTTTCATAGTCTCAAAGTGAGGCATCGAGGTGGACCCAAACAAAGTCAAGGCAATCCTTGAAATGCTTCCCCCAACTACCATCAAGTAGCTCAAAAGCCTGCAGGGAAAGGTCACATCAATCAAGCGCTTCATAGCACAGCTATCTGACAAGTGCCAACCCATGAACAAATTATTGCATAAGGGGGTAGCATTTCACTGGGATGACGAGTGCCAGTCAGCCTTTGATGACATTAAGCAATACTTGGCTTTGCCACCAGTATTGGCACCACCTAGACCAGGAGTGTCGTTCTACTTATACATCTCAGCTACTGAGGTGGCACTGGGCGCCATGCTAGCCCAGAAAAATGAACTTCACAAAGAACAGGCTACTTACTATCTTAGCCGCACCCTGGTCAGTTATGAACTTAACTATGCATACGTTGAGAAACTCTACTTGGCAATGGTGTTTGCTACCAAAAAGCTATGCCACTACATGCTGAGAAACACTATGTATGTTGTGTCTAAGGAGAATCCATTATGGTACATGATGAGTCGTACTTATCATAGTAGCCGCACGATGAAATGGATCATGTTGTTGATGGAATTTGACATAGAGTTTATTGGACAAAAATCCATCAAAGGACAAGTCATAGCCGATCAACTAGCAGAGGCTCCTCTCAAAGATGATCAGCCTCTGGTCATAGAACTACCCGATGATGGGGTCTTCCATGTCTCGGAATCGCCAGATTCTGATGAGCCTGAGTCACAGGCCGACATAACCCTATTTTTTTATGGTTCTAAATGTGAGCAAGGGGGTGGCATGGGAATTGTATTCTTCACACTGCAAGGGGATCCAATGCCTCTGTCATTTAAATTAGACTTCCCGTGCACCAACAATAATGCCGAATATGAAGCCTTGCTCATAGGTCTTCAGACAACGATCACCATGAACATCAAATGATTGAACATCTTTGGTGATTCATCGTTAATTGTCAACCAAGTCAAAGGGGTATTCCAATGTAAATGCCCAGTTCTGTAGGCCTACAAAGCCCTTGTGGACAAATTCCTGGCACAACTTGAATGGTATGACATTGAGGCGCTCCCTCGATCATCGAATCATTTTGCGAACACTATGGCCTCCTTGGGGTCACTAATCCCGCAAGACATTTTTGGTGATATGACAACCATTCAAGTCAAAACACTATCGCAATCCATGATGGAGCGTGCAAGCTCTGACTTAACGCCAAGAATCCACATGATCTAGATTGAACCACCTCAGGATAGGTTCTCTCGAATCCACGATCGTCTGAATCATGCCAACTGGGGGTCCTTATTCTCCCCTACTCCCCTTAATAGCAACACAATGCTATTCTTACAAGTTCTTTCCTGCATAGCTTTTGCTAGGGATGAAATTCAAGAGGGATTGGTTGTTCATGCCATCGAGGCTTCTGATCAGCACGATTGGTATTCACCCATAAGGGACTACCTCAAGTTAGGTAACCTCCCACTTGGATTGATGCATGCCGCAAAATGAGCATTCAAGCATAAAGCGGCAAAGTATGTCTTGTTAGGAGACATTTTGTATCGTCGTAGCTACGAAGGAATCCTCCTTCATTGCTTGGACCAACAAGAGTCCACTTGGGCGATCGCCCAAGCGCACGATGGTATGTGCGATGGCCACTTCAGTGGTATGGCCATCGCAAAGTGCATTCTCCACATGGGCTATTATTGGCCATCTTTAGAGTGAGATTGTTGCGCATATGTAAGGAAGTGCGTGAAATGTCAACACCATGCTAATTTGACACATGTACCTTCCCAGGCCTTGTAGCCGATCCAATCGGCTTGGCCATTTTCATAGTGGGGCTTAGATCTAATCGATAAGATCTCCCCTGCGTCGTCAAGTCATCACACATTTATCATAACGGCCACAGAGTACTTCACAAAATGGGTGGAAGCAGTTTCGCTTACCTCTACGACTGGAACCCGCATTGTGGAGTTTATTTTACATAACATCATATGTCATTTTGGTATTCCATCCAAGATCATCTCGGATAATGGGACGTCATTCAAGAACAAAGATGTGCATGCTTTGACCACAAAGTACAAAATTTAGCATAGTTTTTCAACACCCTATTATCCGCATGCAAATGGGCAAGCAGAGGCATCAAACAAAATGCTAGTTGCCATCCTCAAAAATATAGTCATAGATAGTCATAAGGATTGGCACATTCAGATCCCACTTGCCCTGTGGGCTTATCGCACTAGCATTTGGACACCCACTAGGGCAACTCCATTTTTGCTCGTGTATGGCTCTGAGGTTGTCATGCCTCTCGAGTTGGAAATTCCTTCCTTGTGCATATCAATGCAAGAGTTCATCGATGATGACACTACGTGGTAGGCCCGATTAGACCAGCTTACGTTGCTTGATGAACGACACGTTAATGCTCTCGAGCATTTATGTATCTATCAAGAGTGACTGAAGAAAGCATACAACATGAAAGTTCACCTCAGGGACTTTCAGGTTGGTGACTTGGTCTTAAAAGAGAACCAAAAAAACTCTAGCTTGCCGCCCCATCTAAGGGACAAGTTCATGGCAAATTGGTTAGGTCCCTATGTAATTGACAGTAAAATAGGACCTGGAACATACCGACTAGCCTCTCTTGATGGAATCAAGGAACTAGAACCCTTGAACATCAGTCATTTACGGCCATTCCATATCTAGAAGAGCCACAGCCCAACCAAAAAGCTCCAAGGATTCCCATAATCGCTTGGTCATCCCCAAAATGTCCCATTGGTGCCCGTTACCCTTTTGGTCAAACCAAAATGCTCCAAGGATTCCCACAATCGCTTGGTCATCCCCAAAATGTCCCAAAGGTGCCCATTACCCCTTTGGTCAAACCAAAAATGCTCCAAGGATTCCCACAATCGCTTGGTCATCCCCAAAATGCCCCAAAGGTGCCCATTACCCCTTTGGTCAAACCAAAAAGCTCCAAGGATTCCCTCAATCGCTTGGTCAAAAAAAAGAAAATTCAAAAATAGTAAAATCATCAAAAATAACAAAAATTTGCATCTCATTTCCAGGCATGCTCAACCTCATCACAACAATAAAGAGCTCTTTTGCATCTCATCTTCGTACTCACAAAAATCAATCCATCAAAAACACAAGAATAATAGCTGCATTAAGCATAACATCCATACATTGCATATTTGTGGTCATACAAGTCAAGGCACCATAGACTGTAATTACTTTGCCAATCCATCTTGTTCCACATTTCTCCATTCTATAAGCAGTCCATCAAAAATCAATGCCATTTACTTCTTTTTACTATATCATAGTCAGTGGTCTTCTAAATGTATCTAGAGTTTTCGTCATTCAGATGTCATTAGCTTTCTAGCCACATACTTACAAAGTCAGACAAATTTTACAAAGGTAGAGTTCTACTTGGATCACACCTTGTTACGTAACATCCCAACACAAATTAAAACACATAAAAATTCCCAAGTTGTGTGAATGAAAGATGAAACCTGCAAAGCAATCCAGGTCACCATAAGCGAAACGGTTATCTTGCTCATCCCCCTATGCGAATGACCCCAAGAATGCTGAGAGTTGGCAAAAGGACAAGCATCTTCCCTACCCAATTCCCCAAGAATCCCAAGTTCTCAAAAAGTTGCAAACGTCATAAAATTTTGCAAAAGTCAAAACTCCAAAAAAAAATTGACATCACCACCAAAGTGCATACATCAAAAGGCACATACAATAGTGATTCTCATCACTCGAAATTCAAATCCCTTGCTCAAAAGAAAATATATATATATATATATATATATATATATATATATATATAATAAACAGTGATTTTTATCACTATATAAGAGCAAGTATCCCAATATAATTAAAGAAAAGAAGGGAGTCAAACTTGAATCCTTGGAACTCTCAGCATTCAGAAGGTCATGAAGTAAACCTCAGTACTGGTTTGGTGGATAGCCTATCGGTCACTGGTGGGGAACCTCCCGCATGACGATATATCTGTCGCATTAACTCGTGTACAGATCAATGTTTGCATGTGGATGAGCTAGCTTATGGTATCCTAGATAGCACCGTAGATTAATCTGACTAAATACAACAAAGGAAGTTGGTGGAGCTAATCGGGTGATCCTCAGTACAGGTTTGGTTGATAGCCTATCTGGCACTGGTGGTATCCTGACAAATACCACATAAACGAACTCAATTGCACACACAAGGATGTGAAATAACTTGGTCAAAGACAAGTCCGATTCATACCTTGTTCACAAGTCTTGTAAGATAAAGTACAATCATGGCTAGTTAGTTAAAACATCTGAGTCTTAGAAAACCTTAACTACATTCCAAACCAACTGCGCTATCCCTCATCCTCGCATTGTCATCAAAAAATACAAAAATAGCATGTGTACAGCAAAAGTCATTTCCCACAGCAATCGCCTAGGACAAAAAGCCATAAGTTCTAAACAGTCTATGGTGCCACCACCAAAAATCACAAAATTCAATTCATCCATTCCATTTGCATATCATATAAATTAGAAACATTTGCATTCATCATAACATATGCATCCATCAATGTAAATTAACATACATACATACACATTCATCAATCACTATGCATAACATCAAATCATGACATATGTATAAATAAAATAAAGTCATCTATATATATATCATCAAAAATACCCGTAGGCTACAATAACCGGTCATCTGACCCCACAGAAAGGCAAAAGCTCAAAAACCCCCAAGCCTAGGGCATCGACCACCATGATCACGCAGGATCGGTGTGACAGGAACTACCCCCCATGGTGTGGGTCCTATGAGACCCCTCAGGGTGGCTACTGCTAGCCCCCGCATCATGCCTACTCGAGCCCCCCTCATCTAGTTACCTATGCCGAAAGGATGCTGACTGCTCAGTCTCGCTCCCTCTCGAGCGACACAATGATCCACCTCCACTAAAATTAGGGACCCGCCCATCGAGGCGGCTAATATCTGCCTCCAGCTCCAACCATTGCTACACCAAGTCCATCTCCCACTGGCGATATATAGCCAAGTTCTCATCGCGTTGTGCCAAAGCCCTATCCCTCTCCGCCAGCTGCATCCGTAGGAGATCCCTCTCCCATGCAGCATCGGTATCCCCATCCTACCGGTGGTATGTAGCCCATGCATTTTCCTGCTCTGCCAGCTGCATGCGCAGGAGATCCCTCTCCCATAGCACATCCCCCAACTCCTCATCGTGCCTCCGTAGCAGCCCCTCCAATCGTGCATTCTCAGTGCATAACCCTGACTCCATGTCCTCCAAAATTGCCTGAGGCATTGGCATCTCTAGAATAATAGCCTGCTCTAGCTCCCACTACTCCGTGATGTCCTGCATCTCCGGCTGATCCAAAACCCCAAGATCCACATCCACATCATCCACCTCCACCATGTCCGCATCCTCCAACGGAGCTCCCCAATCATCTCTTGGTACCTCAGCACCCTCCCTACCTACTACTGCTACCTCTGAGCCTCCCAGTGGCCCCTCTCCTCGTCATAATTATAGTATGCACCACTGGTCATACTCTGCGGTAGTCTCGATGTCATCCACATCCAGGACGTCAATCACCACATTTGAATCCTCGCCAAGTGGCACAATGATTGGCCAGTCCAGGGTCCTCTCGTCCCCCCGGGGCCGATAGACCATGGGCTCACCAGGCAACCCCTAGCGCACCCCAAACTGTCGTGTCACCCGGCTATAAGGGAAGAACTCCTGCTCGGTCCCATGCTGCCCAATCAGCCATCGCCCCCTATGTACCCATCGAAGCCACTCTCCAACCTCAGGCTAGGCTGGAAAGTCCCGATAGGGGCACCAAAACACCTCCCCTGGAGCAAGCCGAGCGAAGGCATCAGAATAGTGCCCTATGACACCTGCCCACCATCAACTCTGTCCCTGCTCCTCAGACCACCGCCATAGAGCCGTGTAACCTATATCCTTATCCACCATCTCCACCCGAGTCATCCATGGTAACCCCACCGACCTCTCCATCACTATGTGCTACCAGGCCCAGCTCTATAACAGATAGCTGCAGCTAATCCCCTTCTACCTCTGAAAACGGACCTCATACAGCTTGCCATAGAGCTGTGCCAACAACGTCTGTCCCCACCTCATGATCAAAGGCTCATGCATCGAACACTCCACCAGCTGACAGACCACATCCAGCAGGTTCCACGGGAACCTCGTGCCTGATGAGTCAGGTAGCAGCATGTTGGAAATGAGGCCCATAAGTACTGCATGCCTCACTCCCAACACCCCCTTCTCTAGCCACCATCGAACTAGAATCTCGCCAATCTGGTAGTCACCCTCTACCCTCTCCACTAGGCTATCCACACCCACCTCCTCCCCATGCCCAAAGCAGCGTGTCAACATTGCTATCCGTTGATCGTGCAGACGTCATCCTGATCGGCAATCCATCTATCAAAATCCGTAGAATTTGATAGACATCCTCCAAGGTCACTGTCATCTCCCTTGTTGGGAGATGGAAGGTGTTGGTCTAGGGATCCCACAAGTTGATCAGGGCCATCAGATAGGCCCGATCCCCGACCACAGGCTCCAACCAAGTCACCTGCTTGAGCCCAAGGGCATCAAGCCACTCCCAGTCATCCAAAGTTAGTGCCTCTCGTGCTTCAGTGAAAATAGTAGGCACACGATATCGGCTCTTCACAACCTGCAAAAGAAAACAACACAAAAAAATTAAAATCATGAAAAACTGCATAAATAGTAACATGAATATACAACACTACATAAAACAATGTACAACTCAAAAACAACAAAATTCACAAAAATTCAAAACAAAAACAGTTTGTCAGTCTTAGGGTTTTTGTACTCTAAGTTTAAAACTGACAGACAAAATAAAAAACAAAAAAACAATTTTCAAATACAGTTTGTTAGTCTTAGGGTTTTTGTATTCTAAGTTTAAAATTGACAGACAACATAAAAAAACAAAAAACAAATTTTTAAATACAGTTTTTCAGTCTTAAGGTCTTTGTACTTTACGTTTAAAACTGACAGACAAAATAAAAAACAAACATAACAAAATTAACATGACAGTTTTTTACCTAGGGTTTTCAATCAAGTTTTTTAAAAAAAAAAATGATGAATCCAGCCGAAAAAACTAGGGTTCACGGTCAGTTTATCCTAAGGTTTTCATGTAACAAAAATAGCACAAAATACAAAATTTTTCTTTTACTTAAGGTTTACCTTACTGTCAAAAGGAAACAAATTTCAGACTGTTATCACGTCTTTTTAGCATACATGTAAACTAGGGTTTCATTTTTACGAAGCCAACTAAAAAGAAAAAATAAATTTTTAAACTAAGTTTTGAACTCAGATTTTTGTCTACCTAGAGTTTTTACCTAAGTCATAAGACAACAAGTCACACATAACGACATATAGTTAATCAGGGTTTTCATTTTTCAAATCAACAACAAACTACAAAAGAAGCAATAAATTATGGTATTAAAAATTGTAAACAACAAAATGCAAGCAATAACGAGGAGGATCACTTACTGGTCTCGCTTTGGCTTCGCCGCTCGATCCAATTCGTGCACTCATGATGTTGGGAGAAATTCGATAGCGCTTCGCTTCGCAGAATTAACCTCCTCCTCCTCAGAGCTCCAATTCGCTAGGAAAAACGAAGGCAAATGAGCCCAAAACTCAGTTTTGGCCTTTAAATAGGCATTTTGAGCTTGTAACTGTTATTCCCTGGGATGAGCGCTCTGGTTAGCACTTTTCCCACCCTGGGATGAATACTAAACTGGTATTCGTCCCACCCAAGAACGAATTCAGGGCAAAAATTTCAAAAACATAAAAAAAATGAACAAAATGACCCAAAAACAAACAATAAACTTGCCCGATGAAAGTGCTTTTGCACTTGACATTCCGGGCATGCAAAAATGATGTTAGGGTCACAAATTTTCACTATCCTACTCCCTAAGAAGGCTACCATAGCCGGACCGCTCCACGGGAAGACGGATTTTTGCCAATTTTAGCCCCAAAAAGTGTCACCAAAAGGGTTAACACCCACCAAAAATAGGTCTAAATGTCAAAAAACTGCACACACATTTAATGCTAAACATCTGAAGGCACCCTTACCTAAGTCATCATGGGTCAAGCGACTCATCGCTTTTCTCATGTAGGTCATTCCCTCATCGATTCGTCGCTTGAGGGGGTAGTCACACTTAGTCACCAATCAACAAATACACACCCAATCATGGAAATGGCATGCATTGAAAGAATCATTGGCAAAGACAATCATGCTCCTGCTTGGGGCAGTAAACAAGCAATAATCACAAGCTGATCAATCACTTGGCATTCATGAATCATGAACTCAAGGTTCCCACAGACAAAAGGTTGCACCCTTTGCCTATTCATGACTGATCAATGTCCAAGATCAAGTAACACCTCACCAAAAAAGGTTAACACTTGAATTGAGTTCCTTCGCTCGTCGAAAGCAAGGATTCAAGAATACATGCCCTTTCCATACTTGGGGCATCAAAATTTGGTTAGGTTACTGAGAAACCCTAATCATTAGTGCTTTGGTTATCTATTTTTGTTTGGTGTTGGGCCTTGCACAGCGCATCCCAAAAAGGGGCATCTATAGACACTAAAACAGCACCAATCCGATTATGTGACTGTAAACACTGATCGCATTGACACACACAGCCCCAATCATGAAGTCCCTAATCAGGGAGGAATATCCTTCCCCCTGGGAAGGCATGATTGCCAAGTGGCGCCTCTGCATTCCCAATTCAAGAGACCTCCAGGTCTATAAATTGGTGAGTTTGCTCACCCCAAAAGATACAGAGAAGGAGCATTTTGAGCAACGAAGTGCTGTCATTTTATTTTCACACCCACACCCTTTTGAGTTGTGTCTTTCACATCCTTGATCTCTTTTGGAAAGGAGGACATAGGGTGGTTATTGGAAGTGCAAATACGAAATGAAAACCTGACATTTGGCCACAATATCCCACCAAATTTGTTGACAATACCCCATAAGAGGTTTTGGACCCATCCCAAGTGGATTGGTGCCGAAATCGGGCCCAAAACGACGAGCGGCTTGCCCTCGGGCGCCCCCCACACTACTATAGTCCTAATCGCCCTACCTAAGAGCAATTGGAAATATATGGTAGATTTGCTTTCTGTTATTCTTGCATTTAATTCTATGCTGCTTAGATAGGTTGCCATTTAAATTTCACCTTTTTTTGAACAATTTTGATCATGTTTCTATCTTCGTTCGCCTTTACTAACTTGCAGGTAACCCCCATCAAATTCCTATTAATGGAGGCCTGATTGGGGAAATCTGACCATCTGGGTCTTCCCAAAACACCCCCAATTAGCTAATCCCAACTTTGCAGGTGATTTGGAGCTCCCCAGATGTGACATTTGGGACCGTGCCTTTCGGCATTTTTGTTGCAGGTCTATTCATCCCGCCCCAGAGCAAATTCAAATATATGAGGAATTTCTTGACTGTTCCATTTGTAGTGTTTCCTTTGTGAGGTCTTGATGCCCCTATAAAATTTTTAGATCATTTGGATATATGTTAGTTATCGTTTTATTTATATCTTGCATGCACTAATCGAAGGCGTGGGGATTGCATGTTTTATTTCATCCGTAGGTGCTACTGACTGTTTCTTGTTTCTTTGAACACAGTATTTAGACGTTAGAGGAGCAGCAAGGAGTCAAGACTCATCAACGCAAGCGGCGGTGATGTTTGGTCCACCCATTTTACATGTGGGCACGCGAAAGAAGGAATGGCATCCATGGATGTAACAAGAATGTATATTTAATGCTCCTAGCCCTTGGAAGGGGAGGAGGCGCATTGTAACCGAGTTCTGAAACATATCAATAAAAAGGGATGTCTTCCTTATTGGCTTTTGTTTTGTTTTTATTTGTTCATGCTTTCCCTCTTTTCATGCACTTTCAATTCATAGGATTTAGCGCTAAGTTTAGTTCGGTTTGCATCGCACTTGGAGTTTCCTTTTTTCTTTCGTATCCTTGTGCTTTCATTATGATCAGAGGTAATTTTAGGAAGGGCTTGCAGGGTAGAATCACTGAAAAAAATTATAGCCTCCTTTGATAGAAAAAACCTATCAATCCTTTCTTGAATGAGATGACATCCTATCCGCTGATTGCTCCAGGTATAATTCACTCCTCTAAGTTTTACATCCATCAACATGTTCGAGTTCACAAAGTCATTGAACTCATCAATGCTCCTAATAGGTGATCCATTTTCACCCATTTTTTTTAAAGGGTAAAGAGGAGTGTTAAAATCCCTAGCCAGAATCTAGAGGACATTATGGAAGATTTCACTCAGATTGCCTATGCTATAGAAGCTTACATTTAATTTTATCAATCCGAGGGAAATCTAGGTTAGATTTAAAAAGTAGCAATCCTATATAGATATGATCGTAGAAATTAATACTAAGTCTAGCTCAATTTCCAGTCCAAAATTTAGGTGTATACGTGTACAAAAAGAAATATAAAATTATGTAGGTATGAATTATGCAATATATGGTAAATATATGTAATCTATGGTGTATTTTAATTATGATGATCCTTGTGCAATTTCTATATTTTATGTATTTTATAATGTAGATCTAACTAATTCTAATCTAATGCAGGGGGCGAAAGATCTCAGGGACTGTCGATTAGGAGTGGGCATTGCCTCCTAAGTGGTAGTGTAGGTTATTTTCCCCTAGTTTACTCTATTAGTAACTAAATTTTATGATTTTATACTAATATTTATACATAATCTATGAATGCAGGTTACAAATCTTTACAAATTCCAAGCAAATAATAAGCAAATAACAAAATTGATACAATTTACCATATTTGAAGAAATACTATTTTATTGTTGAATATTCAACTGTACAAGCTCCACAGAGTAGTCTGTAACATAATTAATTCAGAATAATGTTGTATATAATGAATAATGCAGCAGGAGGAGTTATCCTGGTTTCTAATGTATTTTTATACTAAACTAATACAATACGCACAACTTTTTCCACGTATTTGTCTTGCTTGTATTTTGGAATGATGATTGTACGTAGATCACAAGATAACCTAAGACTAAATAAACTTTATTTTATCTTGGACCTACAAATATTCCTATTGGTCCAAGTGGCACCTACATAGAATATTATTTATCTAACTAACTCGTAATATGCATGTGTAAGACTTTTAAATTCCTTTATTTTAGGAAGACTTAACAGCTTTTACAACTTACAAATAAAATCATTACAAATCCTTTCATAAGGTTTTATCAACTGGATATATTCTTGTAACCATAATGGAGAAGCAAGATATGTTGAAACAATAAATATATTTGATTGTCGTCCATTTGATTATGATGTCCATGCTATGTCATCCACATTGTGTTGTCCACAGTCAATAACCTGATGGAGGTAATTCCTCAAAAGTGATCTTTTACCTTAAGTAATTACCATCAATAATTACTTTCGATAACTACCTTCAGTAATTTGAGACCATCTGCTAAATTTTACCAACTGCTAGTGGTTCTTCTTCATGTCTGAGGTACATGTTGTAACTTCTTCATCATTTACCTGCATTTAACTCAAAACTTAAGCAATTTTGATGTAAGTTAACCATAAATATCATATTTCCATATTTAACCATTTCCATTAATAATTCACATTTTATTTATAATAACGTGTAAAAACATATCAATTATTCCAGTAAAATAAGTAATTCTGATACAAAAATCAGTAACAATTAATCTCTCGTCATTCCCCTAGACTAAATCTTATGCATGTCCTCATGCATACAGAAAAGATAAATATAAGGGAAATAACATATTTATGCATGCATTATAGTTCCAGAAGAAGTATTACAATATCAAGAGATTATAATTTATAAAACATGTTCATTTTTGTATCAGACCTTCACAATAATTTTCATAGAAATAATACATAATCGAAATATCAATCAAATCAAAAATTAAATCTGTCATCTCTTGTATAGAGATCAAAGTATAGTAATCCAATAACCATAATAATCTCAAGAAGAATTAAAATCATAATTATTTGCATTAAACTTAAACATATTTTTAAACACAAAGAAAACAAAATATGATATAAAGAAAATAGTTTATATCTTTTGCAGGTACTATCTATCCATCCATTTATGTACAAATATACAAATAAACTATTTTTAAACATCATATTCAGAAATAAAATGAATATATATAAAATATATAAGTTTTATAAATACTAAAAAGTTTGTAATGATCATTGATCACTGGGCTCAGATCTTGGAAGGCCATCCTCTTTTCCTAGGTGGTTCATGTTCCTTCTTAAACTGTTGCACCTATCTTTTAGTTTTTTGTTTCGCAACTATTGTTTTAGCTAGTGTTTCTATAGTAAAAGTCTTAATGTGCTCGATTTCCTGGTAACTTCTCTTTTGTTTTGGAACTTTAGCCTGAGAAGAATGGAGATCCTCATTGTGAACCAACAGTTTGTCTTCTAAGGCAGACTCTTTATTAGCTGACACATTTGGTTGAGAGATATCTTCAGTTTGTTGAGAACTATCTTCATCGAGAATTTTTGAAAAGTCAATAATTTTATGAGTGGATATAGTCTTACTAGCATTGACCGATTTCCTAGGCTTTCTCTTGGATGTAGACAGTTTTGGCAGGGAACTTCTGATTGGTGGCGATTGACTGACAGGATTTTTAGGACCTGTAACCTTATCGTATTTAAGCTGTTTAATTAATTTGAACTGCATAGAAAGAGATTGCTGAATAATTTTATGTTTTTCTACTAAATCCATACTTAGTTTATCAATTTTTGTTTGAAGAGATTCATTTTGTGCTTTGAGATAAGACAAGGTTTTGTCAACAGTTTCATTTACAAGTAATTTTGGATTCTTGTCTTCTTTAGAAATTTCTATTATTTTTGTTTCTTTCCTGGATTGAATTCTGAATTTAACATTTTTTCATTTTTTATTTGAACTTCTAGGTTTTCCAACATGGTTATCAGAGTCACTTTCCTCTTCTATATATTGTGCATCTTCAGATTTCAAGCACTCCAAAATTTCAAGTGTATTAGACTCTTCTACAATTTGGCTCCATGATGCTTTTACTTCATGAGCCTTTTTCAAAATTATAATTTTAATCATACCATGATGAGAAATTAAATGTAACTTAGGTTGTCCTTCAGAATTTTCTGGTTTAACTCTCATAACTATAGATTTTAATGATTGACATAAGAAGTATGGAAGATTAATAACACAGTCCTCTTTGTCAGGGTATTTTAGGTTAAGAAGCATTTGAATGTGATAGGTAGAAAGAATAGACATTTGACCTTCAACAATAAAGAACTTGATAATAAGGACAGTTGCCTCTTGCCAAAGAAGGGGGAGTGTAGAGGTTGCTATCCCTCTAATTGAACCTTCTTTGTTTCTTATAAGTGAAAATTTTTCATCAAATCTCTTTACTAGTTGAGTGACACTTTTAGTAATTTTTGTAAAAGAGTGCACCAACCTCAGGCAGGTTTAAATTTTCAAAAATCATACTTGGGGTTATCTTTATTTTTAGATTTCTGACATGAGTTACCATAGTATTAGGATTACAATTCAGAATAAAATGTTGTTCTACCCATACATTGTATCCTTTAAATTTGGTAAGCACCTCCCACCAGTGAGCATTTTCAAATAGTTTGAATGTTACCCAAGTCATTCTATAAAAATCATCAATAAATAACATGAAGTAGCTCTCACCTTGTAGGCTCTTTGTACTTGTAGGACCACATAAATTAGTGTGAACTAATTCCAAAGGTTTGGATGAAGAAAATTATTTTGATATGAAACTGGATCTTGTTTGCTTGTCATAATTACATTGTGCACAAATTGTATTTGGGGGTTTTGTTATCCTGGGTAAATATTTGATTGTCTATTTATTGCTTATTTTCATTATGTTTTCAAAGTTCAAGTGACCCATCCTTCTATGCCATAACCAACTCTCATCCTCTTGAGATAAAAAATATTTTTCTCCTTTAATATCACTTAATACATAGAGATTGTTTGTAGTTCTACCGGCATCTACAATAATCTTTCCTATTTTGGATTTCCTAATCTCACATCCATTTGGGTGAAATGTGATTGTGTGCCCTTGATCACAAAGTTGACTAACACTTAGTAAATTGTGCTTCAATCCTTCAACATACAACACATTTTTTGTCTTTGATTTTCCATTATCCAAACTCAAAGTCCTTTTTCCAATAATTTTTGCAGAAGCATTATCACAAAATTTTACTGTTCCTCCATTTATTTTCTTGAGAGAAATAAATTTACTTTTTTCACCTGTCATATGACTTGAACAACCGCTATCAATGTACCACTAATTTCCTTCATTTTGCACATGAATAATTATTTGTATCAAAATAGATTTTTCTTTTTCTTGTTCCTTATTTTTCTAGAATTTTGAAGATATCTCCCGAATTGTTTGACTTTCCTCCTTCTTGCTTGACTTAGGAAGTTCAGGAAACACTGTTTTACACAATTTATATTTGTGTTCAAAATTTTCATATTTGTAACACATGACATCATTGAGTGGTATAAATAAATTTCTATTGATGATACCAACATCATTTTTTACATGGACCATGCAATATGCTGCTTTATAACCATATTTGTTACATGAAAAATAGTAACCATGAAAGAAGTATTGAAATCTATTTGATTGCCTTGGATGATGTGGTTGTATGCCATTTCTATGATTGAATTTTGTCCATGACGATTCTCTAATTTCTTCCTTCTTATTCCTTAATACATCACCATAGGTCATGGGATTTGTCTCTTTTGAGCTTGATTCTTCCTTTTGTAATTTAATATTTTTTTGTGACCTATTCTTAGACTTTTCAATTTCCTTTCTTAGAGAAACAACCTCATGTTCCAATTTTTCACATTCCAAATATTTTGCCTTTAGTTTCTCAATCATTACTTCTTCAATTTTCTTTATCTCTTCAACCTTTACTTTTAAGTTTGTGAGATCTTGTAGAAACTTTTTCAATCTTGAATTCTTCTCTCCTACCCTTTTTAATTCTACAAGAGTAGTAGTAAGTTCCTCCTCTATGTCAACCAAACCTTTCTTTTCATTTTTTTGGAGTTGTTTTGTTGATTTCAAACATATGAGCAAATTCTATCACTTTAGTATCCAAGTGTGTTCTTGTAAGATATTTCCTCAAGTTGTTAGGCTTACCTAAAGGAACCTGCTCTGATACCAATTGAAGAACACAATATTATACTAAGAGGGAGGATGAACAATATAAGATCAAAACTTTTACTTTTCCTTACAAATGATAACAACAATAATATCAATATAATAAATGAAACAATTCATAAATTATCACAGACATGAGAGACACAGATTTAACGTGGTTCACCCAATATGGGCTATGTCCACGGAGAAAATATTTCTTATAAATTTTCTCAACCAATCTCTTGGAAACAAATTCCCTATTATAATATTTATGGCACCAACCCAAAGGAGACACCAATCCCCTATGCTCAAGTTCGTTATCCATAGGAGACACCAATCCCCTGTGCTAAAAAATTATCATAAAACTTGCACAAATCTACCTCAAACCTGCTCACACAACCTGCATAATTCTACCTCAAAATTTGCTCAAATATACTCACAAAAATCTGCTCATAAACCTGCTTAATTTTGCTTATGAACCTGCTCATAAATTCTCATGAACCTGCTCATAACATTCCCATTTCTTGCATGCAAACAATGCTTATATATACCCAAAAACAATAATATACAATATGCAAATTTACTTCACAAATATGATATTTAACCCTTGCACATTCATTCACAATTTCATTCAAAGCAATATATAAGTTTGCTCACAAAATTGACTTACAATATTTGCACATTCAATTCCAATTTCATTCAACACTAATGCACATTAATTTTTCTTTCAAACCCTAGCACACATATTTTCAATTTTCAATTTTCAATCAAAGAAATGCACATAAAATTAATCCTTATATCTCCACCTTAAAATATTCCTTTCAAACAATTCATCTTGAGAAGGAGTTAAAACACCATACCTCTAAAATCTGCCTTGATGAAGATGTGCCCTCAAAAACCTATCTCAAAAATAATTTTCTTTTTGGTCCTTTAAAATTCGGTTAGTGATTTTCAAATTATAACATAGATAGAAAAATCATCCACTGAAATCTCTCCAAAATATCCACAGTAAATCTAGAAAATAATACCTTGTTTCTTCTTTTAATATTTTAAAAGAAGCTTTTAAAACCCTTAAATTTCAACTCATAATACATAGAATATGATAATCAATAAGTACACCTTATAACTCTTAACTTTTAATCAATCAACAATACACCCTAATTTTCAACTCACAATGCACGAATATAATAATCATTAAGTACACCTTATAACTCCTAACTTATAATCATTCAACAATACACCCTAATTTTCAATTCATAATGCACAAAATGTAATAATAATTAAGTTCACCTTATAACCCCTAACTTTAGATTATAATCAAAAAAAAAATTCATACCTTGCTCAATATGTTTGTGCACTTCAAATTTTATTAACTGTCGTCAAATCCAAGCAACCTTAGTGTGTTTCCAAAAATAATCAACAACCATCATCAAATGCCAAGCAAAATACACTAGACGGGTTTCGACCTGCTGACCTCTTCAACATAGTGCTATCACGAGCGCCCTGACCAACTATGCTACCGCATTGGTTGAAACCAAAAGGATCTCCCACTAATATATCTCTATCCTCAGTGCACAATCTGAAAAACTCAAATACCCAAAATGACATCTAGGGGTTGCGACCCTGCGACCTTTCCAAAACAGTGTTATCACGAGCACCCAGATCAACTGTGCTACCACATTCGTTGAAACCAAAAGGATAACCCACTAATATATCTCTTCTTTAGCATGTAATTCAAAAAACTCAAGCACCCAAAATGACATCCAGGGATTTCGACCCTGTAACCCTTCTCCCAACACTGCTCACACCAACCAACCAACCATTGGGATACTCCAGATGGGTGAGACCTAAAATGTGCGCACACATATTTGTCAATGCCAGCACCTACATACTCTAAAATTTTACTATATCTTTTATCTTCACCATTCACAAGATTCATGCTCAAGAATTATTAACAAAAATGCTTGCGGTAAATTCCAAAGGTGAAAGGGCAATGTATTTATATGCTTTATCTTCAAATTTTCCAAGGTCGGCGTATATTTCGAAACCTCAAAACGTTGGCCCTTTTTGAGTTTAAATGTTATAACATAAGCTTTATATTATAATATTATTATTTTAGATCTTTGGCCTTAATATTTAAACCTTCCCTCAATTTTTAAGTCTTGGCCTTTTTCTTTTAAACCTTGGACCCAAATCACTTTTTTATAAGCCTTGTCCCAACCAACCTGTTTGACCTTCTTTATAATATTTAAATTAAATATTATAAACTTTTTTTTTACAACAATTTTTCTTGCTTTTAGATATACCTTACCTTGAATAATATATCTCTCTTGAATACCATGCAACCTTTGAGATCAATTCTTTGACATCAATGACAACTCTTGACATCAATTCTTTGACATCAATGACAACTTAATATGCTCAATATTTCTAACAGGCGGAAGATGAGGTGTGGGATAGGCATGTTAAAGAGATATAATAGAGGTATCCCATATGATGACTAATTATTTTCCATATAATATACAAAATATTACAATATCACTATAAGGATGAATACAATCAATGAAAATATTGGTGCACCTAGATGCTCTAAAACCACGTGATCAAGTCTATTTTATAAGAAATAAGGACACTCTTTATTGTGAAAGATCCAATGAATCTATAAAAAGAAAAGTCCAATAATAATGTCTTATCTACCATAAAATTGTCTCTTTTAAAATGAATAACAATTAGTGTTATTATGGTAGAACTACACACATTGTAGGGAATTATCATATCAAAAAAAGAAGATAATGAGAAAACTAAAAGATGCTAATAGAAAAAATATAAGCAATGAGAACTCGGAACCCCAAGATCCACATCCACATCATCCACCTCCACCATGTCCACATCCTCCAGTGGAGCTCCCCAATCATCTCCTGGTAAGTCGACACCCTCCTCGCCTACTACTGCTGCCTCCACGCCTCCCAATTTCCCCTCTCCCTACCATCGCCATAGTACTGGTCATACTCTGCTGTAGTCCTGACATCATCCATGTTCGAGATGTCAATCATCGCATCTGAATCCTCGCCAAGTGGCATAATGACTGGTCGGTCCAGAGTCCTCTCGTCCCCCTAGCACCGATAGACCATGGGCTCACCAGGCAACCCCTAGAGCACCCCAAACTGTCATGTCACCCGACTGTAAGGGAAGAAATTCTACTCGGTCCCATGTCGCCCAATCAGCCACTGCCCCCTACATACCCGTCGAAGCCACTCTCCAGCCTCAGGCCAGGCTGAATAGTCTCGATAGGGGTGCCAGAACACCTCCCCTAGAGCAAGTCGAGTGAAGGCATTAGCATAGTGCCCTATGGCACCTGCCCACCACTGACTCTGTCCTTGCTCCTCAAACTGCCACCACAGAGCTATGTAACCTATATCCTTATCCACCATATCTGCACAAGTCATCTACGATAACCCCATCGGCCTCTCCACTGCTATGTGCTGCCAGGCCCAGCGCTATAATAGATAGATGCAACTAATCCCCTTCTGCCTTCGAACATAGAGCTTGTATAGCTCGCCATAGCGCTGTGCCAACAGTGTCTGCCACCACCTCATGATTAAAGGCTCATGTGTCGAACACTCCACCAGCCAACAAACGACATCCAGCAAGTTCCATGGGAACCTCGTGCCTGATGAGTCAAGTAGCAGCATTTTGGAGATGATGCCCATAAGTACTGCATGCATCACTCCCAACACCCCCTTCTCCAACCACTATCGAACTAGAATCCCACCAATCTAGTAGTCACCCTCTGCCCTCTCCACTAGGTTGTCCACACCCACCTCCGCCCCGTGCCTAAAGTAGCATGTCAGCACTGCTTTTTGCTGATTATGCAGTGTCGTCCTGATCGGTAATCCATCTATCAAAATCCAAAGAATCTGATAGACATCCTCTAAGGTCACCGTCATCTCCCCTGTTGGGAGATGGAAGGTGTTGGTCCGGGGATCCCACAAGTTGATCAGGGTCGTCATATAGGCCCGATACCCGACCACAGGCTCTAGTCGAGTCACCTGCTTGAGCCCAAGGGCATCAAGCCACTCCCAGTTAGCCAAAGTCAGCACCTCTCACGCTTCAGTAAAAATAGTAGGCACACGATACCGACTCTTCACAACTTGCAAAAGAAAACAACACAAAAACATTAAAATCATGAAAAACTGCATAAATAGTAACATGAATATACAACAATCCATAAAACAATGTACAATTCAATAACAACAAAATTCACAAAAATTCAAAACAAAAACAGTTTTTCAGTCTTAGGGTTTTTTACTCTAAGTTTAAAACTGACAGGCAAAAAAAAAAAATTCAAATACAGTTTGTCAGTCTTAGGGTTTCTGTATTCTAAGTTTAAAACAGACAGACAACATAAAAAAACAAAAAACAAATTTTCAAATATAGTTTGTCAGTCTTAGGGTCTTTGTACTTTAAGTTTAAAACTGACAGACAAAATAAAAAAACAAACATAACAAAATTAACATGACAGTTTTTACCTAGGGTTTTCAATCAAGTTTAAAAAAAAAAAAAAAATGATGAATCCAGCCAAAAAAACTAGGGTTCGCGGTCAGTTTATCCTAAGGTTTTCATGTAACAAAAACAGCACAAAATACAAAATTTTTCTTTTACTTAAGGTTTACTTTACTATCAAAAGGAAACAAATTTTAGACTGTTATCACATCTTTTCAGCATACATGTAAAATAGGGTTTCATTTTTACGAAACCAACTAAACAGAAAAAATAAAATTTTAAACTAAGTTTTGAACTCAGTTTTTTTGTCTACCTAGAGTTTTACCTAAGTCATAAGACAACAAGTCACACATAATGACATACAATTAATCAGGGTTTTCATTTTTCAAATCAACAACAAACTACAAAAGAAGCAATAAATTATGGTATTAAAAATTGTAAACAACAAAATGCAAGCAATAACGAGGAGGATCACTTACTGGTCTCGCTTCGGCTTTGCCACTCAATCTATTTTGTGTACTCATGATGTCGGGAGAAATTCGACAGCGCTTCACTTCATAGAATTAACCTCCTCCTCCTCAGAGCTCCAATTCGCCAAGAAAAACGAAGGCAAATGAGCCCAAAACTCAGTTTTGGCCTTTAAATAGGCATTTCGAGCTTTTAACCGTTCTTCCCTGGGACGAGCGCTCTAGTTAGTGCTCATCCCACCTCGGGAAGAATACTACACTGGTATTCGTCCCACCCAAGAACGAATTCAGGGCAAAATTTTCAAAAACATCAAAAAAATGAACAAAATGACCCAAAAACAAATAATAAACTTGCCCAATGAAAGTACTGTTGCACTTGACATTTATACGATGGGATGTATTAACCAAATCATATATATATATATATATATATATAAATTTTAAATAGTGTTAATTATTTTATAGTTTCAATATAATTTTTATAAATTTTAAATCATTTTTAATATTTTTTAAATTAAAATTCAATTTCAAATAAATTTAGATTAAACTTCATGAAAAGGTAGTTATAAATGAAACATATTAAATGGTTATAAATATATTTATATATAGCTTTTAAACAGTGTTAATTATTTTATAATTTTAATATAATTCTTATAAATTTTAAATCATTTTTAATATTTTTGAAATTAAAACTCAGTTTCAAGTAAACTTAAATTAAACTCCGTGAAAAGGTAGTTATAAATGAAACATATTAAATGGTTATAAATAACATATAATTAAATGTTATTTACATTTTTAAATCCTTTAAATATGATATATTTTAAATATTATAATTTTTTAATATTTTTATATATTTTTATAAATTGTAAATTATATTTAATATTTTTAAAATTAAAATTCCAACAATAAAATATTTTTAGAAGTAGGAAATTACTTCCCCTCAAAAATCAACTCTAAAAGTACACGTGTAACAACCGTTTTCGCTCCTCAAAATCGGCGTAACCCGTTTTTCTTCGACTAAAATTAATACTCTGATCTAGCAACTAATTTTAATAACAAAATTATAAACTTCCACTCAAACATCATCTCCAAAAGTACACGTGTAACAACCGTTTTCGTTCCTCAAAATTAGCGTAACCCATTTTCGTTTTTTTACAACCGACTAAAATTAATACTCTCATCTAGCAACTAGTTTTAACAACAAAATATTAACTTCATAGAATAGCTTCTATAAATTCATTAAGTAAAGATAAACTTCATAGAATAACTTCTATAAATTCTGTAAGTAAAGATAAAACTAAGAGATTCGATTATTTAATGTGATAAGCACTCTGATGATTATAATTAACTTAACCTTTCCAAATATATATTATTAAAAATATAAATGATTTTTATTTTTATTAAAATAAAATTAAAATATTTTAAGTGTTCCTTGGAATTGTTTGGATGTAATTTAAAACAAAACCTTTATATGCCATAAAAGTAAAGAGTAAAAGATAAAATATTTTTTTATTAAAGTAAAGAATAAAAAATAAAATAAATTTTTATATTTTAATAAAAAATAATACAAAATATGTAATATAGTTATTTAACTATTTAATTGTAAAAATATAATATACAACCCAAAAAATTAAGCCTTAGACATTTTTTCAAAATTTTAAAATTTCTATCTTTAAAACACTCAATTTATAAGCTGTTAGGAGATCTTCATTTCGGTTAGGCATGGTTCGGTTGCCAAGATGACAAGTGATAACATGCAGATGTATCCACCTCCAACACATGGAAGAGGAGAGAAGAGAGATCCAAGATGAAGAAGTGCAGCAACACTCTTCACAAAGTTTTCAGAAGAGAAGTTTGCAGCAAACAACAATCTTTTGAACTTGACAGAATACCTATCTTCTCAGGCCACTTTGAAGCGACGGTATGGGCTTGGAATCCAATTTCAAATCCTCGTAAACAATTGCATTTTCTTATATTCTTTCATATATTTAGATATAGGAGAACTTATTTTGAAGGGGAAAAATAGAAACAGAGGGAAACTCTCTATACTAATCTTGAATTCGCTAAAATGGCCGAAATTATAATTTTTCAGATGATGGCAGAGGAGCTTGCTTCACGTCTCACAAGGATTATGGAATTGTCCGATAAGCTCATCTTTCTGTTAGGGGCCAAAGGAGAAATAATAGCAGTTTGTAGAGGTTAGGCATAACCGCTATCTTTGGTCAAGACATGTCTCATTACTTTTTAACTACTTCACAGGAAGGTAATACTGTAATTCTTTCAATAAACAGACCACAGCCAGACCTGGCAACTTAGGGATCCTGACTTGGATTCGAAAGTCGAAAATATTGCTTTCGACAAGAAATCCCAATCGTTACTGATCAATTGGATCAGCCATTACCCACCACGAGGTCGAATTACTCGAATCAGGGAACAGTTAAGTGTATAAGTCTTGAAAACGTTGCAGTGTTCGTTGTTATTATTATTATTATTATTGATAGGAATGCCGTCCTAATTATGCAGTGCTTGAAAATCAGGTCGATTTTAGAGGGAAATGGGAGAAGCGAAGCTACGCCAATGTTTGCAGAGGAATCACTGACGCGTTGCTCTTTCAAAATTAGTCTTCCTCACCGTAGGGTTTTTGGTCGGCATGCTCATGAGGATCGGTAATACTAACATTCCAAGTTAAAAAAAAAAAAAAAAAACCAAAAAACTGTATAGATAATAGGATAGTTCAAGAACCCTGAAGTCTACTCTGGATTCTATTTTATTGAATTAAGTGAGGTTTTCGATCTTAGTTATATCTTTAGTGCACATGAAAGACTCTCTTTTAACTTCGAGGTGACGAATTATAAGATGTCTCCTTAAAATATTGTGTGTTTTTGTTTGAATTTATAAAATTAACCTCCATACCATACAATATCGACTTACTATGTTCTGTTTCGATTTTCATAGTTCTTATTTATGATTAATGGTGGTTATTCATTAAACGCTATACGGTTTCTTTCAGTTATCCGTTTTCTATGTAATGTATTATCGATATGCTTAACCTTAACACACTCTATTTTCTATTTCCTTATGGTTGCATTTTTAGATAGAAATAAATGTGTAGTTATTAACATACATTTTTTACTCATTCTTTGTTTACTTGTTTCAGTATCGATGTTTACGATCTGGATAGCGGCAACCACATTTCCACAATACTGTCGAGGGGTTATTTAGAACTCGGAAAGTATTAACCTTGTGCTTAGAAACGCTTCTCAATGTCCATAGTCGAAATTCACCTACAAACATCTCATCTTTAATTATTTATTTTATTTTTTAAATTTCTCTCTTCTGGCATCCAGCACGTGGAACGAGGCCATGCTCATGATATTTGGAAATATACTAAATATGGTTGAGATCGAGGTTTATTCGAAAAAGGATGGAATTCTTCTCAAAGAGATCGAACTTGATCGTGAGCTAAAGTTTTGTCTATGTGATATGACATTACTCATAAAATGGCAGAACAGAGGTTTACAGTTACTTAATGTGGTTGCTGAAGAAAATCCTGTGACTGCAATGCAAACAAATATTGATTTGTTTGGAGATTTTTTCGTTACTGTTGTTTTTCCCAAGACACAGACGTTTTTGGTCAATCTTGCGGAACGAAGAGAGATATGGAGTGTAGATGGGAAACATGTGGCCACACTTGAGAACCACCCGGTACTCTCCGATCCAAGTTATTTTGAAATACAGAGGACTACGGAGGACGGCGATATTTTTTTTTCTGCATACACCGATAAAAATTATGCTGATTCTGTTATTTATGCTATTTATGGTATGTAATAACAAATCAATTTTGTGTGTATTTCAAATGGTTAAGTTTTTCTGATATCTGATGAAGTTTGCTATACTTTGTCTGTATATTTTAAAGGGGATGAGGACATGGACGTGGACATAGCACCACGTACGATCCATATTAGCAGCCTTCTCACAGGGAAAAGTTTGGGGACGATATCTCCGACTAATGCAAATGCGTCTGCAGCGTTGAAAGGACTAACTGCACTGAGATACAGTGAAAGCAGGAATGAGATCTTCTGACACTAGGGTCACAAATTGTCACTATCCTACTCCCTAAGAAGGCTACCATAGCCGGACCGCTCCATGGGAAGACGGATTTTTGCCAATTTTAGCCCCGAAAAGCGTCACCAAAAGGGTTAACACCCACCAAAAATAGGTCTAAATGTCAAAAAACTGCACACACATTTAACGCTAAATATCTAAAGGCACCCTTACCTAAGTCATCGTGGGTCAAGCGACTCATCGCTTTTCTCATGTAGGTCATTCCCTCATCGATTCGTCACTTGAGGGGGTAGTCACACTTAGTCACCAACCAACAAATACACACTCAATCATGGAAATGGTATGCATTGAAAGAATCATTGGCAAAGACAATCACGCTCCCACTTGGGGCAGTAAACAAGCAATAATCACAAGCTAATCAATCACTTGGCATTCATGAATCATGAAATCAAGGTTTCCACAGATAAAAGGTTGTGCCCTTTGCCTATTCATGACTGATCAATGTCCAAGATCAAGTAACACCTCACCGAAAAAGGTTAACACTTGAATTGAGCTCCTTCGCTCGTCGAAAGCAAGGATTCAAGAATGCATGCCCTTTCAATACTTGGGGCATCAAAATTTGGTTAGGTTACTGAGAAACCCTAATCATTAGTGCTTTGGTTATCTATTTTGGCTTGGCGCTGCACCTTTCACAGCGTATCGTAAAAAGGGGCATCTATAGACACCAAAACAACACCAATCCGATTATGTGACTGCAAACACTGATCGTATTGACACACACAACCCCAAGGGCAGCCTCCAAAGGTTAAACAGTGGTCCTAACCACTCACACAACAGTTTTGGAAGGTCATAGATTAATTTGGCACCTTCAAGCACTTTGCTCAATACTTGTTCCACCTAGGGACGATTTGAAACTGGGATTCGTCCCACCCAGGGACGAATAGCAGTATTCACTCTAGGGTGGGGCGAATAGCAGGTTTGATAGGCAAAAATTCAAATCTTGACAAATGACAGCTCAGATCCGCCACTTAACGCTTCCTTCATTGCATGGGAGTGTGGGTGAGCGTTTTCGAGCGTTAGAGGCAGTTACAAGGGGCAGTCATGAATTCCCTAATCACGGAGGAATCTCCTTCCCCTTGGGAAGGCATGATTTCCAAGTGGCGCCTCTGCATGCCCAATTCAAGAGACCTCCAGGTCTATAAATTGGTGAGTTTCCTCACCCCAAAAGATACAGAGAAGGAGCATTTTGAGCAACGAAGTGTTGTCATTTTATTTTCATACCCACACCCTTTTGAGTTGTGTCTTTCACATCCTTGATCTCTTTTGGAAAGGAGGTCATAGGGTGGTTATTGGAAGCGCATATCCGAAACCAAAACCTGATATTTGGCCACAATATCCCACAAAATTTGCCAACAATACCCCACAAGAAGTTTTGGACCCATCCCAAGTGGATTGGTGCCAAAATTGGGCCCCAAACGGTGGGCAGCCTGCCCTTGGGTACCCCCCACACTGCTATAGTCCTAATCGTCCCACCTCAGAGCGATTGGAAATCTATGGTAGATTTACTTTCTGTTATTGTTGCATTTAATTATATGATGCTTAGATAGGTTGGCATTTAAATTTCACATTGTTTTGAACAATTTTGATTATGTTTCTATCTTCGTTCACCTTTACTAATTTACAGGTAACCCCCATCAAATTCTCGTTAACAAAATCCTTATTCAGGAAATCTGACCATTTGGGTCTTCCTAAAACACCCCCAATTAGCTAATCCCAACTTTGTAGGTGATTTGGAGCTCCCTAGATGTGATATTTGGGACCGTGCCTTTTGGCATTTTTATTGCAGGTCTATTCGTCTCGCCCCGGAGCAAATTCAAATCTTTGAGGAATTTCCTAACTATTCCATTTGCAGTGTTTCCTTTGTGATGTCTTGATGCCCCTTTCAAATTTTTAGATCATTTGGATATATGCTAGTTATCGTTTTATTTATATCTTGCATGCACTAATCGAAGGCGTGGGGATTGCATGTTTTATTTCATCCGTAGGTGCTACTGACTGTTTCTTGTTTCTATGAATGCAATATTTGGATGTTAGAGGAGCAGCAAAGAGTCAAGACTCATCAACACAAGCGACGATGATGTTCGGCCCACCCATTTTACATGTGGGCACGTGAAAGAAGGAATGGCATCCATGGATGTAACAAGAACGTATATTTAACGCTCCTAGCCCTTTGAAGGGGAGGAAGCACATTGTAACCGAGTTTTGAAACATATCAGTAAAAAGGGCTATCTTCTTTATTGTCTTTTGTTTCATTTCGATTTGTTCATGCTTTCCCTCTTTTCATGCACTTTCAATTCATAGGATTTAGCACTAAGTTTAGTTTGGTTTGCATCGCACTTGGAGTTTCCTTTTTGCTTCAGTATCCTCATGCTTTCATTATGATCAGAGGTTATTTTAGGAAGGGCTTGCAGGGTAGAATCACCAAACAAAATTGTAGCCTCCTTTGATAGAAAAAACCTATCAATCCTTTCTTGAATGAGATGACATCCTATCCACTGATTGCTCCAGGTATAATTCACTCCTCTAAGTTTTACATCCATCAACATGTTTGAGTTCACAAATTCATTGAACTCATCAATGCTCCTAATAGGTGATCCATTTTCACCCATTTTGTCTGAAGGGTAAAGAGGAGTGTTAAAATCCCCAACCAGAATCCAGGGGACATTATGGAAGATTTCACTCAGATTGCCTTTGCTATAGAAGCTTACATTTAATTTTATCAATCCGAGGAAAATCTGGGTTATATTTAAAAAGTAGCAATCCTATATAGATATGATCATAGAAATTAATACTAAGTCTAGCTCAATTTCCAGTCCAAAATTCAGGCGTATACGTGTACAAAAAGAAATATAAAATTATGCAAGTATGAATTATGCAATATATGGTAAATATATGCAATCTATGGTGTATTTTAATTATGAGGATCCTCATGCAATTTCTATATTTTATGTATTTTATAATGCAGATCTAACTAAGTCTAATCTAATGCATGGGGCAAAAGATCTCAGGGACTGTCGATTAGGAGTGGGCATTTCCTCCTAAGTGGTAGTGTAAGTTATTTTCCCCTAGTTTACTCTATTAGTAACTAGATTTTATGATTTTATACTAATATTTATACATAATATATGAATGCAGGTTACAAATCTTTACATATTCAAAGCAAATAATAAGCAAATAACAAAATTGATACAAGTTACCATATTTGAAGAAATACTATTTTATTGTTGAATATTCAACTGTACAAGCTCCACAGAGTAGTCTGTAACATAATTAATTCAAAATAATGTTGTATATAATGAATAATGTAGCAGGAGGAGTTATCCTGGTTTCTGATGTATTTTTATACTAAACTAATACAATACGCACAACTTTTTCCACGTATTTATCTTGCTTGGATTTTGGAATGATGATTGTACATAGATCACAAGATAACCTAAGACTAAATAAACTTTATTTTATCTTGGACCTACAAATATTCCTATTGTTCCAAGTGGCACCTACATAGAATATTATTTATCTAACTAACTCGTAATATGCATATGTAAGACTTTTCAATTCCTTTATTTTAGGAAGTCTTAACAACTTTTACAACTTACAAATAAAATCATTACAAATCCTTTCATAAGGTTTTATCAACTGGATATATTCTCGTAACCATAATGGAGAAGCAAGATATGTTGAAAAAATAAATATATTTGATTGTCGTCCATTTGATTATGATGTCCATGCTATGTCATCCACATTGTGTTGTCCACAGTCAATAACCTGATGGAGATAATTCCTCAGAAGTGATCTTTTACCTTAATTAATTACCATCAGTAATTACTTTCGGTAACTGCCTTTAGTAATTTGAGACCATCTGCTAAATTTTACCAACTGCTAGTGGTTCTTCTTCATGTCTGAGGTACATGTTGTAACTTCTTCATCATTTACCTGTGTTTAACTCAAAACTCAAGAAATTTTGATGTAAGTTAACCATAAATATCATATTTCCATATTTAACCATTTCCATTAATAATTCACATTTTATTTATAATAACGTGTAAAAACATATCAATTATTCTAGTAAAATAAGTAATTCTGATACAAAAATCAGTAACAATTAATCTCTCATCATTCCCCTAGACTAAATCTTATGCATGTCCTCATGCATACAAAAAATATAAATATAAGGGAAATAACAGATTTATGCATGCATTATAGTTCCAGAAGAAGTATTACAATATCAAGAGATTATAATTTATAAAACATGTTCATTTTTGTATTAGACCTTCACAATAATTTTCACAAAAATAATACATAATCAGAATATCAATCAAATCAGAAATTAAATCTGTCATCTCTTGTATAGAGATCAAAGTATAGTAATCCAATAACCATAATAATCTCCAGAAGAATTAAAATCATAATTATTTGCATTAAACTTAAACATATTTTTAAACACAAAGAAAACAAAATATGATATAAAGAAAATAGTTTATGTCTTTTGCAGGTACTATCTATCCATCCATTTATGTACAAATATACAAATAAACTATTTTAAACATCATATTCTGAAATAAAATGAATATATATAAAATATATAAGTTTTATAAATACTAAAAAGTTTGTAATGATCATTGATCACTGGGCTCAGATCTTGGAAGGCCATCCTCTTTTTCTAGGTGGTTCATGTTCCTTCTTAACCTGTTGCACCTATCTTTTAGTTTTTTGGTCCGCAGCTATTGTTGTAGCTAGTGTTTCTATAGTAACAATATTAATGTGCTTGATTTCGTGGTCACTTCTCTTTTGTTTTGCAACTTTATCCTGAGAAGAATGGAGATCCTCATTGTGAACCAACAGTTCGTCTTCTAAGGCGGACTCTTTATTAGCTGACACATTCGGTTGAGAGATATCCTTAGTTTTTTGAGAACTATCTTCATCAAGAATTTTTGAAAAGTCAATAATTTTATGAGTGGATATAGTCTTACCAGCGTTGATCTATTTCCTAGGCTTTCTCTCGGATGTAGACAGTTTTGGCGGGGAAGTTCTAATAGGTGGCGATTGACTGACAGGATTTGCAGGACCTGTAACCTTATCGTATTTAAGTTGTTTAATTAATTTGAACTATACAGAAAGAGATTGCTGAACAATTTTATGTTTTTCTACTAAATCCATACTTAGTTTATCAATTTTTGTTTGGAGAGATTCATTTTGTGCTTTGAGATAAGACAAGGTTTTGTCAACTGTTTCATTTACAAGTAATTTTGGATTCTTGTCTTATTCAGAACTTTCTATTATTTTTGTTTCTTTCCTGGATTGAATTCTGAATTTAACATTTTTTCATTTTTTATTTGAACTTCTAGGTTTTCCAACATGGTTATCAGAGTCAAATTCCTCTTCTGTAGATTGTGCATCTTCAGATTTGGAGCACTCCAAAATTTCAAGTGTATTAGACTCTTCTACAATTTGGCTCCATGATGCTTTTACTTCATGAGCCTTTTTCAAAATTATAAGTTTAATCAGACCATGATGAGAAATTAAATGTAACTTAGGTTGTCCTTCAGAATTTTTTGGTTTAACTCTCATAACTATAGATTTTAATGATTGACATAAGAAGTATGGAAGATTAATAACACAGTCCTCTTTGTCAGGGTATTTTAGGTTAAGAAGCATTTGAATGTGATAGGTAGAAAAAATAGACATTCGACCTTCAACAGTAAAGAACTTGATAATAAGGACAGTTGCCTCTTGCCAAAGAAGGGGGAGTGTAGAGGTTGATATCCCTCTAATTGAACCTTCTTTGTTTCTTATAAGTGAACATTTTTCATCAAATCTCTTTACTAACTGAGTGACACTTTTAGTATTTTTTGTAAAAGAGTGCACCAACCTCAGGCAGGTTTAAAATCTCAAAAATCATACTTGGGGTTATCTTTATTTTTAGATTTCTGACATGAGTGACCATAGTATTAGGATTACAATTCAGAATAAAATGTTGTGCTACCCCTATATTGTATCCTTTAAATTTGGTAAGCACCTCCCACCAGTGAGCATTTTCAAATAGTTTGATCACATAGTCACTCGGACTTTGTGTGTCAATGGAAGATGGTTCGCTACGTGTTTGGAATACAGGCTTGGGCATTATGATTAGAGAGATCCTACAATATTGGAAGACACGGGAGTAGTTTTAGAGGCTAGCAAGGATTTCTTGATATAAAACACCCTTCTCTTTTTTTTATGTTTATATATTTTTTATGAGTTTTTTTTTCTTTTTTTTTATGTTTTTAGTATTGAAAATATACAGGGTACAATTTTTTTTTTCTTGTTTTTTTTTAAAAGAACAATACTAAAACGTAAATTATACAATGAAGGTAGAGCTAAAAATACATAATTTATACAGAAAACAAGTTTATGTAATTTGTACAGAAAATAGGATTACAAAAGCGAATACGTAATTTGTACAAAAAATAGTCTTACGAAATCAAATACGTAATTTGTATAGAAAAAGATATTAGCAGATAATCTATTTTATATATAACCCTAAATATTTCCTTAAAATACGTATTACAAAAATACAAATTACTAAAATATGTATTACCAGATAAAACCCTAAAAATAAGTTTTTCTCAAAACCCTAATGACGGATTCTAAACTTATTTGTAATAAAAATAATTTATTAAGCCCCATATTTGGAGAACTCTGATTAAAAATAAAAAAGTACCTTTTAATAACAAGGAAGACAAAAAGAAAGAATAATGAAGAAGAAAAAATAATATCTTACCTGTCGCCTGTCGCTTGTTGCAATCGCAGAAGAAAGTCGTAGCCACCTCACGTAATTTACTCTCAATCAATTTTTTTCGTCACCGACCTCTTCAATCGCAAAAGAAACTCAGGCCATTTCAGAGCATAGCACTAGGATAAATTTAATCAGGTTTACACAAAATTTTAGGATTTCCTACATAGATTGGTAAAAAAATTTAGTGCCTATGTCTACATGGCTACATGCAGCGTTGAAAACAAAAGGCAAAATCTTGATGGTGAAGAAACTGGCCACCGTTTACCCTAACCCTTTACCCTAGCTACGATCGATGGTGGAGGTTCATCATCTTATTACCATGCTTTGTGTTTGTTCAGAATGTCTAATGGCCATTGATCGTTATATAATCAACTTTCTTCTTCTCTGCAACTTTCTTCTTCTTGATACACAATCTCTTGAACTAGTTCTCTTAGATCCATTTCTTCATCAACTCTTAAATTTGCACTTTCCACCATTGTATGTGATCTTTTATTGTAGCATTTATAGGCTTTGCTCTTAGTGGCATATCCAAGGAAGATACCCTCATCACACTTGGAATCAAACTTGCCCAAATGTTTCTCTTATCTTCTAATGTAGCATTTGCTTCCAAAATTTTTTGAAGTACTTTACAGTAGCCGGTCTTCCTTTCTAAATATCATATGAGGTTTTGTGGTTATTTACTCTTATTTGAGCTCTATTGATAATATAAATAGTTGTATGAATTACCTCTTTCCACAAAACCATCAAAAATCTCTGACTCATTTAACATAGCCCTGGCCATACCTTGAACTATTCTATTTTTTCTTTCAACTACTCCATTTTTTTGTGAAGTTCTTGTTACTAAGTATTGTCTCTTAATTCCATGTTGTTCATATAATTCTACAAATTCACCTAAAGTGAATTCTCCTACTCTATCTGATATTAAACATTTGATATTTCTACCTGCTTCATTTTCTACTAGTGCTTTAAATATTTTTCAAATGCTTCTGATTTTTCCATTAAGAATGTTACCCAAGTCATTCTATAAAAATCATCAATAAATAACATGAAGTACCTCTCACCTTGTAGGATCTTTGTACTTGTATGACCACATAAATTAGTGTGAAATAATTCCAAAGGTTTGGATGAAGAAAATTCTTTTGATATGAAACTGGATCTTGTTTGCTTGCCATATTGACATTGTGCACAAATTGTATTTGGGGGTTTTGTTATCCTGGGTAAATCTTTGATTGTCTATTTATTGCTTATTTTCATTATGTTTTCAAATTTCAAGTGACCCATCCTTCTATGCCATAACAAAATCTCATCCTCTTGAGATAAAAAATATTTTTCTCCTATAATATCACTTAATACATAGAGATTGTTTGTATTTCTACTGGCATCTAGAATAATCTTTCCGATTTTGGATTTCCTAATCTCACATCCATTTGGGTGAAATGTGACTGTGTGCCCTTGATCACAAATTTGACTAACACTTAGTAAATTGTGCTTCAATCCTTCAACATACAACACATTTTTTGTCTTTGATTTTCCATTATCCAAACTCAAAGTCCTTTTTCTAATAATTTTTGCAGAAGCATTATCACAAAATTTTACAGTTCCTCCATTTATTTTATTGAGAGAAATAAATTTACTTTTTTCACCTGTCATATGACTTGAACAACCACTATCAATGTACCACTGATTTCCTTCATTTTGCACATGAAGAATTATTTGTATCAAAATAGATTTTTCTTTTTCTTGTTCCTTCTTTTTCTAGACTTTTGAAGATATCTCCTGAATTGTTTGACTTTCCTCCTTCTTGCTTGACTTAGGAAGTTCAGGAAACACTGTTTTACACCATTTATATTTGTGTTCAAAATTTTCATATTTGCAACACATGACATCGTTGAGTGGTACAAATAAATTTCTATTGATGATACCAACATCATTTTTTACATGGACCATGCAATATGCTGCTTTATGACCATATTTGTTACATGATAAATAGTAACCATGAAAGAAGTATTGAAATCTATTTGATTGCCTTGGATGATATGTTTGTATGCCATTTTTGTGATTGACTTTTGTCCATGACGATTCTCTGATTTCTTCCTTCTTATTCCTTAATACATCAGCATAGGTCATGGGATTTGTCTCTTTTGAGCTTGATTCTTCCTTTTGTAATCTTATATTTTTTTTGTGACCTATTCTTAGACTTTTCAATTTCCTTTCTTAGAGAAACAACCTCGTGTTCCAATTTTTCACATTCCAAATATTTTGCCTTTAGTTTCTCAATCATTACTTCTTCAATTTTCTTTATCTCTTCAACCTTTACTTTTAAGTTTGTGAGATCTTGTAGAAATTTTTTCAATCTTGAATTCTTCCCTCCTATCCTTTTTAATTCTACAAGAGTAGTAGTAAGTTCCTCCTCTATGTCAACCAAACCTTCCTTTTCATTTTTTGGAGTTGTTTTGTTGATTTCAAACATATGAGCAAATTCTATCACTTTAGTATCCAAGTGTGTTCTTGTAGGATATTTCCTCAAGTTGTTAGGATTCCCTGAAGGAACCTGCTCTAATACCAATTGAAGAACACAATATTATACTAAGAGGGAGGGTGAACAATATAAGATCAAAACTTTTACTTTTCCTTACAAATGATAACAACAATAATATCAATACAATAAATGAAACAATTCATAAATTATCACACACATGAGAGACACAGATTTAACGTGGTTCACCCAATGTGGGCTATGTCCACGGAGAAAATATTTCTTATAAATTTTCTCAACCAATCTCTTGGAAACTAATTCCCTATTATAATGTTTATGGGCACCAACCCAAAGGAGACACCAATCCCCTATGCTCAAGTTCATTATCCACAGGAGACACCAATCCCCTCTGCTAAAAAATTCTCATAAAACTTGCATAATTCTACCTCAAACCTACTCACACAACCTGCATAAATCTACCTCAAAATTTGCTCAAATATACTCACAAAAATCTGCTCATAAACCTGCTTAATTTTTCTCATGAACCTGCTCATAAATTCTCATGAACCTACTCATAACATTCCCATTTCTTGCATGCAAACAATGCTCATATATACCCAAAACCAATAATATACAATATGCAAATTTACTTCACAAATATGATATTTAACCCTTGCACATTCATTCACAATTTCATTCAAAGCAATGTATAAGTTTGCTCACAAAATTGACTTACAATCTTTGCACATTCAATTCCAATTTCATTCAACACTAATGCACATCAATTTTTCTTTCAAACCCTAGAACATATATTTTCAATTTTCAATCAAAGCAATGCACATAAAATTAATCCTTATATCTCCACCTTAAAATATTCCTTTCAAACAATTCACCTTGAGAAGGAGTTAAAACACCATACCTCTAAAATCTGCCTTGATGAAGATGTGCCCTCAAAATCCTATCTCAAAAATAATTTTCATTTTGGTCCTTTAAAATTCGGTTTGTGATTTTCAAATTCTAGCACAGATAGAAAAATCATCCACTCAAATCTCTCCAAAATATCCACAATAAATCTAGAAAATAATACCTTGTTTCTTCTTTTAATATTTTAAAAGAAGTTTTTAAAACCCTTAAATTTCAACTCATAATACATAGAATATGATAATCAATAAGTACACCTTATAACTCCTAACTTTTAATCATTCAACAATACACCCTAATTTTCAACTCACAATGCACATAATATAATAATCATTAAGTACACCTTATAACTCCTAACTTATAATCATTCAACAATACACCCTAATTTTCAATTCACAATGCACAAAATATAATAATCATTAAGTTCACCTTATAACCCCTAACTTTAGATTATAATCAAAAAAAAAATTCATACCTTGCTCAATATGTTTGTGCACTTCAAATTTTATTAACTGTCGTCAAATCCAAGCAACCTTAGTGTGTTTCCCAAAATAATCAGCAACCATCATCAAATGCCAAGCGAAATACACTGGACGTGTTTCGACCTACTGACCTCTTCAACATAGCACTATCACGAGCGCCCTGACAAACTATGCTATCGCATTGGTTGAAACCAAATGGATCTCCCACTAATATATCTCTATCCTTAGTGCACAATCTGAAAAACTCAAATACCCAAAATGACATCCAGGGGTTGCGACCCTAAGACCTTTCCAAAATAGTGCTATCACAAGCACCTAGATCAAATGTGCTACCACATTGGTTGGAACCAAAAGGATAACGCACTAATATATCTCTTCTTTAGCATGTAATTCTAAAAACTCAAGCACCCAAAATGACATCCAGGGGTTTCGACCCTGCAACCCTTCTCCCAACACTGCTCACACCAACCAACCAACCATTGGGATACTCCAGACGGGTGAGACCTAAAATGTGCACACACATATTTGTCAATGCCAGCACCTACATACTCTAAAATTTTACTATATCTTTTATCTTCACCATTCACAAGATTCATGCTCAAGAATTATTAACAAAAATGCTTGCGGTAAATTCCAAAGGTGAAAGGGCAATGTATTTATATGCTTTATCTTCAAATTTTCCAAGGTCGGCTTATATTTCGAAACCTCAAAACGTTGGCCCTTTTTGAGTTTAAATGTTATAACATAAACTTTATATTATAATATTATTCTTTTAGATCTTTGGCCTTAATATTTAAACCTTCCCTCAATTTTTAAGTCTTGGCCTTTTTCTTTTAAACCTTGGACCCAAATCACTTTTTTATAAGCCTTGTCCCAACCAACCTCTTTGACCTTCTTTATAATATTTAAATTAAATATTATAAACCTTTTTTTTACAACAATTTTTCTTGCTTTTAGATATACCTTACCTTGAATAATATATCTCCCTTGAATACCATGCAACCTTTGAGATCAATTCTTTGACATCAATGACAACTATTGACATCAATTCTTTAACATCAATGACAACTTAATATGCTCAATATTTCTAACAGGTATAAGATGAGGCGTGGGATAGGCATGTTAAAGAGATATAATAGAGGTATCCCATCTGATGACTAATTATTTTCCATATGATATACAAAATATTACAAGATCACTATAAGGATGAAGACAATCAATGAAAATATTGGTGCACCTAG
>JAQPPZ010006170.1:0-78020 GCA_028583015.1 Wollemia nobilis | reverse complement strand
CCCATGCATAGCAATACACCCCTCTAAGTAGGAATGCATGTTATTTTACATGGGCTATGATGACATATTGGATCTAATATTGGTCTAATAACAAAAGGATCAAGGCAGTTGGGCCAATTGATGGAAATCACTACCATTGTCATTGAACCCTACTAGTGGTTGGATGTGACTCCCAACTCACTAGCGTTTACAATGTGTCATGGTGTATGTGGTTCATTTTACTTTGCATGAAAATAAAATGCATAAAACAACATTCAAATGATTTTCCTACATGCTTTTCAAAAGAACGTTTGATTTTAAGAAAATGCACGACTATGAAAAATGATTTTCAGAGAATGCAACTATCTATGAAAAAATTGGCCACTTATTAGGCCTCATACATGTAAACTCTAAACAAGCAATGTCCTAGAATTTTGAAGACTAGGGTGGACTATAGTCAGAGATCCACTATTCCTAGCAACGACTAGTAAAAAACTAAAAAAGCATCTAGGATTTCCCCATTTTACTTTTCCCTATGTTTTCTAATTAACATCCATCTATTGCATTCTGCTTTTGTGTTATAGAACAACACAGAGAGGAAAAAATGACCCCACCTCAGATCCAAGTCTGATTATGGTGTTTAATATCTACTTTTTTTGTTCTCTGTTGATCGCGTTTGTCAGGCACATCTACAATTTTTTCTCGTGGATCTGTGGCACGATGACAACTGTTAACCATGGCTATTAACCATGGTTAGCACCTGCAACAAAAACACAAATAAAATACATCAATGACCACAAAATTTTTGGGGTTTCCATCATGATCACCTTTTGTAGCAATCCAGGATGCATACACCTAAGCTAATAATAATTGAAACACCACATAAAGCATGAAATAAAGATGAATTTGTAAATAAACACAAATAAGGGTTTCTTTTTATTAAATTTCCAATGAAAATCGATTAAAAATCCATCCCTCTTAGGGATACCCAATGTGATACAATTATTACAATCAAGAAAAGTCCCCACACAAGGTTAGGTGTAATCTACAAGCTTCCTAGGTTCACACAAACTGCTCTAAGGCAAATATAGTCTTCTTCTCCATGATTAGAGGTATTTTTTGCTTTGAATTTCAAGACCCTATTAATGCTGCATTCAAGAAACAACAAGAAGCAATTAGAAGCAAAGGAGGCCTCTCTTGATGAGGCTTTTAGAAAAAAAATACAAAATATTGTCATGAAAGCTTGAAATCAAGAAAGTACATAAAGCATGGAAATCTACTCTAAGCATGATAAATGACCATCAATAAATGCAAAAGAAACACAAATCAATCTATCTAATGCTCTAATTAAGAAATTGAAAGCATAAGAACATGAGAATTAACCATAGCCAATCTAGCTACTAAATAACAAGGAAGGAAGTAAGCCTTAAATCCCTATTTCTACCGCACAATTGTCTCTAATAAAGTAAATATAAATCAAATGTATCTAATATAATGCAAGTCAAATTTAAAATACTACTAAAATCAAGGGGAAAGGATATTAGACCTTGATCGCGGGTCTGTGAAGCGATTAGCACTGTTAGCCATGGCTGACAGCCATGATTGAGATGAAAATAAAAATGTTGGTTTTAAATCTTCAATTATCCTTGATGAATTAATGATTAAGGGTCACCACGATATCCTCTGATATATTTGGTGGATGAATCACTTAGATTGGTGAGGGATTGGTCTCAATTGATTTTATTGATTCCTCCTAGCCTTCCATGGCCTTCTTGGTTCCAAATGCCATTTGATCTCCAATTGGATAGCAAAAGTGCTCCTCTCAATGTATGCAAGTGAGTATGCAATTTGATAGGGCTTTGTTGCTCTTCAACTCAAGATTCATCTATATATTTTCCCATTTGGAGGAGGTTTTATAGCACTTTAGGAGGCCATGTCTTAGCTTCATGGATAATCCAAGATCAAGAAGGGATAGTTGGGGCAGTTGAATAAACACTTTTGGAGTTTTCCACCCTCTAACTGCTCGGATATGCAACCAATTGGCTATTGCAACTGATTTTGGGTCGATTGAGGTCCAACTAATTTTTGAGGCTAGCCACGAATCTGAGGTGAGGTCAAATTTTTTAACCATAGGTGTCAGTTGTGACCAATACTAATTAGGCCAAGATGCCTAAATGAGTGGTTAGAACCACTGCTATACCTTGGAATCTATCGAAGATATTCCATATGGTCTTCTAGCATGTCCCATATGAGTAGTCACCCTGACATGACATGTTTTAGGTGTTTACGCAAGATTAAATAACATATCCTTTTCCTTGGAGATATCCATAGAGTGAATAGCTTTAGCAACAACCACCACACCATCTAAAATCTAATGACCCTTATTAAACCCACCTTGCTTAGGAGAAATAAGAAAACCAAGAACTTTCTTTAGTTGATCTATAATAATCTTGGTAATAATTTTGTAAGTAACATTGCATAGGAAAATAAGACGAAAATACCCCAACGAGCTAGAATTTTCATATTTGGTAATAAAAGCAAGGAAGGTTGAATTAATAGCTTTAAGCATTTTCTTATTAACTTGGGATTCCTAGACAACTTTTAGCAGATCAAAAGATAACACTTACCAAAATTATTGGAAAAATTCTATATGGAAACCATTAGGTCTAGGTGTTTTACCTTTTTTCATTTGAAAAACCATCGCTTTAAGTTCCTCCACTGAGATGTAGTCCATTAGCATCTTATTCATATCATTAGAGATCAACCTAGGAATACAATCTAAAATTGGCCTTATATTAACAACATCATGAGGACCCTGCTTGGAGAAAAGAGAGGATAAGAACATAACTACTTCATTAGAGATATCCTCAAAGGATGAGAGAGTTTCCCCCTGATAAAAATTAATTAAGACTATAAAATTACCATTCATACGATATTTAACCGAATTGTAAAAAAATAGGTGTTTCCATCCCCTTCCAACAACCAATCAATCCAAGATTTTTGCTTCCAAAAAATCTCCTCACGAAGGTCCCATTTAGCAAGTTGACTAGAAAGATAAGCTTCCTTTCCAACAGATCCTTTGTGTATCTTTCATATTTAATTTTAAAATTGATATCCTCTAGGCTATCCTGTAGTTGCTTTTTCTTCTGAAAAATATTTCCAAAAGAAAATTTATTCCATTGCTTGACTTTGAATTTAACAAACTAAAGGCTTTTGAAAAAGTAAACATAGCAGTGCCAAATTTGGGTTTCCCTTCGACCCTCAACCTCTCCACATATTCATACAAATACTTATCCCTAAGCCACATAAAATGAAATTTGAAAGGTGGATTTCTTGGAAATGAGAATCTCGAGGACTGAAAGAGAATGGGCCAGTGATCAGAGCCTCTCCAGCCTAGAATATCTGAGAACAAAGTCCAGCTATCATAAAACCAACTATCTAAAGTAAGGAACTAATCCAATATTTTAGAAATAATTTTTTTTCCATATATTCTATTAGTCCAAGTAAAGAGCCCATTTTGAGGTTTCACATTAACAAGATTAAGGAAAGACATATTGTCCTACATCAAAGTAGAAGAAGGGCCTAAACACTCCACACAACCATTCTTCTCCTCTAGGGATATGATAGAATTAAAATACCTAGCCACAATCCAAGGATAATTAGGAGCAAGAGATTGAATGAATCTAAGATGATTTTGTAAGAGTATTTTACCTAATAAATCACTAAGGGCATACACATTAGATAGAAGAATAGAATATCCATATGAAAAGTAGGTAGAAACCATAGAGAGATAGTTCTTGCTACCCACCCACCAAGAGGGAGTTAAGCTTCATGGATCCCACAAACATGAAACACCACCCACCAAACCATGGGCTCCAATAGCAAGACAATGACCACCTTTCCATATCTTAGAAGAAATTCTAACCATATCTTCACAAGATAGTTTTATTTCCTATATGAAAATAATATTAGGTTTATGATCTCTGATCAAATTCTGAGTAGCGTTTTGTCTAGGGCTGCTATCCAAACCCCTAACATTCCAAGATATCACTTTTATTTTTGTGGAATAGAGAAGTGAGAATCTAATGTCTTAACAATACTAGACTCAACTAAGGATTCCCATATCAATTTCACTTTTTCTTGATCCTTATTTCTTCCTGCTTTTACCACCTTCTCCATCCCACCTTTTTTTTATAGTTTTTGGGTGAATACCTAACACAGAAGAAACTTTATTTTTCCCTTCCTCTCTGACAATCCTATCCTAGGGAGGTTCAAACCCAGTCTCATCCTCTTTCGCTCAATCGATTTTTTAGCTAAAGGGGAATGATCAAGAACTTTATCAAGACAATCCGACACCTCTTTGGACTTATCTTCATTTTCTACAAGAGGGTTATTAGGCACCACCCCTTCCTTATCAAAAGTTTGCATTTCAAAATAAGAATTTAGGAAAGAACAAGTACCTGGATCTTGAATACAAGCATCCATATCACCTCTATTCCATACTTGATCCTCTACATGCAGCTCCTCGAAAATCTCAATCACATCAAATATGTTACCAAAACCTCCCTTTTCGACACCTTTATTTTTATGAACAAAAGGTCTAGATCTTGAAGGAGATTTAATAGGAATAAATCCATCAGAATTAGGCACCTAATTAACCATAGGAGCTTTTAATTTTACCTTTGTATATGCATCTTAAAAGTCAGATGAAGAGGATGAAGGCTAAGAATTTAGTTTCTTATAATTTCTCTAAAGATGTCCATATTTATGGCATATGTGGTATCGAAATGGGAGAGCTTCATAATCTAATTGTTGGACCTAAGACATTTTTCCCAATTTAATATCCAATGATTCAGGCAATAGATTATTCAAATCTACTTCAACATAGAGCCATGCAAAGGAAGCAAATTTCCTATCCAAATTTTGATGAGATAGACCAACCAATTTTCCAATAATCTCTGCAATAGAATGAAGAATATCTGACCTCTAATATTCCATAGGGAGTCATGGCAAATGGACCCACACAAGAATCCTAGATTGCCTCTCCTCCACTGGATCAAATCCTAAATACTAGGGTTTGATAAATAATCCATACTGATTGTGAAAGGACCCCCCTCAAACACTTTACTATGATATGCCATATGGGAGAACACCACAATAAAATACCCATTAGATACAAGAATAATCTCAAGATCACCTTCAGGGCTCCAATTTATCCTAACCCAGTTTTCTAAAAAAGGTATAGAAATTCTAAGACCCATGAATTTGTAGATGAGTGCATAATTAGATAAACATAAAACAACATTCTCAATAGAATCAGGACTGATAACCAATATAGGATGATCTTTGCTTTTCTCCAAACATCCATTATTATTCGACTTCAAAGTCAAAGAGGAATTAGAAACAAGATCAAGGGTTGCATGCAATAAAAAATTTATGGCATTTGCATGATCATAAGAAGAGACATCCCTATTCAAAATAACATCCGTAAAATATAAATATCGAGGGTCACCAGCACCCCTTGAAGCTGCCATATCTAAAGCCAAACTATAGTCAAGGAGGATATAAATTTTATTTTGGATAATGGTCCATGGTTTTTTGGGAGGAAAGGACCATATTTTACAAAATGGAATAAATGATTCTAACTAGATAATCAAAACATAAACATAGGTCCAATTTGGTTTCTATTACCAAACTTGCCAATTGTATACTGGTGTGAAGAAGTGATTGGAGAAATTTATAAATCAATTAGAGATTTGGTAGCAATAGATTCATCAATAAGAGCTAAGTCTAGAATTATTGTGGCTAGATTATGTGTAAACACAAATCTATCTAATAAAATTCCAGATTGAATAACATTACAGGATGAGGGAATAATTTGGCAAGAGGAAATTGATTATGAAAGAACAAAAATGTTTTTATGGCAACATAAAAAAATGTTATTTCTATCACCATTATTAAGACATCCCTTGGATTTTTTGTCTCAAGATGACTCTTACTAAATTGTAATATGCTATGATAATTAAAAAAATTAATTACTTTTTTTTGCATACTACTATATTGGTCTAATCCCTTTATTTCCACTATCTCTTATAAATTCTTGATCTTATATTTTTTTCCCTTGATAACCATTTGGAGAAAATTAGGGTCTTGTAGTCAAGTAATATGAAAAAAAATGGATTTACATGACCATCATTCAATAGGTCACATCTCGAGAGAATTTGTTTATGATATGATCATGCCCATAAAAAATATAAAAATACATTCTATGATCCATTATAATCAACTATTACATAAAAAAATCCAATATTTGTGCCACATGAGATTTTCCAATATGTTTACTAGCCTATGTATATCAATAGTTTCAATAGATAGCATACCAAAGGCCATATGAATCAATAAAAGTATAAAATTCCTTCATTGATTTAGACCATCCAAGAGTATCACATTTATTTTCCATAAGAGATATAATTGTGTTGAAGTCTACACAAGAATATAGAATATAATTATGAATCATTATTGAATTTCATAGAAATATAAATTAGGTCCTTCTAGCATCTATACCAAAGAGTAATTATATTTGGAGCATATATATTTATTAGACAAATTTTCATATTTTCCTTATTCCTATGAAAAGGCTAGAAAATCACTCAATTCTTGGATCTAGGAATCATCCATCATGTATACAATCTTTTCACACTTACAATACCTCTCTAATACCCCATACTAGAAACTACTAGATAATTCTGCATAATCAAAATATTTTTTAATGCTTATTTAATTCTTTGCTAATTGTATTTACTATATTAAAAAAAAATTCAGTTCTAAAATGAACTATTAATTCTTTAATAATTATCTTTTGTTCATATTCATAACTTAAATATTCCAATATATCATTTTTTGCTGTCCTTGGGCTCAAGACCACATTTTTTTTAATTTACATAATGTTTGTTAATTTTTTTTAAACCTTAATGTTTATGCTACACTAGAAACCCTAATGTGTAATCATTATCCTCCATCCTAATTTTATTATTATGCTACCTTAGTAACCATAAAAGCATAAGTATGTGGAAATTAGAAATATGGTGAGCATATCACCTTGAGCAAGTAGATCATCCAATAAATTTGAATCATAGGATGGCAAGAGCCAGTGGGCTGGTGGTGGAGGAACATCAAATCATGAGTCCATCACTGGTGGAATGGGAAATCATGAGTCCTATGGTGGAGAGGCAAAGAACTAGGATCATTTGGATGGGGTTCTGGAAGTCATAGGTGTTGGAGGGATCTTGATCCTAACCCTCCTTATTTTCAAGCACCTATCTCCTCAAAAATAGTTATAAAAGGGGTGATGTCATCCATAAACCCTCCTATCACAAGTGTTAGGACTCTTTTCTCAAATCATAGAGAGCTAGTAGTCTCATATGAAATCATGACATCCTTCATTTCCATGGACTCTCTATCTCTAGTGGAGAAGTTTGTTGGTTCTCATCTAGATATGGAGTCCATACAAAAATGGGCCTTCACCAAATGGTGGTCATGTAACAATATGGATTTGGTTGCTCTCCCTAGGGGATTATTTCTTATTAGACTTAACAATTCTAATGACACTAGTTGCACTCTCATAGGAGGCCCATGGTTCTTTGGATGATATAGTCTCTTCATCAGAACATAGGATTCTAATATGGGTTAGGTTCCATAGGCTTCCCATCCAGTTCTAGCATGAAGGAATATTGAGGAGTATCACTTAATCCATTGGGGACCTCATTTCTTTTGACCAAATCACCAAGGCTAAGTCCCAAATGATTTATGCTCATATTTTCATAAATGCTAATATGGAATCAACACTACCCACTTACATCAATATCATTTTAGGCTCCTATCATAGGTGCCAATCCATTGAATACAATAATAAGCCAACCTTTCGTATTGAATGCTAAAACTAGGGTCACCTAAGAGTGCAATACCCCTCCCTAAGAATAGAATCAAAGGAGTGGCTCCGATAAAATAATTCCCAAGAGGATTTCTAGACTACTAAGAAACCCCCAAAAAAGAAATCAAGCTAACTCTTTGACTAAATATGTTATAGCAAATTCAAAAGACAAGTAACCAATACCCCTATCCATTGGAAGTGCTCTTGACCAAGTATGATCTCTTTTTTCTAACCCTAACCCTTCCAAACTACTAATTGAGCCTCAATATACTAAATCCAATCCTCTATATGTTACATTTGTTAATATCCCTTAGGATAGACCCCTTAGGAATACTATTATAGAAGAGATTATCCCTTAGTCCCCCTCAAGGTCTGGCCCTTTAGGCCTTCCCCTATCTAGTGGTTTCCTAAGCCTCCTTAATGACATTTCTCCTAAGAAAGGTCCCATCATGTTCCCTCTTAGAATAATTAATTCCCTTGTTATTATGAAGTCTTCAAGCCCTCCTAAGCTAGTAACGAGGAGTCAAAAAACACTTTCTACTAATGTTGGTACGATAAGAAGAAATGTATTCCTTCTATATAGGAACTAAGAAGAAAAGAGATTGAGGAGAATATCACCAATGATATTCAGTCCATCCTCATTTCATATATAATAGATCAATCAAGTAAAGATATTCCCAAGGAATATGGGAAGTGATCCAAACCTCCACACCCTCAGAGTAAAGGGGGAAGAAATATTCATTCAAATACCACAAATGAAGATCCTCTCCTAGAATGTGAGGCCTCAATGGACTAACCAAATAGCAAGTGGTCTCATCCATGAGGAAAGATCTTAAACCCAATATCATCTTACTTCAAGAAACCAAGATTGAGGTAGTTAATACTGAGAGGATTATCAAATTTATTTGGAAGCACAATGAAATCATAGCTATTCTATCCTAAGGTTTATTTAGAGGCCTCCTATGTCTTTGGGATCCTACTAATTTTTAAGACAAAATTTTATCTATAAGTGAAAAAAAGAGACCATGCACTAAAAATGAAATATTTTTATTATATTGAAAATAAATCCTCGGTTATAATAAACACCATTGAAAAGGTTATTTTTACAATCAAACTTCTCAATAAAATGATTTCCATTTTATAGCAAACAATGGTATCATGATCTTATTCTTGCTACACTAAATGTTGGAGGTGGGTTTGTTGTGACCACTGCAATGGATTTGGATCTTATAATCTAGAAACTTTGAATCAGTGTGATCTTATTGAACCTAAAATCCTTGAAACTAAAACCTATACACATGGAAAGAGATAAAAAGATTTGGTAGAACTTGTTAAGATAGATCAAGTGAAACTAAAATATGCAACTAAAAAAGTAGATAATAAGCATTTGCATACATGCATAAATATTCGAGTAGCATAACAATAGCATTCCCTTCTTATAGCCCTCTTAATATCCTCTCCTCTCTTTTCTTCTTGTTCTAGCTTCCTCTCAAATGAGAGGGGTATTTATAGCCTTTGAGGCAAGGTGAGGGGGGGTGATGAGGTGTCCCTAGGTTAGGTTATATGCACCTAAGGTCAACCTATGGAGGGGTGGTCATATGGTGACCAAGGACTAAGCATAGGAAAGGGTTTGAGTGGCCAAGGGGGATACAAAGGGAAATGTCCCTATTTAAGTGGTAAAAACCACTATTTTAGGCCTAATACTACCTAGAGTGAGTTATATGGTCCCAAAGAGGTTGATTTAGGTAGTCTTCTCAATATGACGTGATTTATATGTCTACAGATACCCCTTTTTAGGATGCATTTTGTGAAAACACAACGTGGAGTAAAATTAGATGACCTTGAGTCAAAATGAGGGTTGATGATGTTCATGGATCTGATCAATGTTATATACCCCAATCATGGAAGGAAAATCATATTTTTGAATCATTACTTTTGACAAGTTGAAAAACTTGAGTTTTCGGTAAACGTTTAGGGTAGTAGGGAGATAAAATTGAGTCTACATTGTGGCCACATAGGGTGCTTTGGAAGATAAACTTTTATCTGATCTCTAGCCTTCAGGAATACCAATTCATTTGTATTGTTAAAATTTTTGCTTTTGCCCTAGCAAAGAGGAAAATGTATAAGTCTCTAGAAATGATTTTTGAATGAATAGAATTTGCATGATTGAGTGTTTAATTATTGATTTTGATTATGAATTTTGTGATGTATGACTATCGATGAGGATATGGAAAGTGATGAAAGCGATGGGCCACTTGACCAAGATGACTTGTTTTGGATATTGTAGGACATTGGTGACTGTGGAATGGAGAAAATCCCATTACCACTATGATTTCAACCATTATAGGTAATTGTAGACCTCTATCCCTTGGAGCAGTCTAGCAACATGGCCTTCTTAGGGATTTGATATGGTAACAATTTGTTTCTTGCATGATGTGAATCATTCTATTCGATGATCTCTTAAGGTGAAATGGGAGAATAAAATGTACACCTCTATCCCTTGGAGTAGTCCGACCGCATGGCCTTCTTGGGGAGTTGAGATGATAACATTTCAATTATAATTGGAGCTATTTTTTGTTCAAGTGGCCTTATGATAACTTACCCATCCGACCAAATTGCATGGATAGTTAGTCACTGCAACTGCTAGGTGTATAGGGTAAATCATTAGATACGAGGTTCACTTGATTTTGTTGATTTTATGTGACCAAAGGGGTGAGGTGCCTTTGGAGCATTTTGAAATTGATGTGACCAAAGGGCTTAAGTGCCTTTGGAGCATTTTTAAAATTGACCAAAGGAGTTTGGGTACCTTTGGAGCCTTTTGATTGTGACCAAAGTAATTTGGGCACCTTTGGGGCTTTTTGTGATGATGTGACCAAAGGGCTTAAGTGCCTTTGGAGCATTTTTGAATTCTACCAAAGGAGTTTGGTTACCTTTGGAGCCTTTTGATTGTGACCAAAATAATTTGGGTACCTTTGAAGAATTTTGATTGTGACCAAAGTAATTTGGGTACCTTTGGGGCTTTTTGTGATGGTGATCAAAGGGCTTAAGTGCCTTTGGGGTGTTTTGGATTATTTTTGACCAAAGGAATGTGGGTACCTTTGGAGCCTTTTGTGAGCATTTGACCAAAGGGATTAAGTGCCTTTGGGGCTTTTTGTGATGATGATTTTGTGTTTGTTTGTTTTTGTGTTTTTCTTATATAATGAATCTAATATGCAAAAAAATCTAAATGTTAACCTTTTCAACAAAGTCATACATTTTAAAGTCAAACATATGTAATATGATGAAAATGTAGATGATGGAGGGAAAACTAGCAAGATGTTATAAGGGAACAACATGGTTTTCAGGAGACTCAAACATCCTATTTAACCAGTCAAAAGATGCATATTGAATATATACGATTTTGAAAGATAAAATTATGCTAGGAAGAACAAGATATTCAATATCCCTGTGTGTGCATGTGATGTTCATTAATGACACATAAGACTACCCCATTGCCATACGGATTTCATTCAACCCATTTTTGTAATGGAGATCACTTGATGGTCATTATTATCCTAATGTTGGATGTAGTTGGACGTTACTACTAGGAAATACAAGACACAAAAATATAGCTCATTCTTAAGATGATATTGGTCTATACAAAATAAGTTCATTAATGTGATAGACATATCACCATGCGTAAGACAACCCAATTGTCAGGTGGGTTTCATTCAAACCATTGTTGTAATGGAGATCATCTTATGATTTTTGAATAACTAAGGGTTCCAAGGATTCAAGCTCATTACCCACTTATTTTCTTTTGATTCTTTTGATTGGGGATTCTTTCTCATTTTTGGTGAGTAAGGGGATTTATTTGCTTTAGTGGTGAAAACCAAATTTTACTCTCTTTTTTTGGGGGGGATACTTGCTCATTTTTGTGGAGCAAGGGATTTTATTGCTTTGGGTAGGGAGGAGCTTGTCCTTTTGTCAATTCTCAATATCCTAGACCATGTGTGTAATAGGATGAGCAAGGAAAACCTTTCGCTTAAGGTGGAAAGGATTACGTTGTAGGTTCATCCTTGTTTAAAATTGTATTTTAATGTGTGATTTTGTGTTGGGATTTTGAGATATGCAAGGCACGAAAAAAACAAGGCCCTACCTTCGAAAATCAATATAAATTTTTATACAATATAAAAGGAAAACTAGGAATGGTTGAATGACCGAAACCCTAGTGAATACCCCATAGCAACTTAAGTAGTTGTGTTGAAAAACATAGTTACTCACAAAGGGGAATGGGGATGATATGATTTTTGTGATGTGGGGGATTTCCCTATCATCTCTTGTAAACTAAAAGGTGTTCCTAAAATAGTCAGTGGTCATCTAGACATCATTTTTGATGTTCATCAAGTATCTACCCTATATTACGAAGACCCCTTAATAAGCAAGAGCTCATAAGAACAACTACAAATGATGATGGTGGATCAGGTTGATTAAGAATTCTAAAAATCATATAAATGTGGTGCTTATTTGGGGAAATGCAATAATGACATTCCTAATGGAAATGCAATGAATGAATGATGTGGAATGCAGATTTTGTTGTTTTTGGTGTGTTGTATTGTTTTTAGATTTTTGCATTTTTATGATTTTTTTTGGAATTTTGGATTTTTTTTGTGGGGGAAGGTGTGATATCTTAAGCATCCCCAGTATGAAAGAATGTACAAGAATGGACTACTTGTGTTTATGGTAAGGGTGGATGGAAAACTGGAGGAGGATGAAAAAATCGAGGTGGTGATGGTTGTGGGTGCTCCTCGAGGAGGACGAGAAGAATGGTTAGAAAAATAAGGAACAAGCAAAGGCAATTAGGGACTTTGGTAGACTATTCAATGATGGAAATGATGGAGAAAAATGCATCTTCAGAGCTATCCACATTGACTAGGAGATTGTTCAATTGTTGTTTGAGCTGATCTTTAGAAGTGTTAGGGGACTCCAAGTGGATCATGGAGTCTTGGAAGAAGTATGAAGGAATATCGATGATGGATTGAGAGGATTATAGAGCTGTGTATGTGATAGATTGCTAACATGAATCCATTTCGATGCTAGGTTTTTTTGTTTTGATGTTGGGATAGGATATGTATGCGTTATGCATGATAGAATCTCCCAAGATTGAATTAGTCATGAGAACTAAGATAGGTGGTGTGTCTGGGTCTGTTGGGGGTGGATAGAGACAATTAGATAGATGTGTATCAAAATTCATCAATAGCTGAGCAGAAGTGGATGGTTCATGATGGTCTCGTATAGTGAGTATATCCACACGATATTATTCCTAGTTTAGCTCCTACTCTTGTTCCCACTCAAAATTTTAAGCTATGGTGGCTTGATTTGGAGAGCTCTGGTTTTTTGTCACAATAGTGATAATTTCCTTAAAATTTTGGAGAAGCAGATTTACATTCACCCATCTCACTTGCTTTGGATGTTCTGGTTGATTGGAAAGTGTTATGTTTATTTTCTGGTCCTAATACTTTAACTCTAAGTCCTCCTAGGCCTCATGCTGCTACTGAGAATTATTGGGTGGACATGGTTGGGGCCTAGGGGGTGCATGAGGAGGATGATTTTGATTAGGTCTAGGAGGCAGTTTCTATATGTGCACCATGAGCTCTTGATATATCTGCTCCCTATAGGTCCTTGGTGTGGGACCTACCTCTTGCATGGATTTATGTATTTTCTCTTGGTATAGCCATTCATGGTATGCCCAATTTTCTTGCAGTCTCTACTAACTCAATTGGTATTTCAAATCCAAGCATTGTCTATGCAATCATAGTTGGTTCAACATTGTTGATTGCTCAATATTTTTTCTAAGGGCTTGCTCTTGTTGATCAACAATATTGGGACGAATGAATCTTGTATTAATATGAATAAGCATAGGCTTACTTTGGATTGTTACCACCGATTGAGGTGGTGTGATTTGGAGAGGATTTTAGGGTGGTGAAAACTATGACATAGAAGGAATGTGGATTCCCCTACTAAGTCCCTTGATGGGTCGGTTATACCTCATAGTGACCCGATATTGGCTTTGACCAAAAGGTTCATCTCCTTGATCATCTAGGGGGTCGAAGGGTACCTCATGACTTGGGACATCCCAAAGGTAGGACTCCTATAGGTAGTGTTAGTATTTTGATGAATACCTGGATGCCATGGCAGAATTACTAGGTCCTTTGGGTTGAATCAGAGGCATTCAGGGCCCCCTTGAAAATCTTCTATGACACTAGCCCTTGATCGGGCTTGGGTGTGTGTAGTTACCATGTGATTATCTCCTTTAAATTTTAGAAACACACAATCAAACAATCAAATAAATTACATAATAAAACAATGTGATTATCTATTTTAAGTTTTAGATGTAAATCCCTAATATGTTTGGTGTGTTTTGATTTGTTGTAAATCTAAATTTTACTCTTAGTGTGTTTGGAAATGGTTGATGTAACTCTCAAAATTTTTAAAGGTTTTCACCTATACACTTGCACACACATATATGATGGTAAAGTCCAGATTGTGAATCCCATAAGGCTATGGAGATGAAACCCATAACCGATGAGGAGACATAGGTCCTACCGGTCCTCACCCAATCCATCATGAGCAACTATACACTCTCAAAAGAGAAATGCATGCTATTTTCCATGAATTTGATGGATCTTGGAGCCGAAATTGACCAAAAATAGGGTTTGAAGATCCACAATGCAAGCCAAACAGGTGGTGATGAAGTCCACCATTGGTCTTGATCGACGGTTGGTGGTGAAATCCAACTCATCGATGTTTAAAGTAGGATGTGGTGTGTGGGGTTCATTTTATGCAAAAGAAAATAAAATCAAGGAGCAAGCGATGACTTTTTTACTAATGCATAAATGATGTTTTACATTCAAAGTCCTAAGAAAAATAATGTTTTAATTTCAAAAATCTAAAATGCACCCTAAGATGATATCTGCAAGCAGCAAACACACCGATCACAAAAAAAATTGATTTTTTTTTTTAATTTATATATCAAAATGATCAGTGAGACGAGATGATCACAATGGGCTAGGATTCAATTTTTTTTTGGGTCAATTTGTTATTTGTGGAATATTTGGCCGAAAAGGGCTAGTGGAAAATGACCAATTTGAGGAATTTTGCAAAAATAAATAGTTAGGACTCAAAAATTCCATGATATGTGTAGAAGGGGTTAACTAAGACAACAAAATGAATTTGAGAATTTTTGGAGTTGTCTATAGCTTTTTATGAGTGTTTTAGTGCTATTTCCCCTATTTTGGCTTAAAAATTACTCAAAATAGAGTAATAATAAAACCAACGTAACTTCTTCGTTATAGCTTCAATTTGCATGCTTTTTTATTTGTTGGATGCATAATAAAAAAGTAGAAATTTACTTTTTTTTAATTTTTTAGTTTTCTAAAGTTTTTGAAAAAAATAATTTTTTATTTTCTAATGTTTTGATATTTTGTTTTTTGTTTTTTTAACATGAAAATTAAAAAAAATTAAAATGTTTAAATTTAAAAAATGTTTAATATTGAAAAAAATATATATTTAAGGTTTGGGCAGACTCTGTGTTTGCCAAGCCTAGTGCAGGCCTAACCTTGTCAGGCCTGATGGGGACATGCCCCCTTGTCAAGCCTGGGTCTGCATAAGCTTGGCTCTGTCAGGCCTGTGGTAGGTATGATGGGGACATATCCCCCTATCAAGGGCACGTTGGACTAATGGTACAAATGATCCCCCTGATTGGAGGGGGCAAACCTGGCCTATCAGGTGTAGGCTTCATGTAGGTCGGTCAGGCCTATTAGGCCTATGCGATAGGCCTAGGGGCTGCACACTTTGTGCATGCAGTGCCACGTGAGGAAAGATGTGACTGAGGGGAAATGGGAGGGGAGTGGCATAGGATGCATTGTGTGACTTGCGCAGGGGAAGGGAAGGGAAGGGATAAGTGATGCAAGCTGCAATGTGTGGCCCATGCGAGGGGGGAGGGAGGGAAAAAAATGTCCATAGCCTGCATTTGGGCAGGCTTGCAAGGGGGAAGTTCCCCTATTTTTTTATTATTTTTTAAATTTATTTTTAATTAAAATAAAGTTAGAAAACTAATGTTTTTACTTTTTTTATTTTTTTTATTTTTGTGGAAAACATCCCAAAAGGGATGCCACTTTCGGGTAAGACCCAAGGAGGCAGGGGTATCCATTCCGCCAAAAATGCCCAGGACTCGGACCTGGCCTACCACCTTTGACATACTCAAGGAGCAAACAAACACACAAAACCAAATTAAAAAAAGTAAATAACAACAAAAATAATAAAATAAAATAAAAAACATGCTCCTTGAGTGTGTCAAAACCAAAAGCACAACCAAACACGCACAATAAGATAAAAGAAACCACAACACAAACCACATAGAAAAACACAAGAACCACATAACAAAACACAAACAAGACAAAAACAACATAACACTACAAAGACATAACCCAAAAAAACATGAAAAATAAACACAACCAAAACCTAAAAAATAAAATAAATAAAATAAAAATAAAAACAACCAACAACAGACAATAAACAAAAACAAAAAACATAGAAAACACTCACACATAAAAAAATGAAATAACACAAACAAAGAGAAACCCAAGAACAAGAACGAAAAAAACACAAGAACAATAACAAAAAACATAAAAAAAAAAACAACAAAAACACAAGAACAACAAAAAACAACACAAAGAACACAAAAACAAAACAAAACAAAAGAACCCACCCACCTTAAAAAACTAAACAAAAAAACAAAGAAGACAAAAGAAAAAAAATGAACAAAACAATGACCTATCTAGACCAGAAGACTATTAATGCAAGAATCAACAGAGGAAACAAAATAAAGAATAGAATGAGCTAGGGAACTAAAAAAACTGAATGAACCAAAGAGAAACAAAAAAAAAACAAGAAGAAACTAGGTACCTTCGTAACCGGAGCCATCCAAAGAAATGATAGAAAGAAGAGCTTCCCTAATTTGAGAAGCCCACCATATAGGAGGGTGGCCATAACAAGTAAGATCACCTTTGTCCAAAGCCCAATTAGCTAAAGCATCAGCACTCTTGTTTTGATCTCTCGACCACATGATTGTAATCAACTTTCAAAAATCCCATCCTGGATTAACCGAATCTTCTCAATAATTCTTTTTATTCTCCAATCCACCTTATGATTCTTAGAAGGAGTCTTCAAGAGATTAATCATAAGTTGAGAGTTCGACTCAACTAACACCTTTTCCCATCCAACCTTAGTAGCCTCCTGAAGGCCTCTAAGGATACCATACCCCTCAACAAGGTTATTGGAAAGAATACCCAAATTCTCAAGCAAAAGTAAAAACCAGGGAGCCATCTCGAAAGTCTACCAATTCCTCCCACACTGGCTTTTCCAGGGTTCCCTCTAGAGGCTCCATCAGGATTGACTTTTCCAAAATCCTTAGGAGGAGGTTGCCAATTTCTAGTCCTATCCATCTTACTAATACTCACATTCCCTTTAAGTTGGTTGCCCTTAGAAGGTTTAATCTTCAATATTTGCATCACTTGATCCCATCTTTGGTGGGAGTTTTGGGGGTGATTAAGGAGTTGATGGACTGATTCAACTAAGTTGGCTATGGTCTTTTGCCAAATATAGTGAATATCCTTCCTATCTTGATTAAAAATTTGGTTGTTCCTTTCATTCCAAATATTCCAAAGAAGAATGGTAGAACCCATCCAAACTAACCGCCTAATAAAATGATCAACACCCTCTTGATTAGGCCAATCCCTCCAAATCTGTTCAAAAGTGAAAAAATTGGACCACTGTAAGCCAAGTAAAGTTGCCATTCTCCTCCATAGCTCAGAGGCTAAAGTACACTCAATAAAAATATGGTTGATATTTTCTACATTCTCTTCACACATTTCACATCTAAAAGGGCCATGAAAACCACGCTTCATAAGTTGCTCACCAGTAAGCACCCTACGATGCAATAAAAGCCAATTAAAGAACCTCACCTTAGGCCAGAGCTTTTGAGCCCACAATTGAGAAAATATGTCAGAAGAATGGTTGGGATTATTATGGCATAAGGTCAAATAACCTTGAGCAACCGAATACTCACCCTTAGTAGTGTTGTTCCATCCAAAACAATCTTTTTCATGGGACCAAGAGAGGGATCTCATATGAAGGATGCCTTGGATATCTTGTCTTTGCCTTTCTGGGATTTGAATAGGCCACTCCTCAATAGGGATCCAATATCTACCAACCTTTGAATTACCAGATGGTACCGATAGTAATTAGCCACCTTTATCCAATTAGCTCTGTGAAGCTCCTCCATCCAAGGCCTCCAATCGAGAAACTGAGTTATCAAAGGCTTGTGACCATCCCAAGAATCTGTCCAAAAATTTGCATGTTGACCATTATGAATGATCCAAAATAATTTTTTCTTTATCAAATCCTCACCAGCCTTAAGAACTCGCTAAAATGGGAGAACCTTTGGTAGGAAGTTGATAGCGAACAAGGTCTTCAGGACTTTTGTTCTCAAGATATTTAGCACGGAGATTATTGGCCCAAAGAGCATTGGGGTTATGCAACATCCTCCAATATAATTTAGCAGCTAAAGCTTTGTTGTTATTAATTGAAGACCGAAATCCTAACCCCCCTTCACTCTTAGGAAGACATAAAGTATCCCATTTCACCAAGGCCCATTTTCTTTTCTCCTTAGTACCACTCCAAAGGAAACGATGACTGATTTGATCCAATTCTCGAAGAACAACCTTTGGGATATTCAAAATGGAAGAAACATAAATAGGAATAGCTTGAAGGACTGATTTTACCAAGGTGATTCTACCCCTAGAAGAAAGCCACTTGTTGGTCCACTTTCCAATTTTCTTCTTGACTTTGTCCAACAACCAATTCCAATCTTTATTTTTCTGCCTTTGAATATTTATGGGAATACCTAAATAAGTGATTGGAAGAGAGGTCTTCTTATATCTTAATTTATCCAAGACCATGGATTCCTGTCTAGCAGAGCAATAAAAGAAAATAACTTTAGATTTGTCTTCATTGATCAACTGCCCAAGTAGCCTTAGAAAAATAGCTAATGATTTGCTTAATATTAGAAGCTTCCTTAATAGTAGCTTTACCTAAAAGGGTAGAGTCATCCACAAATTGAAGATGAGAGATAGGTCTAGCTCCATGAGCAATGGTAACTCCCTCAAGGGTTTTGTTTTCCCTCTTTTTGGTTATAGTCCTACCCAAGCATTCAACAAGAATGATGAATAAATAAGGGGATAGCGGGTCACCTTGCCTAATACCTCTGGAAGCTGGGAAATACCGAGAAGGCCTGCCATTGATAATAACTAAGTAGGAAACTCGAAGAGATACATCCCATAATCCAATCCATCCAATCCTTAGAGAAACCAAATTGCCTCAAAACTTTGATAAGGAAGTGCCAATCCACTTGTCATAAGCTTTGGATAAGTCTAACCGGATGAACATAGAAGGAGAATTTTGCATATCCATGGAATGGATGGCTTCCCGAGCAAGAACTATCTCATCTACTATTTGACGTCCTTCCACATATCCCCCTTGCTCTGGGGAAATAATCTTATGCAAAAGAGGCTTCAACCTCTCTGCCATGATTTTAGTAATAATTTTGAGAAGAACATTACATAAAGCAATAGGTCTAAAAGCTCGAGATATGATCAACCTCTTGAGCTTTTGGAACAAGAGTAATATAAGTTTTATTGATAACCTTCAAAATTTCTTTGGATTTCCTGGCTTCTTCCACCACCTCTAATAAATCAACATGAAGGATATCCCGTAACTCTTGGTAGAACTCAATAGGAAAACCATCAGGACTCGGGGTTTTCCCTTTTTGCATTTTAAAAACTACTTGTTGAAGCTCATTGATAGTAACAGGAGCAAGTCAAAATAGAGTTCTCCTCGGAAGTGATAAGAGAAGGGATTGCTTGAAGAACATTTTGTTGTGAAGCCGAGTCAAGAGGAGTAGCAACAAAAATATTGGAAAAGTAATCAACAACAATAGAGTTCATGCCATCCCAAGTATAAACAACATCTCCAAAATCTGATTTTAAGGAAGAAATAAAGTTGTGAGATCTTCGAGCTAGAAGAGATTTGTGGAAGAAATTTGTGTTTCGATCTCCTTCTTTGAGCCATTGAATTCTAGATTTTTGCTTCCATAAGATTTCTTCTCTTTTTTCCCATTCCTCTAACTCGAGTTGTGAGTTTAATTTCATCTCGCACTTCTCTTCTCTCGTGAGGCCATCTAAACGGATTTTCTTATTCAAATTTTCAAGATGAGCAATAACTTCATGTTTTTTTTTATGAACATCCCCAAACTCTTTCCAGCTCCAAGTCTTGATTTTGGATTTAATGTATTGCAGTCTTTTGGCAAAATAGAACATCTTAGTCCCATGCCTAGGTTTACCTTCCTTCCACCATTGTTGCACACGAGGTCTGAAGGAAATGTCTCTAAGCCACATTAATTGAAAATGAAAAGGAGAGAAACTCACATTGGTTTTCCACATTTCCACCATGATCGGCCAATGATCCGAACCAAGCATTATTAAGAGTCTTCACTTTAGGAATGTGACCATGGATTAAGAAATTTTTAGAGAGCAAAAACCTATCCAATCTCTCCATTATACAAGCTAAGCCTTGCCTTCTATTAGACCAAGTCATAAGGCCATTATTCAGTTGGATATCCACAAGATGGAGGTTTGCAATATATTCGCTCATGAGGTCAATACTTTTGTCCAAATTTCTATTTCCCCCCTTTTCTCATCCAGAGAGAGGATGGTATTGAAATCTCCTCCGATCAAGATCCAAGATTTAGGAAAATGAGAGATAATATGAGTAATATCCTTCCACTGTCTTCTTTTTTCCTCCAAAGAAGTCGGGGCATAAACAGTAATGCAGAGCATAATCTGGTTGGAATGTCTACTTTGAATAGCTATAGCCAACAAACCCCAACTGCCAACCATATGGTGAATAACTACCTCTTTTGGGTCCCAAAGACAAGCAATGCCACCCGAAGTCCCTTGGGAACCGAGGGAAACCACTTTTCCAACTGGCCAAATTTTACCGGCAATTAAGTCCATATCCTCCATTGACATCTTTGTTTCTTGAAGGAAAACAAGATGTGGATGATTTATTCGAATCATTCTTCTAATTTCATTTTGTTTTGAAAGACTCCCTTTGAGTCCTCTAATATTCCAAGTGATGATCTTCATTAATACCAGGGCTAAAAATGTTGGGAAGGGCATTAATCTTACCTTCCTCTACAAGCTTTTCACCTTCTTTTACCATATGATATTGATTGGTCTTGCGACCTACTTTTTGATTAGAATCCATCTTCAATTTTTTTTTCCCTGTTTCTTGACTTATTCCAATTGAATCTGAGATGGCTTCTAACCTTGAAGAATGCTCATACACAACCAAAATTTTACTAGATGGTTCAATGGAGTCTATATTGGGACCTGCATTATTTGAAGTTTTGACATTTGAAATATTGTTTTTCTTGTGTAAATTTTCTCCTTTTTTTCTCGTTGAAAACCTTTGATTTGTTGGTTTGTCTCTTGAGTTCTTTCCTTCATATTTAAATTGTGTTTCTAAGATTTCAGTTTCCATTATTTCCTCTTCCTCACTTGGGACATCATTTGTGGAAAGGATTTCAAACATATTAGCAAATGACTTTGATTGATCCTTCATTACTAGTTTTTTCTGAGTGTTCTTCTTCTTAGGTATTTGGAAACCTGCTGAGTTTATATCTTCTTTCTTTTGATCAGGAATTTTATTTGGGCAAGCACTAGCCAAATGACCATATTCATGGCAAATTCTACAACGAAAAGGAATGTTCTCATAGTCCACTACTTGCTCCCAAGTGTCTTCCCCAAATTGTAATGTGATATTTTTAGGTAGGGGTTTGTCAAAATCCATTAAAACACAAATTCGAGCATAAATAATATGTTCAAAATTTTGAGTACAATCAGCAGTCATCATAAAAGTTCCTAAAGAGTTTCCAATTGAAGAAAAAATAGTAGGATTCCAAAATTCAATAGGGAGGCCAAAGAGTCTAACCCACACGGGAGCTATAGAAGGCATCTCTTCTTCGGCTTTAAATTTAGTATGCCAGGGCTTCATGAAAAGCCCCGCCCTTCCAAAAAACCAAGGACCCCCTTGAAAAGTTTTCTCTCTATCTTCATTATTAGCAAATAAAACAAGAAAATAACCATTTGGATAAATAGAGATTTGTAACTCACCTTTAGTTTTCCAGCTTTTTGCAGCCCAGACTTTGAAAGCAGATAGACTCGAACGAAAACCCATGAACCGACAAATTAGTCCTCTTTTTTCCAAATCTTCAATGCCATTCGAATGTTACCCATATCAAGCTTAACAATAGGAGTTCCATCACCTGCTTTAAGACATCCCGACTCCGTTTTCCCGGGATCAATCTTAGGCATTCTTAGAGGTTTATGAGAAGCCCTAATATTGATATTAGCATTGGGCCGAGGCTGTCCACCATGAAGGGCATCCCTAAAATTCATTTTTGGGACCGAGTCTTCAAAATTCTTACCCTTGACAGGGGTTTTCACAGTAGAATTATTTTGTGGGTGCACCTTAGCACCAGATTCACTTGAGATATGAGCCATTTTTTGATCAACTCGCTTGAAACTTATTTCGTGGTCTCTTTAATCCTTGCCCTAGACGCCGTGGAAAGGTATGGTTTTCACTTTTCTTTTGTGCAAGCAAATTGGAAGCCGTTGTCACTCAAGTTCACAGTATGATCCGTTGAAAGACAAATTTCTAACCCATCTTGTATCCCCCTGCAACATTTCCTGCTAAAATATTGAGCATAAACCACAAAAATATTGGCCGCTAGGGCCCGAAGGCCCTAAAAACCAACCTCTGGAGCCGCTTGCACTCAACCCGGATGAAACCCTCGCATAGCCGCTTGCCAAATATATCGTTCACACATAGGGATGCGCTAGGATCTGTGTTGCTCCAAATGATATGAAAATTGGTGGAGACGTTCTAGGGTTTTTCAGGCATCTACCCTCAAAATTTCAGCTCAATCCGAGTTCGGATGAGTGAGATATGGCCAAAACGAGTTCGGCAGTTTGGGCAGTCCTGCGAAAAACGTCTCTACCATTCAGCTCCTTGATATGCTTTAATACCAAATGATCTTATTCATATTTAGAAAACATTTTACAATAGTTAATTTTAAAAATATATTAAATAGAATATCATTTAATTTGAAAGGAAACAAATGATATAGCATGCATATTCATGTATTAATTTTTTCATGCCTATATTTATTATGATTTTAAAAATTATTTTGATCTCTAATTATTATTTTATGCATAAAAAAATAGATTTCTTCTTAGTAATATTTTGTTTTATGATTTTATGTAAATTGACATATTTTGCATTGAAACAAAACTTAACTTTTAGAGCTTTTGAAGACACCACTAAAACTTGATTTTCCTAATGTTTTCTAAAGGTTCTATCAAATTTTTAATTTATTCCTTCCTTATTTAATTAATTTTTAATTTCATGCAATTCCCTTCTTGTTTTTGTTGGTGTAAAACCTCGTTTGACATGTAAAATTGTACTTCATTTTAATGTTGAATAACCCACTTTACTCTTTTATAATTATACTTCATTTTAATGTTGAATAACCCCACTTTACTCTTTTATATTTACAAAATAATATTGACTTCATACTTTTAAAAATTATAATGACAATTTTAGTGGTATTTAACCATATTTATTACCAACCATTAATTTAAAAGAATCTAATTATTATTTAAGATAATCTCATATTTCATTATCTAAATCATAAGGTACTTAAACCTAAATAAATGAAAGCATCTTAACAATCCAATCTTAACAATCTACCCTATGATGTTTTACATCCACTCAACATAATAATAATATGCATATGAGAGAGTAAAATATTTTTAAATGTTTTCATTCATTTGGAAATAAAATTTAATTAATTTAAATATATTATTCAAAGGCTAATAATAAGAAATTTTGGGGTTTATTCATAATGGTAGGAAACAATATAATTAATGGTTAAGAATTATATATATTATTATTTTAAATAAATAACTTGGACTGGAAATAGAAATATTTCAAAGGTACATGAATGTATCCTTTTTAGATCTAAAAGGCCATCATTAGCATGAAAGTATCATTGTTTGATTTGTTTTGTATTTTTATTTTAAATTAAGAAAAATTACTAAGGAAAATTATCAACAAAATGTATAAACAAGACAAGACATCATAAAATGGAGATATGTTTATTTATCTTTGATCACAAAATTATAAAATTTTAATGTTCTTCCTAAGAAATTGTAAATTACCCAAGTTTGCATATAATTCTAAAACAACTTTAGTTTCATTAAGATACAACGCTATGTAAAAACCTCTCTTGAAAGGATATATATATATATATATATATATATATATATATATATATATATATATATATATATATATATATATATATATATATATAATCTATTTGTATTAGCATATATATTTAATTTTATTAAAAATGAAATGTGGACATGTTTGTGTACTTCTACTTCATTTAGTTTTGAATATATATATATATATATATATATATATATATATATATATATATATATATATATATATATATATATATTTTATGTTTAATTTCATTTATAATTATGTAAATGCAACATTTAAATTTGGATGTATAAAATAATATCACTTTTACTTATGAACCATTTAGATTTTGATTGGTAGTTCATAAATAGGATCCAAATATCCATATAAGTTGTTTCATTATTTGTGTGATGTGAAATGACTTGAATTCATAACATTTAAATTAAAAAATTTGGGTAAGGTGGATAGAAATAAAGCATAATGGTAGCGCATCCACATTAATTAAGACCTAAACAACCTTAGAAAATATAACAAGATTAATAGCAAAATAGTCTAAAATATTCTTTGTATGAAACCTAACAAAAAATGAATAGAAATATAAATGCCATGGATATGTATGTTATAGATAGTATTAGAAGAGGTTTCAGATTGCTTGGGCTACTTATATTGAACCTAAACAAAGTTTTTTTGCTTGGAGTCTCTTACATCAAGGGTTACCTGTTGGCAGTAGGCTCAAGCATCTGGGTGTTCATAATCTCATTTGCCTGGTTTGTGGACAAGCGAAAGATTTACTGCATGTTTTTTGGTTTTGTGATCGGGCTCAATCGGCTTGGGAGTGGCTTCTTGAATTTTTTAGACCTTTTATGCAGGAGGATTTTACTTGGGTGCATGCTATTTTGGGTGACCCTATTACTTTTTCCTTCAAATTGGATGTTGTTTGGAATATTTTTAGAATTGATACCTTGTTTTATTTATGGAAGTCCCGAAATAGAGCTATTTTTTCTCAGCAAGATGTCGGACATGTCTTCTCTGTTGCTGATAAATATGATATATTCTTTGATTGTCTGGTTACGATTCAAGTACGAAGTTAAAAAAGTACAGGTGGAGCTGCAGTACTTGCATACCCTCATGGATCATTGGGGGAATGCACCCTACATTATGAGTCATGTGCATCTTCCTTCCCCTTCCAGGTGGCAGTAATTTCTTGGCTTCTTTCTTTTCGAATGCATATTTAATACTATTTTTGCAGTTGTTATTGGTAGTTTGTGGGCTATTTCTGACACTCTTGTATACTCTTAACCACAATGGTTAATGTATTGGTCTATGGGGTGTGCTAATCCCACCTACCCTTTTTTGTATGATTAAACATTATTTTATTAATATAATGGCTTTTTCATCCAAAAAAATTAAACAATTAAATTACATGTGGGTATTCTTATAATAGATATAATGGTTGGTGAACATGTGAAGAATTCATCGTGCTTACTTTAAATTTAAATTAAAACTCAAACAATCATGACAAACTAGTTCTTGGGTAAGATGAAAATAAAATTATTGGATGTCACTCCTAAATCATATAAATTATAAGCAACTATTGATACAAGGTAAGAACAACTAAGAAATAAATAGGCCTCTCAACAAAAGAATAAAATTCAATTATACTTGAATAAATTTGTGAATAAATTGATAGACTTGAGTAATTAGATGACCAATCATGAAAACATGGAAAAAGTTAAAATTAAATTTATTTAGAAAATAAAAGCAAGAAATAAAAAGCAAATCAAACTACAAAATCAATGAATTTCAAGATAACAATAGAAATCAAGAAAGTAGATGAGAATTGTGATAAAATTTCTAGAAAGAGAGTTTGTTAAAAAAATTTATATTATTGCAAAAAATTTATTAGAAACTATTAAATATGTGTAATATTCAATATTTAAGGGATATAGTTACAATAGTGCTAGATAATGTTCATTAAAATGGATAACTACTTTTTATTGAGAATATTCATTAAAAAAACCTATAGTGGTTTTCAACAAAGTTGGAAAACTCGTAACTCATGATCAACTCAATGCCTCAGTTTTGAATATTTTATAAGCAACTTGGCAAAAATTGAGAAAAACTCGCCAAAAAAACCAAAGATTTTTTTTCAATTAATGAAAAAATATTTTAAACAATAATTGGAGAGCCAAAAAGGTAATTTTATATTAGATATTTGTAACAAGGATGGAAATTACAATTCATGATCATCAAATCCAACCAAATACATCACAACATCATACAAATGCAAAATTTTAAACATATAAAGTAATTTTTAAATTGTTTTTTTAATTTTTCCCTCCTACCCCTTGAACTAGATGGTCGACCTTGGATTTGAATGGGTGGTTGAATTGGAGGCTTCTTAGGTATAGGTTCAGTATGGTATATCTTCTTAAATCCTCTCATATGATATGCTTACTCATCAAGTTCCTTGAAAAATGATAAAGATTTCAGTGAAACCTACTACCACTTTTACCTTTGTATTCTCTTTTTTTTTATATAATATGGATGAAGGGGTTTTGAAAGGTGCCCCAAACCTTTTACAAATATGGATCAACCAAACAACTAGATACAAGAATATATAGATCAACATAAAAAACCAAAAAGGATCCATGAAACAAACAAACAACAAAGCTACATAATAGTCGAGCAGGATAAACCCAAACTAAAACCATCAACACACTAGAGCTTTTACTATCAACAACTAGAATTTAAAAAAAGACATCATGTCTCAAAAAAGAAACTATACCTATCAAAAATAAATCTAGTCAAGTACAAATCCCCAGAAAGGACGTCCAACAACAACATCTATTTGTGGCACAAATTCTTCAATAATTTAAATTTAAAATAATTTAAATTTAAAATTTAGCCATTATTTAGGTACAAACTCTTGCATTTAGAAAATTTTCCCAAGGGATCCCTACTATCACAGATCAGAGCCATTTGAAAACACAAATTATCTCCTTGAGATTTCATTTTCTATTTTATTTAATACATCTAGGAAATCCTCTTGCCAAATTATGCATTTTTCCTGTAGAAGTCCCAAGTTTGCTAAAAACATGTCGATCTATTTCCCTCCTTGTAAACATGTTTAATCTCAACTTCTTAGAGATTTAAAATCCATATTTAGGTTTTAGCAAGTTTTTTCATGATCATCCAAGAAGGAACCTGAAAACCTTTTATCATATTAATGATATTGATAGAATCTCCTTCAATAATTATCTTCCTGTCATTCTTAATTTCTAGTTGAAAACCCCCTTGAAAGAGAGCTTGCACCTCCACAAAATGACTGGTCTGATGATCTAAATTTTTAGTGAAAGCCAAAAAAATCCTCTTGTTAGAGTATCTAACCAATCCCCCTACATCGGATGGTCCCATATTCCCTTTAGGAGCTCCATAAAAATTTAGCTTCAACTAGCTAGGAGGAGGAGGTTCCTAAATAATAGTGTGTCTAGCAAGAGCTTTAGGGCGATGATCAGGAGAATAATCTCTAAATCCAAGAAATAACTCCACCATAAACTCCCCAAAAAAAGTGATCTTATCTAAAATAATTACATCCACAATTTCAAAAATGGCAGCAACAAACCAAAGTGCCACAAACTCAGTTGAATGGGAGATAATTTTAAAGGATCTAGAATTCCTCTCCTTCCAAATACACCACCAAATATGATGTAAACCAAAGGACCAAAAATCCTAGAGATACAAATATAGAAAGGGATATCTTCATTGAATGATTAAGTCAAACAAAAACTTTGAAAAAAACCAAACCACACCAATGGTCCTCAAGAACTAGGAGAAGATAGACTGAGAAAAGGGATAATCAGATAATAGGTGCACAAGTGATTCTTCAGCACTACCATAGAGGTAGCATATGTTTGGGATAACCAATCCTTTTTTTTTGTAAATTATCTAATGTAAGACACTTCCTTTGAGCCATAAAATAAAAGAAGACATTAACTTTGGGGGCAAGACCCTTCAACAAGATATTACTAGCGACAAAATATGGATAAAAAAGAATATCTAAGAATAGGTAGGCTAACTTAACAGAAAAGCAACCATCCTTCTCAGCCCCCCACACAAATATATCTAGCCTATCCTGGTTAGGAATAACCATTCACTTTAGGATGCCCATTAGAGCCTTTTAATGCAATTTCTTCTTCCTGCAAAATCCTTAGAAAAACAAAAGGTTTCCAACATTTTCTATCATTAATAAAGACAATGAAGTCACATACCTTTGACATGAAAGATTGTCTTGTGATTGGTTCCACTAGACTTAGGTGAGGATATGATTCTAATGGTCTATTAGCTGCCCAAGTGTATTTCCAAAAATAAATGCTCTACCCATTACCTAACACCCATATTCTCCCCTTTATGATATCAAAGTGGTTGTTAACAATGCTATACTAGAATGTTGAGCCAAGGGCAAGACTTGATTATGTGAAAACATTACCAGTATTACCTAAATATTTGGTTGACAATATTTTCACCTATTAATGTTATATTTTTTAACCAATCTCAAGCCCTACTTAGCTATTAGTGCTCTGTTTAACGTTTTCATTCTTCTTAATCCCAAACCTCCCAACTCTTTCCTACTACAAACTTGATCCCACGCCACAAGTGAGAATTTTTTCTTCTCCTTAGAACTAGATCAAAGAAAGGATTGCTAAATTTGTTCATTTTTTGAAGAATATTTCCTAAAATATAAAAGAGAGAAATGAAGTACACTCGTATGCTCTGCAAAGTAGACTTAACTAGTATAATTTTACCTACTTGGCTCAAAATTACCCCTTTCCATCTCACCAATTTTATTTTAAATCTTTCTACAATTGGTTCCCATAGAGAAGTCTTAATCCCCCCTTTGAACATTGGTAATCCCAAATAAACTGAAGGAAGGGAATCAATCTTACATCCCAAGATCTTAGCAATTTTCCTCTGCCTGTTGGGAGTACTTAGGAAGAACACATTACTTTTCCTCAAACTCACTTTCTACCCAACTACTTTTTCATAGTCCTGGAGGATCTCTTTGACAACTCTGGCCTAAGGGATTGAAGCTTAAAAGTATAATAGTGTGTCATTAGCAAATTGTATTCTCTTTTTCATCCTCATTCACTTTTCTTATTTTTTCCAAATTTATTTCTAGTAGTATTATAATAGGAAGAGGTGAAAATTAGAATATTTTGGTATAATAATAAAATAATGGAGATCAACATTCAACATAATATATTTTTAATCAAATACAGTTATAAATATTTTACCTATTTTATCAATTAGTCTCTTTCCCCAAGCGTATATGGAACTATTAAGAGATCTTTATACTTTTATTGCATTTAAGAACTTAAGCTTACCATAAATACCATGGTCATATTCCTATAGATTTATGTGGATGTAGTTGATATTTTGAAAATCCTCTAAATATAGAAAATACATTTTTTTCAAAATTATTAATAATGAAACTCTACAAAATAATTTACAGTCAAAGAGAAGAAAAATGAAAAATAAGGCCAAATGGACTTTTAAAAAAATAATTTCCACCATTTTTTGCTAACTATGTGAGGATTTTTAAGTTTCCTATAATAAAAGGATGGGAAATTATGAGAAATATTGCCATGAGTTGGCATTTTTCTCAATTCCAAGAAAATAACAAAAATCTTCTTGGTCGTAATTTCTCACAAGTTTTACAAGAAATCATTAGAAAATTTTCTAACTATGGTTTTCAACTCACTGCCATAAAAAGGTCATTTTGCAAAGGCCATTTTATAAGGATTGGGGTAAGTGAGGTCAATACTTTATCTGTAGCAACAAGGCACCTTTACTCCTTTTAAGGGATTAACGTAATATATAATGATCATAGATGATGCTCAAACCTAGTTATAATGTCCTCCAATAGCTGGATGATAGTTTCTTGATTTTACAATTTTGAATGGGACAACTTTCACCCATCTTGTAAAGTAATCAATGGTCATTAAAACCCAGTCATACCCTACACTTGACATTGAGTTTATTTTTCCAGTGAATCCATCCCCATCACTAAAAAGGTTTTGTGACCAAAATTGGTTCTAGAGACATAGGGGATTTCCTCCTCCAATCACTATAGAGGTGACACACACTATAATTCTTCACCTATTGGAAAAAATCAGTAAATATGATTATATAGTAATAACCTACCCTTATGATCTTATGAACTATTGCTTGGGTAAAGTGATGACCTTCATTGTGATACTTTTTTAGGAGGTTTTTGACTCTTCATTCCTCCACACATATTAACAATATTTCACCATAGCCTCTTCTATAATTTTTTTTGTCAAGATACACATAGTTTATAGTTTTATCCTTGAACCTATCCTTTTGGTTCATAGTTATCCCTCTAGGAAATTCCCAACATAACATAAACCTTTTAATATCTCACATATAGTCATTCCTGAATCTAGTTCTTCCACAAATACCATATGTTCACAAGTACAGTCCATGACCAAGTTTACACACAAGGCTCTTCCTCTCAAAAACTTAATGGATTTGACATCTATATCAAATTATTAGATCTTATTTATCCATCGTAGTCTCTTGTCTCCCAACTCAACATCTAGAACTATTGACCTAATATCTAGATGCACAATGAAGACAATTATTTTACTTTGATATAATTAGTATCTAAACTTCCACAATACCTTCATCATAGTGGATACTTATTTTGTAATGGAAGTGAGCATTTATTCATAATAATGAAGCATTTGAACCATGAAGAAGATGTAATATTCTTCTTATTTATTATCCTTTTGATATAATATTGTGGAAATAGTCTCATTAGAAACAAAGACATATAGAAGAAAGTATTTAGAAAAGTCAAGACTATTTAGAATAGATGTGTTGGTGATAGCATATTTAATTTTTTGAAATTAGGGTTATGCATAAGGAGTCGAATTCAAAATATATTTATAAAAATAAGGTAAATTAGAATCCTAGCCAAATTCATGTAGGAGATATGGCGAATTGTCTTTTCTTTCACAAAAATTTATGAAACTATGAAAAATTTTAAAGTTTTGATGATCGACGTTGAACAACATAAAATTGACTACCACTTAAAAATGACTGCTCAATTGACATTCGATTAAAAATAGCAACTCAACTATCAATCAATGAAAACCAAGAATTTGACTATCGATCAGTAGCAAATGATAACTCGATTTTTGATAAATATCAAATGATAGCTTGAATATTAATCGACTATAATCGATAGCTCAATAATGGTCTAGTTGTAAAATAATGATTGAATTTGGCTTGATGGTAAAATAATGACCAACTCTAGATAGATTGCAAAGATACATCCCACTATAGATCGGTTACAAAAAGGATACTAACCATGGATCAGTTGTATGAAGGTATTCAACTATGGATCGATTGCAACTAGGTATATAAATATAGATTGGTTGTAATATGGAGTCCAACTTTGTATCGATAGTAATGAAGTGTTCGACTCTAGATCATTTGAAAAAGAGTATCCAACTTTGGATCGGTTGCAATAGGATGTTCAACTTTGGATCAGTTGCAAAAGGGTATCCAAATTTTGATCGGTTGCAATAAGGGGTTTGACTCTGGATTGGTTGTAACCAAGCATCTAACTCTAGATCAGTTGCAATAGGGAGTCCAACTCTGGATTGGTAGCAACAAGGTGTTTGAATTAGGATCGGTTGCAACAAGGTGTGACTCTAGATTGGTTGCAATAGAATTTATGCTACCATGTGTCAAAATATCACTCACTCACCTATGCATATCGAATAACATGTTACCATGTGTCCAACCACATTCAATTTTAGCATGCAATTATCTATAAAAAGGCATCTACAATCATATTTTTTATTTTTTCTTCTGCACATCCTCAGAGAAAACCCTAGGCAACCAATACCCTACACCCTACTCTCTCAAAAATTTACCCTACTTTTAAAAACCACTTCCTCCCCTACTTCCAAAATTACCTTCAAAAACCTTGTCTACCCCAACATTTTTTATATGTTAACCACACCCGAATACGACCTTTCTTGGGTCAATGACATGGGCTTGCAAGGTTTAGTTTCAATGCCACAATTTAAAATAGATAACCATGTCTTATTGAGCATTATAGATTCCTACAATAATGATACAACCATAGTCAATATGACAATCTAGAATAAGAAGATATGTTTTACGATCGAACCCTTGGACATGGAGACATTGGCAGGTCTCCCTCATAGGGATGTTGATGCCAAATTTTCAGCTATCTACAGATGACAAAGCATACCTAGAGATCCAATTCAATCTCTCTATAGAATTATTGTTAGGTATAATTGTTGATTTTATTTAAAATTCAAAATTTAAAATCTATGATTTCTAAACTAATGATTTTTTTTTGCAGTTTCTACCACTAAGTCTAGAAGGGGCTTAACTAATTCATCTGTTGAAAATAAACTTCTGAAAGCTGTCATCGAATTCTTCCAAGCAAGACTCATTTTGCAAGGAAGACCAACAGATATTTCATTCTAGGGATTGGCCTATCTGGTTTGGTGTCTTCACCACCAAAAATTTGATTGGTGTACATATATTTCACAATGCATCCGATCTGAACTACATAGCATTCAAATGAACACAACGATGACTGTGATGACGTGTAATTTTATTCTTGGATTTTATTATGAATGTTTTCACAATTTATAGAATGCAAATGTACCTACTATGTTGCATCCAATGCTAGTGAGCATTGCCATGTCAGCCCAAGAGGTGAAGGTAAAAATTCCATCTTTTATCAAGAAATAAAATTTTATAGTACAACAGGTTTTCCTTTTTTAATTTTAAATTTACACCTAAATGTAGAGAAAGGTAGCCTCAAGTGCAACCAAATGGGATGTTGTCATAAGGGGTTTTATTCTAGAAGCCATTGGTGATTCTTCTGACACATAGTCAAAAGCAACACCCTTGTAGAGGCCTCTAAAATATTTGAAGTATGCTTCTTCTCCTTTAGTTTCTCATCCACATGTTCTTGCACATATTGTGGAATGTGAATCTAGTGAGGCCACCCCCATGACAAGTAAGTTTACTATTTTGAGCTTCTTTGTATATATTTGTTTAGTTGAAATTATAATAATTTTTATTTCTTTTTTCATATGTTTTTAGTGTTACATCCCCTCCCTCACACCCACACCGACATGCCTTCACAGGTTGGAGGGTAGCAACACATCTCATCATCATCGGGTAAGTGTATTTTTTTAAATTAATATATATTAATTTTATTCAATTTTATTTTCTTTAACAAAATATTATTATAATGTTTTTAGGTACCTCCCCACAATTTACTGAAAGAAGGCAACATATGATGCCACCACCACCTCCACCACAAAAAAATTAATGAGAGGTCAATGCAGGGGCACCAAGCTAGACTATGTCTGACTTTCCAAATATTTCATTTTCAATAAATTGTTCATTACAAGAAATTTTGAGCTTAGGATTAGATAATCCTCCATTAGATGACGATTATATGTTATAGGGAAACATTCTAGGGTTCAAAGCAACATATGTGCTTCAAGCACAATAAACACAAGAATTTCCTATAACTTAGCAAACCTCATTGTCGCCTTCTAACACTAGCGACCCTAGTCCTCGAATTGAGGATGAAAAAGTTAATTTTTTTGAAAAAGTTTTAATGGCTGATAATTGTGAAGCACTAATCAAAGATAGTTTGCTTCACGATGTAAAGGAAATGAGGGATTGGGAATTTTGGGCCAAGGTCCTTATCAAGGAGATAAATGCCCGATATAAAATTTTTGATAAAAGGGAAGATATTTTTTCTCTGGTCAAAAACAAACCAAAAAAGCTTGGTGGTCTATTACATCAAGCTAAATCAAGCTTAGTGAATGCTATAATTTTGTATAATGATGAAATTTTAAATATTATGTTGAATAGATTGGAGAACCTTAATGTTGAAGCCCAAGCATATTTTAACCAATGGGCTTTTGATAAGAAGAAAGTTGTAGTTGTTGAGGCTTCAAGGGATGTGGCTGAGGTGAGACTTTAGTTGCAATAAATTTTATGGTTATATTTTATCATATAACTCTCAACTAACTTATGTTTTCTTTTATTTTTTATAGTCAAATTTTGATAATTTAAAGAAACAAGTTATAAGCATGGATGTTAATATCCACATGGTAAAGAAAACACTTGAAGGTGCAATAAGAATGAAGGAAACCTTGCAAGCCAAGGTTAGAGACAATAATTATTTAAGAAATATTATAAAGGAGCACAATATGGATCTAGATATCTTGCTTAAGAAGAAGCATAAAGAAAACCTTTCTACAGTGCAAGAAGATCCAGCCCTAGAAGAAAGAGCGTTGTTGGGGAGCTTATAGAAGGTAGAGGAAGGCCTCATCAGAACTGGAGCACTACTAGCACAGGTTATTGACAAAGGAGATAAGGGAAAAGAACCTAAAACTTTAGGAGAATCTCAAACTCAAGGTGATCTAGATACACAAGGAGTGATCGAATCTATCTTAGAGCCCCCATCTCAAAATTAAGAAATTGTAAAATATTTACTAGTTGATAGCAAATTTTGTTGTATTGTAGTCAACAATTTTGTACAATGTATATTTTCAATACAAATAATGAAAAAGATATTTATTAATTTGTGTCTTCTATCATTCAATGGTTGTTTCCATTTATATTCTTGTGTTGCTTTTAAATTTATGATGATTCAATTATATTTACTATTGTAATTTCAAATAACAAACAAAATATTACTATGATATAACTCAGTTGTGCCAATACATTAATATCAATACATTAACAATACTATAATATAAAACATAAGGTTTTATCAATGAACATAGTTAAGACACTATGAAGGCTACGATATAAAACATACAATTTGACAAACAATGTTGTGATATAAAACATAAAATTTTATGAACAAACAATTTTTTCAATTTTGATATCCAAGTAGGATGAAAATGATAACAAATAAAGTCAAATTTATCAATGTTGTTAAATCTTGGAAAATTTACAATTGAGGTAGCTGAAACAAACACTTCTCAGCTTGTCCAGAATCACTTGTAAGCATAGTAGATATTTGTGTCTCCACTATCTGATCACTACAAGCATCATTATCCTCATTATCATGCGTATTAGTGATACCCCTTCTGTCTACTAGGGATTTCCAGTATGCCAATGCTCTATCATAGGGAAATTTGTCCAGCTCATACATTGACACATAAATTCTCAAACAATTTTCCAAATTTTTATCCAACCTGTTACGAAGTTTAGATTTCACAAAATATAGTGCACTAAAAACCCTCTCATCTTCCATAGATCCCAAAATTATTTGTTTGACATAATTCATATAAACAAAAATATTCATTGATTGTATCTTGTAAGACACTACTTGGATACAATTTTTTCCACAAACGTGTAATGGAACCAGACTCATGGAAGTTACTCAAATGTGACGTTTGATCAACCATTTTCATTCCAAAATGTGATGATTATTGTGTTAAAAGTTCTTTGTTGAGAATACCATTGAATTCCACACTTTTACTGAAATGTTTAATAAGTGTGCCCATATATTTAATAAACAACTCATTTGTAGAATTGTAGTCAATACAAGGACCCCAAAATATGGGGTTAACCACACCCATGACCTCAAGAAACTCATCTCTTTGAAATTAATCTCTTATTTTTCTTATCAATGATTTTGTTATTTTTAACAATTTAATCTTAGTATTGTGTAAAACTACTTCAAATCCATTATGTGTTATGGGAATTTGTTCAACATCATCCATAACTATATTTGACCACCTTTCAAAATAATATAGAGGTATCATATTTCCACAAACATTAATACAAAGATGATCATTGATGTCAAACTTCAAAAATATTTTTGGATCATTCACGTTAGTTAATATTTTCCAACTATCAAACAAAGGATCTATAAAATTTTCTTCAGACACATATATCCTATCAATATGCATACATATTTGTTTTCTTATCCTGATGAAATCAACAATATAGATGGATATTTCTTGTGCAAGTTTAATCAATCTATTCATTTCTTGCAACATTGGAAGAATACCACATAATGTTAGAAGTGTTTCCAAGTCAGTCAAATGGTATAGCAAATATTTTACCTTATCAACTACCCTACGATTTTCATACATAAACCCTATTAAGGATTGATATTCTGTAAAAAATCTATATGTAGGTTGATACAATGAAATCCACCTTGTATCTACATCTTTTAACAATTTTCTTCCTTCTATAACTCCTAGTGCAAACTATTGAAACTCTACAAACCTTTTTGGACTGCACAAAAAATAAGCATGTATTTCATGGATGAGTTCTTCCACTCTCGCAACATTATCGAAAGTGCTCATAATTTTGTATGCAAGATTCATTCTATGAGCCATGCAATGAATGGGTATCAAATATAGGGTAATTGATGTCTGAAGTCGAACACAAAGACCACTCCTATGTCCTTGCATTGTAGCAACACCATCAACCCCAATGCATATTAACTTTGTGGCTATTTCTATATCATTCATTCTCGCAATATCTTTTAAACTAGTTACAACAACATTATAGAGGTTTTTTGCATTACAATTTTTCACCATCTTATGTAATGCTAGCAAACTAGGATGCCTTACATGATTTTGGAATGTGTACACATGCATGCAAATCCAAGATGTGTTGTCAACATCCATCACCTCATCAATTGAAAGTGAAATGAATTTGGCTTTTTTACTTTCTCTCTCAGGTCCTCCTCAACCAATGATAGATATTTTACCATTTCCCAACCACTTTGATCTGACCAATGGGAACTTGGAAGGTTTTGCACATCATCTAGTTGAAATAGGTGCTTATAATCAATAAAATTGGACATGGGTCTACCCTTTTTAAGAATACTATACATGATAACAAACTGCAAACTTTTTGAAGCCAAAGTGGTCTTATGAATTTTTTGAAATTGGGCTTGAATTATTCCACCTTTCTCAACAAGAGATTTTTGTACCTTCATTTATTTTTCATATTCTTTTGCATATCTAACATGCATACATTCCGATGCATCCTTCCACCTAATTTATTTCTTAACTGTTCCATCACTTTCTTTAACTATTGAATAAACTTTACCACAATGTTTTTCTATTGTATCTAACTTCAGTTGCATCTTATGATCCTTACCTAGTTTCCAACTACAAATTATGCATCTACATTCTGTTGGAATGTCATTGTTGTTCTCTGGCTGGACTAGCTCTATAAAGGGATATGTTGATGACCATTCAAGCTGAAATGTCCTTCCAATAGTCCACCTTGTTAACTTTCTACGTTTAGTTTTTTGACTTGAAGATTCCCTAGAAGTTTGTATTGTATTTGAATTATCATTTTCTTTTTCTAGTGGCATGTCATTTTGAGGAATATCTTTGAGTGTTTGTTGGATGTCATTGCTAAGAGAATTTTCATGTGGAGGCATCTCTTGGTGAGGAATATCTTCAAGTGGAGGCATATCAAGGTCAATAGTGTAATCTGCATACAATGATATTCTTTATCATTTTATGATGTAAGAGAACACATTTTTACAAACATAAAAACATTCAGAGAAACACTCAATCTGTTTATGGTACCTTGAATTTGTGTAGATTTTGATGGCTCATTGGATTTCGATATATGGCTAAAATATTTGAGGATGCTCTTTTTACTAGAAGATTGGCCTCCCTTCTTTCCATCGCTAGTAGGTGTCATTCTACTTGTGAAGAAAAATATTTTTCATTTTAGAAAATTAATAAAATGTTGAACATATCTTAATATAATGTTGATATATTATATTGTAAATAGAATAAACAGAGGATTGGTTGGTAGAAAATACATACCAATTTCTAGTCAAGCAATATCATGATTTTTTTAGTGTATGCCACTCCTCTCTTTTATGGAGATAGATAATTTTTTGCACCTGTATTTATTCAACAGATAGAAAATATATATACATAATCAAATCTAGAGCAAAGTATAAGAATTTCTATAATTTTTAAAAAGGAACGTATATGGATACAAAATATAATTAGAGTTCAAATGTGGAACAATACCAAATTTTACTACTAAATGGACTCAAACTCATAGTCTTAGTGGAACAGACAGAGGATTGATAAGCACCATGTGCCATGGAAGAATTTGCAAAACATACCAATTTGTAGTCAATCATTATCATGAGTTTTTATATTGAATCTCTCTCTCTCACTCCCCTATTTTTAGATGATAGAAATTTTTTGCTTTTGTGTTTCTTCAGTTGATAGATAAAATGAGGATACATATTCAGATGATGAACAAAACAAAAGTAGAGAATCTTATATTGCTTAGAAATCTAGAGAAAATGTCTAGATCTTACTACTACAAGGCCTCAAACTCAAAGTCTAACTAGAACACATAACCTGCAACATACCAATTTGTAGTCAACCATTATCATGATTTTTGGAGCTTGAATCTCTCTATCTTTGATCTCTCTCTTTTCTGGCAATACATAATTTTTTGCATTTGTATTTATTCAAGAAATAATGTAAATGAAGATAAAGAATCAAAATATGAGTAGAATGAAAGTAGAGAAATTTGATTAATTTTAGGTTGAAAAAGAATATATATGGGTGATGAATACAATTATAGACTCAAATATTTGCAAATGGTAGTAAGAACAAGTCCTTTAACTCATAGTCTAAATAGAACAAATAGAGGATTGATTTTTTTGCATTTGCATTTATTCAGCTGACAAACAAAATGAACATACAAAATCAGATGATGAACAAAATGCAAGTACAAACACTTATAGAATTTTGTAAAAAAGGTACCTATATCACTTAGAAATAGACTTAGAGATTCAAATCTATAGAAAATTCTAGATCTTACTACTACAACTCATTGAACTCATATTCTAAAAATAAAAAAGAGAGGATTCATCAGTACCATGGCATAAATTGCAACATACCAATTTTTTTTATAAGTGATCACTCCCAACAACCTTCTAGTTGGTTTCTTCTCCTGGTTGGATTTCATTCGGTTTTTTTACCCAATCGAAGTTCATCTTATTTCTACACCCAATTTGAGTTTGACTCATTTCTATACCCGATCAAAGTTTGGCTTGTTTCTACACCCAACCAAATTTCAATTATTTCTACACCTGACAAGATGTTGACTAGTTTCTTCACCCCAATCATATTTCATCTTGTTTCTACATCCAACTAGATATTGATTGATTTTTACATCAAATTAGAGTTCAACTTGTTTTAACACCTGATCAGAGTTTGGCTTATTTCTACACCCGATCATAGTTCGACTATTTTTGCACTTCATCGAAAGTCAATTTGTTTCTTCATCCTAGTTGGATTTTATCTTGTTTTTGCACCTAACTGAATATCAAATGGTTTCTACACCTGATCAAAGTTTGACTTATTTTAGCACCTAGCTAGAGTTTAGCTATTTCTGCACCTAGTCAGATATCAACTAGTTTTTGCACTTGATCAAAGTTTGGTTTATTTTAGCTCTTGGTCAAATTTTAGCTTATTTCAGCACTTGATCAAAGTTTATATAATTTTGTACTTGTTTAGTTTTTATCTATATCTGGTTGGTAGTTGGATAAGTTTCTAAAATCGATCCATGATCGGATTGTTTCTGCAACTGATCCATTATCTATAGGTTTTTGCAATCAATCGATTATTGATAAGTCTCTACAATCGATTGGTTTAGGTATTTCTTTCTATTGGAACGTTTTCACTTTTGTACTTTTTTTTGAAGAGTTTGAATTTTTTACATGAATAAGTATCTATCGCATTAAGTATATGTACTGGTGGTATAAGAGGTAAATTTGGCAAAAGAAATATTTTTTTTTAATTTTAAGGTGAAAAAGGTCCTGATTTAGGTGGGAGTGCTAGTTATTTAAAATAAAAAATTTAAATTATTATCAACATGGGGTGAGCTGACCTCTAAAATTTTTTTGGGTGAATGGGTTGATGTCCAGGATCCTCAAATTCGTAAATTTTAAATTTTAAAAAAATGCTAATATTCATGAATTAATGATGATTCACTACTATGCATAACCATACTTGAAAATATTTTTTTTCTTATTTGGTCCAAGCAAAAGAGGTATCCTTCTTTAATATCTTGGTTATGGACCTAACCAATCATGCAATTTTAATTATGAATTTGGATGCAAACTAAATCTAGCCTAGAAAATATCTAATACCTTTAACTGGTGATGGTAGGGGTAATTATGGGATAGATTTTATGTGGTCTAGAATGATGTCTAGTCCATATTTGGATACTACATGACCTAGAATTTTTCCTTCCTATACAAATAATATGGACTTATTGGGGTTCAAGGATACGCTAAATTCTCTACATCATCTAAAAACTCTAAATGCTCTATGTGTTTCCCATTTTCTTTGAGAAGATAGTCAACTCACATAAGTATACTAAAATTATATTATCTATGAGAACTATGAAATGATGAACATATCCCTCTAGAAGGTGGAATTGATATTTGATAAATCAAATGGAATCCTTTAGTATGCAAATACTTCACACTTGGTTGTAAAAGCAATCTTATGTTGATCATTGTATTTTAGCCAAATTTGGTTGTACCTTGAAAACCCATCTAGTAGAGACACAATTTGTAACACAATGACCTTTTGAAGGATTTTATCCATATATGGGAGTGGTAATTATCCATTAAGGATGTTCTATTAAAATTTTAAAATCAACACATAGTCTGATATCTTTATTTTTATTTCTTACTAAGATCAAGCTAGCTACCTAGGTAGAATGTTTGATAGGGAATATAATTTAATCATGCAACAATTTTAGAAGATATTTGTTCATTATGAATTCAATATTCTAATTTACTAGTCTTTACTTTTTTCACAAGGGCTTTGCTCCTGGATCTAGATATATGGTGTGCTTAGTAATTTTTAGGTCCTACACCTTCAGTTTCTCATAGCTCTAAGTAATCACATCACTATAATTTTTACAAATATCCTTGAAGATGTGTACTTTTCTTTGTGTAATACTTCCCTATTAGGATATTCCTCCCATTATCCATCTATATCAAACAATATGATGAAATATTTACTTTTATCCTAGCATCTCTAGCACTATGATCAGGTTTGAACATGAATTCCAATGTGATTAATCCTTTGGCAGATGGTTAGTATTTAGCTAGATCACTCCATCATTGATGTCATCACCATGATCATTATGATCCTTAGTATATTAAGCTTCAATAATTAGAAATTGACTATTTTCTAATAATTTTTAAATACCTTTTAATAGTTTGAATTATCCTAGATTGCTAATCAGAATACCATTTCCACTTCCTTAGGCCTATTCCACAAGTCTTCAATGGGGTCAAACCTTAATTTCTAATGTGGTCAATTCATCTTCTTTTGTATTTGAATCTCTTATGATAGAAATGATTTCATTAGAGTTATAACTTTTCAATAGGTCCCATACCCAATGTTAGAAATAATTTATGTAAGTTTTGTGCTGTGTAGATTGAATTAACATTTTTGATAACTAACTTGCGGTCATATAAAATTTTTATCTTCTTGGATCTTAGCTTTTTAGATTTTTAGACTTATGTATAATACCTCATACTCATCCATATTATTGGTGCAATTGAATAGGAGAGAGTGTGCATATATTTCTCCTTGTGGGTCAATGATCTAAATCTTGACTCTTGCTCCATTCCTATTTTTGGCCACATCAAAATAAATGGTCTACATTTGGTTTGCTTGTAGAGAGTCTTGGCTAGTCAAGATAGGAATATTTATGGGTTCTTCCAAAACTAAATAACTACCTAGGCTTATTTCTTCACACAACTCTTTTACCTCTTGATTATCTTCATCCTCCAATATTCCAATGATCATATTTACTTTGGAAGTTGTGTCCCCATTGACTAATCCATCATCTATGAATTCAAGAATTTTATTCCAATTAAATATCATTTCATATTTCAACTTGTGTAGGAGATAATTCCTTGGGGATTTATTCTTGATTTGAATCATCTTTCTACCCTTGGGGACCATCGTGTATATAATAAATTATGATATAACCATTTTTTGACATCTTCTTGGTCCATTCTCATAACAATATTTTGAAGTATAGAGGTAAGTCAACCATGATCACCTCTTAGGAAACTATAAGCTCCAGGTCCCCTACCATAATAATCATAGGGTATTTCATATGCTTACAAAATTAACCTATATTCCATCCATCTAAATAAGCCTCTTAGTCATCATTTAATATGGTAACTTCATTTTTTTCACATTACATTTTGTATCACAATAATTCCTACTCCTAAGTTGATAATGCAACACCTTAAATATAATTATAATTTTTAAAGTAATATTTACAATAGAGGTGGTTTCAAAGCATTGATCACTCTCCAACATTCACTTGTATATCTTTAGGATCTTGTTTCATTATGTTTTTTTGCATAGATATTTTGGGTTGATTACTAGAAAAAATATTACCCCCTTTTACATAACTTCACTTTTGCTCCTTTGGTGCTTCCTAGGGAAGATCCCTTTATCCTATTAAGACTAGTACCTCCAACATGCTCATTTTAGCCAAGATCTTACTACTTTCATCCAAAATGTTGAATCTGATCCCACTCAAGTTACCCTCATTTCTTGGGAGAATTGTTTTGAGTTGCCTATAATTTGTCAATCCACCCTCACTTGTCAATGGTGGGTATCTTAGGATTATTTTTTATTTCCTTCATAGATTTGACTATTTATCTTAATTTCTAATTTCATTAACTTGATCCCCAAATAATTATAGATCTACTCAAGGCTCATTGTTCTTAGTCCTTGTTCACTATGAATTCACACCAAGCTCATTCCTTCTATCCCTAGTGGATTATGAAATTGTGCCAACTACCTTAGAATGAGGTGTTCACCTCTATTTCTTGGATGGTAGGATAAATATTTTCATTGGGGACTCCTTAGATGGTACTTTTTGGTTCAAAGGTTGATCAAATTTTACCTTTTGGTTTGAAATGATGGGACCCTTATCCCTAAGGAAAGGTCTTCCCCTCCTATAATGGTTTTGTTTACATTAGGATCAAGTTGCTTAACTTGATTATTTGATGGTATTAATTGATTTCTATTTCTTTTTTCTTACCTATTTTCATGAATCCCTTATGTTGGTTGACTATGATTATCTAATCATCTAGAATTTTCCTTCCTCATCATCACCATAAAAGTTAGTGAGAATGGCATTTTCTAGTTTGGTCAAATTGGCAACTTACTGCTAGAACATCCCCAAGAAATCAATTTGACATCTATTTGAGTATGATTTTTTTTAGGAAATGGAGTGTTCATCATTCCATTCATGAATTTCTCTTATTTTGGTTTACATTGTTGGTTATATAGCATAGTTTGTGCAGTAATGATTGTCATTATGTAGTCCAACACATAGTTGAGAAAATCTACAAAAAATCCCAATTCAAGTTGATTAGGGTTATGCATAAGGGGTTGGACTCAAAATATATTTGTAAAAAAATGGTGAATCCTAATAAAAATCAAGGTGAATCATGGAGAATCCTAAGAAAATCAAATAGAGCATCTTCATACCAAAATTTGGGGTATTTGAAGCCCTAAAATGTAAAGTCATATTTGGGTCCAATTTTGACCTATTAAATTATATTATAACTTCATAAAAATACCACCATTAGATCAGGCTTGAAAAGAGCTTTCCAACGAGTACAAATATGCCTATGTTTGGATATATATTGTGGCAAATTGATCCTAAGAAAACATTGATCCTAAAAATTTTAGGCGAATATGCCGACATCGAGGGTCCTCATATTCGTCAATTTCCAATTTTGGAAATCCTAATATTTGCCCAATTTGCGAATATTTGCCACTATGCATAACCCTGAAGTTGATTTTTCCCAATTCATAGCCTAGCCGATTTTTCCTGGTTTTTGTCGATTTTTTTCCAAAAACTTGTGATATGCATGAAAAAAATTCCAATGAAAATTTACATTTTATTTGGTTTTTCAAAGAAAAATTATTGGTTTTTCCTTATTTTTTTGTCAATTCCTAATTTTGTCTGATTCTTTTTCCATGTCAATTTTAATTTTCTCAACTATGGTCTAATAGGTTATGTGTAGTATTACACAACAATCACCATAGGGTGTTTATATTAGTTTTTATGTTGACCATGTTATTATGTTATTTTTTTCCTTGATCACCTGATCGATATTTTGTTAGGGTACTTAGTATTTAGTGAGATATGGGGTTCTTCTAGAGTTCTAGTTTTGTTGCTATTGCCATCCACTATTTAGTTTCCACAATCACTTTTCAATATTATTCTGGTTAATCATAATATTTACCATGTTTAACATCTCTCTTGTTTCAAATTGTTGATTCTCTAGAAGAGTTTTACATCATCATTGGCTTAGGCAGGAGTAGGTAAATCCGGTCATTATGGCTAAATTGTAATGGTGGATGATGAATTTTAGCTTGGATGCATAGTGATGTATGGGAAATTTTCCTACATGTAAGTGGATATATTGGGTTGGACTTGCAAATTATAAATATGATTGATGGTGGGTGTCTTTCTATGTTGATGGATTGGTAGTGGAATTCATATAGGCAACATAAGCCATGGGTGGATTAGGTGGTAATTTTCCAACTTGGATCAACACATCTTCATCCTAGGTTGTCTTATCAAAGGCTCTAGATAATGTATGAGGGTTATCATTACAAATCATGAGGACAAAATTGGATTACAAGCCTTTGATTTAGTATGGTATATCTTATTCGTCTAACAATATAATATTTGGGGGTATAAGATACATTGTCTTCATAAACCTTGTATTATAATCATGGATATCTTCTTGGGGATGCCTCTACATTGCATTAAGTTGAAAAGGGACTAAATACCCATTTCCAAGGCTTCCAAATATCCTCATGAATGGTTCTACTATTAAATACCAATTAGTCATAGGATTGTTAGATAAGGTTTGATACTATATAGAAACTTTATCCCTTAGCAAGTATATGACTAACTAGACCATGGTGTTCTTCTCCTACACCTTGTCCACTAATTTCAAATTGGATAATTCATTCAAGTGATCCAAGTAAGTTTCATTCCCATCATTATAAAGTTAGTAAGGCTTTCATAGTAGAAGTAGATATGGGAGAATATACCATCAAATATAGCGTGCCCTAATAAGTATAATCTTGTAACTATTATTACTGACTATGAGGGACCTAGGCTCAACACTTTTATGTTGGGTAGACAAATATTCCTTATAGGTGGTAGGGAACTTGTTATTGATGTGAAGTAGCATACCCTTATATTTTTGCATATAGGGGACCATCTATTATCGTTGAAAATGTTTTTGCTAATGTTGACCTATTGTTGGAGGATGGTTAGGTGCACATTGATTGTACAAATTTAGATTTTGTTGCAAGGGGTGATTTGGTGGTATTTTATAGTTCATACCCTCAAAAATTTATTGACATATTTAATGATGACCAAGAGGAGGTAAAAAGGTTTGACTAGGAACACCTCTTAAGAACCAAAGTAGATTTTGGTCCACCACCTAGGGATTTGTGCTTGATAGATGTTGGGAAATATTAGCATTAGGTGAGGGGTTTGACACTAGTTGATTTTGTTTACCTATAGAAATTTTTGTATAGGAAGGGTTAGGGATACTTTATAATTCTTGATTGGATGAGATATGTACAACAGGAAAATTAGTCCCTCTTGGATACTAGTCATTGCTACATAAGTAGTCTTTGGATTTAATAGGACCATTTATTGTTGCCCTAAATTTTACACATTGTGGGTGCTAGCATGTGATGGATTAACATATATTTGGCTACTAGATGCAACTTATGAATATCTTCTTTTCAATGATACTAATATGTTTACAATGGGTGTGACTAGGGCTAAAGTAGTGATGTTACCCAGAGACTAACACATAAGAAGTAGGTGGTAGCATGTTCATTTTATTGTTGGAGTTTAAAAATTTTGGTTCATATTGAATAATAGATTACCAAGGATTTTAGGAGGAGTCAAAGCCCATATTTGTTAATATCTAGATAGAATTGATGTCCCATAGGTGGATGATCAGGATGACTGATGTGGGAAACACTCTTAATAGATGACACAAAATGGAACCAAATGAAAACTTGCAATTACATTATTCAAAAATATATTTATAGGTATTTTTGCCTTTACAATTCAATATTTAATACACATGGTCCATGTGAGTATTAAATGCAATATCATACTAGTACCTATCATTCCTCTCCACTAAGGAAGCATTGGTCAAGTGTGGAAGAGAAAGATGGGTAGCTAAAGAGTTTCGGGTACATTAAATTATTGGTGTACCAGGACAACGGTCAAGTGGACAGTATCCAACTTGCATTAAATTATTGGTGACAGAGACAAGGGTCAAGACAAGCAGGAAGGATATTAAATTATATTAAAAAATAATAATTTAATTTATGGTTGAAAATTGAATGTGGGTTTTAATGGAGTGGTGCAAGGGTGGAGAAAAATTAAATTATATTAAAAAATAATATAATTTAATTTATGGTCATTGGAGGATGGAAGCAAGAAAATTAAAAATGGGTATTTAAAAATTAAATTAAATTAAAAATTAATTTAATTTAATTTATGGAATGGTGGAGGTCATGGTGGATCTTGGGTATGTGGAATCGAGCGATGGAAACAAAAATGGTATGAAAGAAGGTGAAAATTCCAGGTTGGTGGTGGCTTCGATAGAGGATGCACAATGGCAAGATGAAGATTGTTAGAAATATGTGATCTACAACAGCGATGCATAGGAGGAGCTGGTAAATTGACTCTAAAGAAAATAATATCGATGGCAACAACTATAGATGGTGAACATGAAGCAACAAAGTAGTGGATGGAAATCATGGTCAAAAGACTACAACGATTATTGTGATGAAGTGCAGCCACCAAGGATGACGGTGTGAAAATTATAGGTAACAGATCAACATACAAAAGAAGGAGATCAAAACTCCTAGGCTGTAAAGATGCAGGAATCATAGGAACCATGGTAGACAACAAAAAATATTTGGTATTTACATCAGGAGCTTCAATGGAGCTCAAATATGCATCAAGAGCTTCAACAAAAATTGGATCTACATCAGAAGCAACCAAATCCACATCATCTAAGAGAAAGACATTGGGTTTTTCACCCAAAGACCCTGGTTCAAATCCAAGTGTGGCTATAAATTCTTCAATTTCTAGATTAGGGGTGGAATCTTGATCTTCTTCCATGATTTCTTTCTTAGCAGTGGTAATCATTTCTTGAAGTTGTTGAAAATTGGCTTTCATTTCGACACAAAATTATTGAAATTTAATGGTGAAGTACTCAAACGAGATGGTCAACATTATGAATGATGATCACGAGCTAAAGTTCATAGCTAGAGGGACCCATATAGCTAAGTGTCAGACTCAGAGGGATCCCAATTGAGATTTTTTATGAATGAAAGTTCTCGAAGATGTCTACAAAAATAAATAATGTTCACCCAAAGCCAAGATCCATTGGTGGTTTTCTCATTCCTCTTTTGAACCAAATTGGCCTAGAGGAAGAGGATACTCACCTATCCAATGCTCAGCTCTGATACCAATGATGTGGGAAACACTCTTAATAGATGACATGAAATGGCACCAAATAAAAACTTGCAATTACATTAATCAAAAATATATTTATAGGTATATCTGCCTTTACAATTCAGCATTTAGTATGCATGATCTATGTGAGTATTAAATGTTGAATCATACTAATCCCTATCAATGACACATTTATTCCAGAGATGTGATTATAGTTTTAGAGGTAAACAAAATGGATATAGAATATTTTTCAATTTTTTCTCTATAGTCTTCTTTCATGTTTTTAATCCAAATTGTGTGAGATGATTTCTTCCCTTAGCACTTATATTCAATCCATTCGACCTCTTCTAGTTCTTTACCTTTATCTCATATTTTAGATCTTGTATTCATAAGCTAAACCAAGACACAAGTAAGAGCAAAGAATTTTGTGTTACAGGAGAAATACAAGATGTTTCAGTGAATCATTGACTATGTACAAGGAATTGGTGGATATAACACTTTGCTTTGACAAGCTCAAATGGAATTATGATATCATTTTTCATCTGTGATGTCATTCAACAAATCATGAGGTAGGTGTAGTGAATCATTGATTTGATGATAATCTAAGAATGATTAATGGATACAATAAACTTGGTCATATCTATTAGGTATGATGAATCATTGTCATGATATATGATAATTTTTTGAGTCCTAGACTTAGTCTTGGAGATGATTCTTTATATTTATAATTATTTTTTCTAAAATAATCCAACTATTAATATTGGAAACTTTGATAAAAACCTATGTGATTCATGATTGACTATAATAACTAACATATATGATCTTCCCATAAAAACATCCCACCATTCTATTTAAAAATACTAAATAATACTAATACTTTTAATTTTTATATTTTGATTTGGTAAAAAAAAGGATTTTGAAAGGGTCCCCAAACCTTTTACAGAGGGATTTTCCAAGGGTAAACAGATATTCAATAAGCATAGAGAGAGGGGTACAAGTTGATCTATCACTCAACAAGGCAAATAGAAACTAAGTGCCCCAAAAATACCATTGTGTAAAACCCTAGGGACACTCGAAAATAGGTCAATTCATCAATTGTCCAGCATTCAACATGAAGTTGACCCAACAAAAATTGAAACATGAGCATTAAAGAAAAATTAAAATTTGAAACTCTCACTCAAATTTTCGATTTCAAAAAGATCCCTCCAAACGAGTGCTTCAAAACTAAAAATAGCTCCAGGGTCAAAGAACCGCCAAACAAAGACCAAAAACCAGGAAAGATCAAGATTTCAAAATATTGTAGCAATAGGGAAAACAACAGAGATCACCAGAGAGCAGATCCTCAACAGATATCTACAACTCAAGCCACATTGATCTTGCATCCTATTAGAGAGCTAGCTAAAAAATTGCACACTTAGGAAAGAGAAAAACACATTAACAACTACAACACCTGAAAATCACATAAGAAAACCTCTAATGCTATCAGATGAAAAGAAAATTAAAAATAAAACCTATCCATCCTATATAAAGCCATTGAAAATAAACACAAAGCACCCCACCTAGCGAGGGACCTAAGACTACCATCCTACAATGGTAGGTTTAAAATTTAAATTTACAAACCCACCCAAATCGAAGCACACCTAAATGAAAACTTTCCTGCCTAATAGGAAAATAAAAAGGAAATCTTACCTTCTAGACCGAAAAAGTCATCCAACAAAGCATGAAGTAGGAGAAATTTGTAGAAGAATAGTTGGCTTAAGGAAATCAACACGAGAACATACTGACCAGCAAAACCCTTAGCACAAGAAACATCAAATAGGAAATTTACATATGATATCTGCACATGAAAATACCATCCTATCCCAAACAAGAAATAGAGTCCTAAAACCCTTCAATCTATATACAATCATCATGGACCGCCATAGCAATCATCCAGAATAGTCGTTGAGGATCTGGACCGAAAACAATCTATAGGGTTTTAAGAGACCTTGAACTTTATGCACTCCAAGGGTGCTTAAAGCCTTAAAACTTTTTTAATTTGCTCAAAGATGAGCCAATGCCCAACAAAACCCTTAGCACAACCATTGACCAAGAAAAATGCATAAGATAAAAGAATCACCCTCCTATCCCAGATAGGATACGTAGGATACAAAGTCTTAGAATCCTCCACCAGAAAGCACTCAGCCACATAATACTAATCATTTTTATTAATATGAGGGGTAGGGGTTTATTTACTCAGACTAAATTTAGAGGTGAGAATTACTCATTTTTATAATTCTCTATATCATTCATTTATGAATATCTTATTCTAAGATGTGCTCCATCCACATGGACAATTGAAGATGTTACCAATTTGACAATTTATAGATAGCTAACTACTCCCATAGAACAACCATGGCTAATGTGATAATCCAAAAATATGAATCCCATTTTTTGAATCACATACATTATATTACATGCATGATATTAATTCTTGTCCTATCCCTCATAGATTAGTTTAAAATTGGGAAAAAATCCAAGAGGATATAAGGTGCAAAAGGACAAGGGGTATTCCAAATCAAACATGTGGGCATTAGAAAATGGACTAGACATAGAAGTGGATGACCTAATTCTTCATCGCAACATGCAAGGAAGGTCCAAATTGATCAACATAGATATAGCATTTCATTGGTGACAATAATGAGGGACTTAGGAGAACCTTAACTAGTAAAGGTAAAAGTGAAGGTGATCTTTTTTTTTGTTATAATTAAGATTGCATGTTTCATGGACATATGAGACTTCCTTGTGTAGGTAAGAGAAGTATCCATTATGACCATATGAGATTTGACTCTTTTATTAAGATCGTAATAAATAATGAGTTTTTAATTTATATCATTATTGACTCTTTAGGCATGATGATTCACATTTAAAAATTTGGATGAAGACTTTACCTCTTACAATATTACTCATGTTATATGGGATTAAATCAGACTCCACTTGTATTACACCATTATTTTTTACGCGATTGCTCAGGTTATATGAGATTGAAACATGCTTCACTTGTATTACAATATTATTTTTTACAAGATTGCTCAGGTTATATGAGATTGAAACTTGCTCCACTTGTATTACAACATCACCACATAGTGATATTACAACAAATCTTGAATATTATCCATGTATCATTTAAAACCTCAATCTCCTCCTTGAAATATTGAAAAATCTAACCAGTTAAACAAATGTCACTTGGTCTTAAAACACTTATTAATAATATTTTAAAATGTTATATATTTTATTATAATAACTTTCTTCACATTTTTAAAAAAGAAAAATGACCGGATTAAATAAATTTCATTAATTTCTAAGGAAAATAACGAATAATTTTTTAAACGTGTTAAAAATAATAAAAAAAACCTAAAAAATAAAATTAAAATATATTTAAAAAAAAAAGTTAAATAATATTATTTGAAAATTAATGTTTATATTATATGAAGTGAAAATTTTGTATATCATCCACCTCTAGTTTCTATATCCACCTTGTCCCGGGCGAGACGCCATTCATAGATAATACTGTGATAAATACAAGATTAACCTAATCAACCTCAACCCCAAACTTCTCCTCTGCTTTGGTATGCTCAGTCACAGCCTTAGCAGAGAACTTGAGGCAAAAAAGTTGCGTATTTTTGTTGACAGAGAACACTCCATCTTGTTCCTGACGAGGCCCACCAGTAGAGAGGGCTTTCGAGCGGCAAGTTCCTCGAAGGCCTCTGTGAGCACGACGTCCCTGAAGTGCTTCTCCACATAAACCTTGCACTTGCTCATCAGTCTCCCCTCCGAATCGTATTCGTGGGCGGCCTCCAGAATTCGAAGGCAGTTGTCGACGCTCAACATCTCCGCCAGCGCCCTCCCCACGATCGCCTTTGCTAAGGGTAGTTGGTACCTCTCGCTCGCCGCCAAAACCTCCACGGCGTTCTCCCAACTGAGATTCTCTGCCTCCAGCGTGCCCACATATATCAGCCGCAGGAACGCCCGCAGGGCCTTGCCGCTACTTATCTCCTCCACCTTCACCACCATTAAATCGGAGCTCCTCCTCTCGTTTAGCTGCCCCGCATTCTCGCTGTTGAATATGGACTTGAAGACTGGCGACATGCTCGCCAGGACGGAGCGGTGAGCCATCACGGCGTCGTTTTGGATTTCGAGTCGGAGGTCGGCGTGGAGACCTTCTTCCAGCATACCCTCCAATGCCCTGTATATCTTCTGTGAGTTCTGCCGCTCGTATTCCCGTTCCCCCATCGTCCACTTTGCACACTCTGACCTACATTCGTAGAAACGGAGATGGGAAGCGGTGGATTGAAATTCTGTGGTTTAGTGGTACGTCCGGAATTAAGATGGGAAGCGAGCGAGTCGTGAAGAGTTCACGTTTCCCTTCATTGTTTCTCTTGAGGAGGAGCGTATGAGGATGGATCGTGTGTTTACAGGTCTCTGCACGTGAATGCGCCGCGGGTTTTAATGTACGTCGTAACGAGAATTTTGTTTTTTTCTTAATTTTTTTTTAATTTTATTTTGAAAGTGTACCGTTGGTGTTTTGTATTTGCCTGAACGAAGAGTTGCTTGGGTTCAAACTGTTGTGTCAATCTTTAATAGACAATCGTTCTCACGAGGTATTTGGTGATCTTGGCCAATGAAGGAAGAATGCATGACTTCTCACTCCTATTAACATGGAGTAGTGGTATATGTGTGGTGATGTGATGTTGTTGGCATACAAGCTTTTTAGTGGTATGCTTTCTAGTGGTATACTCTTATATCGTTCCACTTTAATACCTCTTCTTCTCTACGGCCATGAACAATTATGATTTGATATCAATAATTTGAAAACAAAAAATAAAGCTATGAGATGGTGTTATGTTGGTTAATGTTTTTATTCTTCTTTGCTCGTATAAATAACTGTTATTTGGCATCCGAGTTCAATTTAAAATCTTGCCCCATAAAAGTGTTATCAATTCTCTTTTATATATATATATTAGAAGGTGTATAATGGAGTATAAGGGGTTCAAACCTTTGAACTCTTTATTGCAAGCACTTCTACTCATCCCAAATAAAAATTCGATCTGTAGTCCTACTTTGTATCAAGCAAAGGTGTTATTAATTCCCTTATATAACTATATATTTAAAAATATATATAAAATGATTAAAAGTTACATTATGGAGTATTAAGAGATGGGGCAGCGAAAGGCAATTCGAACATAGTGTAGGCAAAAAATGCTACATCAGTAATAAAGCTAAAACTTTTTTTTAAAAATGACTAAGTGTTGAGAAATTGGCTCAAAATCATGGTCAAAATTGTATCAAAGCAGCTCAAGGGATCAAGGATCATGATCGCAACTGTGAGTGGGCTCAAATCCGTGGTCAGCATGGTCAACATCAACCTAGGAAAAAAAAGAATCGCAATTGTGAGATAGCTTTTTTCCTGTGGTCATACGGATCAAACATGATATAAGGCGAAAATGAGTCATGGTCATGAGCTTACTCAAAACCGTGGTCAACATGGTCAAAGAGAAGCTCAAAATAGAAGGGAACCATGGCCATGAGTTTTCTCGAAACTACGATCAACATGGTCAACCCAACAGTTCGGTGAACTTGAGCCATGACTGCGAGTTGTCTTAACTTCATGGTCAAAAGGTGTGGGTTCTCAATTCTCTTCATGATCGTTAGCCAATCTTTCCAAGCTACCATTATAGAACAAAATTTTCAAATTTATGGTCAAATGGTCAAACGAGATAAAATTCAATAATCAACCACATTTCTGAGCCAATCTGAGGAAGAAGATAGAATCCCACAAGACTGGTCAAACTAGTCAAGAGTGTTCGAAAGCAAGAGGTAAGCATAGTTTTGGGATAAGTCAGTAGGGTTTGACCAAACGATGTGCCAACTATCATAAATAACACTAGGGAAACTTGATCGTGTCCATTCAAAGCTAGATCAATGGATGGAATTGAGACTTCTCAAGAAACATAAATAAAGGGAGATTCTTATTGTGTCCTCACGATAGGCAAAGGAGAAAGAGAAGGCATGAAGCTAAAGTTATCTATTTAGATCTGACGAGATGAAATGCCAAAAAAGGAATATGAATCAACAAATCCAAATACCTCTTGATTTGGCCAGCAAAATTATGTTAAGAACTTACAATGGAGAATTACTACAAGAACAAGGGACGACTCAGATCGAATATTTAGAACAAATTCTTGGTCGATTCACATGCACACAATTGGAAGCCATGATAGCCAGGCAAGTTACACAAACGATATGCAAAAAAAGCCTTTAGAACAATGGAGTAGATTCAATATTGATTCCCCTGATAAAATAAGAGGTTGCCATGTAGACGTTTGACCTGGTAGGTCCTCTAACCTCCTTGTAATGACTCATATTTAAATTTTGTAAAAATCTATAAATAGAAGCCATGGCCTCATTTCAAGGGGTCAACTCTAAACTGTTTGCTTACGCTATTATTGTAATTTTATATGCTAATCAATAAATGAGTGTTACTTTGAGTGTTTACCTCATCTTTGTGTTTCTTCTTCAGTTTTATGGTAATAATCTTGTGAAGTCATTTCTATGAATGTTGTTAAGCTAGTTTATTTTGTTTCTATTAGATTGCTAGCTTAGGGCAATTGGAATGTTTCACCTCTGAATGTATGTTTAAGAATTATTTTCTATTAATTGAATGGTTAGTGTATTATGTTGATATCGGATAGCTAATACCCTTGATGTTTGGAATAGTTCTTAAGTATGAAAATGCTTTTAATGGTGAAGTTGACAAATGGTGAATGTTGTTAGTTTCATTAAATCTTCCTATACTTGATTTGCAAGAGTTGTTCAATAGAAGCCTATGTTGTTAGATTTATCTAACCAATTATCATTCATATCTTTCTAACCCTTACTCTCTTAACCTTTCTCATTTATATCCCTTTTTACTATCTTAATTGAGCTTAGAAGTCAACATTCAATAAGTTGACAAGGAACCAACCTACTCTGGAGGTTGGGTCAAAGAAAATTTGACTCATCCAATGTTGGGCTTGGGTTGTGACTAGCAGGTGCTTGTCTTTTAAATCTTAACAGATAATAGGTATAGTGCAATTTCATCCCAATGTGAATTTGAGCCACAACAATTTTTAGCACGCCTAGTGGGACTATTCACAAGGTATTATTTTTACCACTAGATGAAAATTAGTGCCACTAAATTATTTTTCCCATAGGAATCAAGGTTTAGTGAAATATCTTGAACTCATTAGCAAAGAAAGTAAATTCACTTGGAAACTCCCTGATTGAAAGAACTTAGAAACCCTTATTTACATATTTCATGATTACCAGGTCATTTGCAAAAAATAGTTAAGAACCTATACCATTTTTTGAGCTATTTTAGGAAAAAAATTAGGCATACAAGAAATCCTTCTCTTGGGTCCACCTCTGAGGATATTGAATCACCATTAGATTATTTAGTATCCCTAGAACTAGGTTCATTAAATACTCCAATCACCATGGCCCAAAATCAAGATCCTAATCAACAAAGTTTTCCCAATTGGGATACTTCAAGCCCTTTAGGACTCCCTCACATGAATGATATTCCTCAAGTTGTGTTGAAGGCTATACCCACATAAGATAGTTTTAGTAAAACTCCTTATGAACATTGTCAAGATGTATTATCCTTAGCAACCATCCATAATATTAGAAATGAAGATGTTATTGTTAGACTTCTAGCCCTATCTTTTAGAGGTAAAGTCCTACATTGGTTTAGAACCCTAGAAGACAATATCATTCATTCTTGGGCTGATTTAGTAGGCCCTTTCATGGAAGAATTCAATGAATCAGTGGATCCCTTTTCATTTTTGACTCAATTTACTGTTATGCAAAGACATCCCCAAGAATTAGTCTTTGACTTCAATGTAAGGTTTAGTAGAACGTGGAAAATGATTCCTCCTGAGGTTAGACCAATTTATCCTCTTGCATGCATGTATTATATTAGATCCCTTGGTCCTAATCTAGGGCTGCAAACTCAACAATTGAATACAACCACTTTTCCATAGGTTTATCAAGTTGTTTTTCATGTAGATAATATTTTGACTTTAGGAGGTAGACTACCTCCTAGATTTTTCATGCCTTACTACCTTAAAATTGCTTTATATCCACCTCTATCAAAGACAATAACATCCTCTTTTATAGATCCCTCTCCATTGTCATATTTGCCTCCTTCAATAGCTCCAATTACTCCTAAAATATCATCAGATCCATTTCCTTTTCCTCCCCTTCAGTTCCAAGAGCCTCAAGAATAATATTTGTTACATGATATTCAAAGCACCTTGAAAACAATCAACAACAAGGTAAATGCGATGGAAAAAAATAGAGAGATCTCAAAAAAGAAGGTTCTCATACATAAACAAGGATCAAAGGCCTACTACAAGTAGCAATACAAGGCCTAAGATTAATGCTAATCATGAAGAACATATTCTTGGTGTTTAGTTTGTAATGACCCTCATAGTCTGGGTACCTGTGTCATGTATCAACTCCATGTACAACAAGCTATGAAAAAGGTAGAGAGAACCTAAAAGGGCAGAGTAAACATGCTTTGGCAACCTGAACAAATCATGGTCGGGCAAGATCCTTTGGAACAAGAATTTATTTTTGTGCTTACAATATTAGAAAAGAAACCATTACAAATTGATCCATATAAAATGAAACTATTCCAAGTCCAATCTCAAAAGAAGAGGGAATAACCTATACCAAGTAATGAAAACTTCTCAATTCCACAAGCGAGTGAAAAAAGTGATTTGACCACCAAGGAACAAAGTAGTGAGAAGTATATTCCAAGACAAGGTGATAAAGAGAAGACAAAGGAACACATAGGGTCAAAAGAAGAAGCCAAGGAGAAATTGAAGTTTCCTTCTATCACCAAAAGGTAAATAATTGAAGTAACTCAACAATACAAAATAAAATTTGGTGAGTCAAAAAATAAATATGACAAGTTAAATAAATTAGATTTCAATATTGTAGAGGAATTGAAGAAAACTTCTTCTATATGATACACTCTTCATTCTTGGTCAAATAGACCTATTAAAAGCTTCTCTAACCAGAAATTCTCAAGAAAAAATACTTTTATTGTATACAACTTAACACATGAGCAAGAAAAAATGACTCCATCAACATTAAAGAATAAACCTTCTCCTTTTTATATCTCTTTAAGGATGTAAGGATGGATTGTTCACAATTGTATGATAGATTTAGGAACTTCGACTACGGTTATGCCAAAATAAGTTTGTGAAGAAATGGGTATGGAATACACTCGTTCATGTCCAGGAGTCTTATAGTTAGATGGAACACCAGTGAAGACCATTGAAGTAGTCAAATATGTTCTAATGAAACTACATAGAGCCCTAGAGGTTACTATAGTTCAATAAATAGTTGTAGTTGATCTAGAGACTCATTTTGGCTTATCTTTCAAGATAATTCACTGCCAAGTTAAGGGGATATATGTACTTATATTACTCTCATATGATGATTCCCCACAAAGTCAAGAGGATAAAGATAGTTCCAACAAATCTGGTAGCCTACCATATTGAAAATATTGAAGATGACATGTATAATAACTTTGTTATGGAAGAACCAAAATTGGTGGAAATATTAGAATATTTAGAGATTGAGGATGAGCTATCATTTGAACATACTGGAATGCGTACATACAATATTTCTTCTAAGGAATAGAAAGGTACTCCCACCATATATAATCAAACTTTGAGGGAAACTAAATTTTGGATCCTGCACTTTTATGGAGCAAGATGTAAAAATGGAGTTGGTGCTGGAGTAATCTAAAAATCCCATTTAGAGGATGTTAAGACCTTTTTCTATAGGCTGACTTGATCTTGCATAAACAATGTTGCAGAATATGAGGCCTTATATCTGGGTTTGATGTAAGCCAAGAAAATGGGTATAAAATTGCTATATATTTATGGTGACTCATAATTAGTAGTGAATAAGGTTACCAAAAAATGTAATAGAAAACATCGCTCCTTGAAAACCTATAAAAATAGAGTATGGGATTTAAAGGAATCCTTTGATGTCTTAAACATACGTGTTATTTGAAGACAATAGAGTCTTTTAGTAGATGTCTTAGCTACCAAAGGTTCCAACTATACTCCATATTTAGATCTTGGATCAACTAAAGATAAAAGAGTCAAGTTAGTTTTTAGGTCTTCAGTACTAGACAAGTAGATATTTTGGTAAGTATTTGAGAATGATGATCAAATTATTGATTTCTTAGTTAGAGAAGCAATATTGGCCAATGAACAAGAATAGATACCTCAAGATATTGAACACCAAGAAATTATATAGTTGAAAAACAACCATATACCATGAGACAACATGTTCAACATCAACCTAGGGCAAAAAAGAGTTGCGACCATGAGATAGCTTTATGCCATGGTCATACAGGTCAAAAAGGATCCCAAGGGATGAAATATCATGACCACATGACCAAAGTCTCCTAAAATTTGTGATCAAAGCAATCAAAGTGCACCTAAGTTCGAAGGGAATCACAACCATGATTTTTCTTAAAACGATGATCAACACGATCAAAATGATTTTAAGATAGAAATGAGTGATGACCTTAATCTTTCTTGAAAATACGGTCAACATGGTCAAAGATGACCTAGATGTAAAATGTATCATGGTTGCAAGATAGCTCAAATCCATGGTCAATATAGTCAAACATAAAAAGCTTTCTTGGAGAATTGTAGCCGTGAATGTGCTCAAATCCACGATCAAATCAGTCAACTCAACAATTTTATGGATTCAATCCACGACTACTAGCTAGCTTCATGGCATGGTCAAAGTAGTCAATGTGCATGAATTCTAAGTTTTGATCATGGTTGTGAGACAATATTTCCTAGAAAGCGATTGAAAGCATAAGTCTCATTTCCATGGTCATCAAGGTTAGGAAAAAAGGAGTCACGGGTGTGGGCTTGCTCAAACTTGTGGTCAACATGGTCAAAGAGAATCTTGAATCAAAAGGGAACCATGATCATGAGTTTTCTCAAAATTGCAATCAACATGGTCAAACCAACAGTTTAGTGAACTTGAGCCACAGTTGCAAGTCATCTTAATTCCATGGTCAAAATGGTTAAAAGATGTAGATTCCTAACTCTCTTCATGATCGCAAGCCAATCTTTCCAAGCTACCAATATAGAACAAATTTCTCAAATCTATGGTCAAACTGGTCAAATGAGCTCAAATTCAAAAATCAACCACAATTTTGAGCAAAGCTGAGGAAGAAGCTAGAATCCTATGGTCATGGTCAAAATGGTCAAGAGCATTCGAAAGTGAGAGGTAAGCATGGTTTTGGGATGAGTCAATAGGGTTTGACCGAATGACGTGTCACCTATCATAAAGAGCACCGAGGAAACTCAATCACATCCATCCAAAGCTATATCAACAAATGAAATTAATATTTTTGAATAAACATAAATAAAGGGATATTCTCGTTGCATCCTCACGATAGACAAAGGAGAAAGAGAAGGTGCAAACATGAAGCTATATATTCATATCTAAAGAGATGAAATGCTAGAAAAGGAAAATGAATTGATATATCCAAATGCCTCTTGATCCATCCAATAGAATTATGTTGAGAACCTACAAAAAAGAATTGCTACAAGCAAGGGATGGCTTAGAACAAAGTTTTAATAATAAATTCTTGGACGATTCACATGCATATAGCTAAAAGCCATAATAACTAGGAAAGTTACACAAACCAATTGCAAAAAATAGTCTTCAGAACAATGGAGTAGATTCAAGACTGATTCCCCTAAAAAATAAGAGGTTGCCACTTAGGCCTTTTTACTGCTAGGTCCTATAACCTCCTTGTAATGACTCATTCAAATCCTCATTATAAAAATATATAAATAGAATCCATGGCATCATTTCAAAGGGTCGATTCTAAAATTTTTGCTTGCGCTATTATTATAATTTCATATGTTGATCAATAAATGAAGTGTTACTTGGAGTGTTTGCTTCATCTTTGCATTTCTTCTTCAGTTTTTTGGTAACAATCTTGTGAAGTCATTTATGTGAATGTTGTTAAGCTAGTTTATTATGATGTTATTGGATTGCTAACTTAGGGTAATTGGAATGTTTCACCTCTGAATGTATGTTTAAGAATTAATTTCTATTAATTGAAGGATTAGTGTATTCTACTGATATTGGATAGCTAATACCCTAGATGTTTGGAATGGTTCTTAAGTATGCAAATGCTTTTAAATGTGAAGTTGGAAAATGGTGAATGTTGTTAGTTTCATTTAATATTCCTATACTTGATTTGCAAGAGTTGCTCAATAGAAGCATATGTTGTTAGCTTTATCCGTACAATTATCATTGATATCTTTCTAATATTTACTCTCTTAACCTTTCTAATTTATATCCCCTTTTACTATCTTAATTGAACTTAGAATTCAACATTAAATAAGTTGACAGGAACCAGTCTACTCTGGAGGTTGGGTCAAAGTAGATTGACTCATCCAATATTGGGCTTGGGTTGTGACTAGAGGGTGCTTGTGTTTTAAATATTAATAGATAATAGTTATAGTGCAATTTCATCCTAGTGTGAATCTAAGATGCAATAGGTAGTATCTAAGGGAGTGATCAGATACCACGAAGGAAAATTAATTTTAGCCTTCATAGAAGGTCTAGGAACACAAACTAGTCACTTTGTGGAAGCTTGGGTATTATTATAGGGATTTCTTCTTCTGAAGAGATTGAATTTTAATAAAATTGTTATAGGAGGTGATTCTCTCAACATTATTAATTGTACTAAGGCACTTCAAGAACCTAGTTGGAGCATAGAAGATATGTTGATAATTATGAGGAATATTATTCAAGATTTGTCTAGTTCCTAAGTGACCCATGTTTTTAGAGAAGGGAATTCAACAACAGATATAATGGACAACATTGGCATTTTACAAGAGGATTTTATAGTTTGGGAATAGGACTTTCCTCTAGCTCTTAAGGAGGTAGTTAGAAAGGAAATTCATTTGCAGCGCTAGGGGTATATTTTGGGTTTTCCTTCATGATTCTCCTAATATTTACTTGGAGAATTCTAGGGGGCTGAACCCTATGCTCCAAAATAGATTGACATCCCCTAATAAGAATCCCCATTACCCTTGGGTAAATATGGGGATGATTTTAGAATGTAAGTTGGGTGAGACCTCAATGAATAAAATGAGTGAGGAACACCATCTAGATTCCCTCATAATTTTTGGTCTAAGCAGTTTTGAAATTATAAAATACTTTAATGAATCAATGCACAAGATCATTAGGATGATGGGGATTATGGTGGAGGAAGTGACTGCCCACCTGGTGGATGTTAAGAAAAATATGGTGGATCAATGTTCCAATGAGGATTTGGAGTATTCCAAGAAGGTGACTATAGACATGGATTGAGCTTCCTATATTTTATGATCTTCCTATTTTATGCTTTTTTCCTTTAGTCCTTGTGGGATGTAGCCCTTGTTATGTTAATTTCTTCATTATCATTTCTATGTTAGTTAATAGCCTGAGATAGTTTGTGGTTAGGGCTTGATCCTCTTGGGTTATTCTACTTTGTTCCATTTGTGTTCATCTCTTGAAGGTCTTTAGTGCTTGTTGTAAAAGGTTCAGGGTCCCTTTCAAAACCTCTTCTCTAACTCTAATAAAAAATATTATGGAGTATTAAGGGATTCAAACCCTTAAATTCTTTACTAAAAGCACTTCTACTCACCACATATACATATATGTATATTATCACTTTTATTAGTACATCACAAATACATATTTATGTCTCACCAATTTTATTTGTATATGTTAGAGGTTAAGTTTTTATTGGTATATGTTTGAAGGATACACATTTAAATATAGGAAATATACATAAGGTGAGGATATAAAAATATTGAAATATATGTTAAAATAATTTTATTATTGAATATATTTGTGTTTCAATGATGTATTTTATGTGTTGCATGTTTTGTAATTAAGGTATTAAGTACATTGTTCATATATACATCCTTATGTGAACCTAAAATTAAGGATACATACATTCAAAGAACATTGTTACAAGCATATAAAATAACATTTTTTCCTACTCATGTAAAGTTGTCTAAAAATATTTTAAAAAATAATAATAAATTTGTTGGAGATTATTAAATTATTTGGTACCTTGCAAGTATCTTGTATTTACTTTGTAAATAGTTTATAAATATCTTATAAATATATGGTTTTATGTAATCATTAGGTTTTGCTAGTACTAGGAGGTTAATAAAATATTTCTCCTATGAAAAGGAGTTATATCTCCTATAATTTTGAGGATATAAAGAGGTAGTTGAAGATGAAATGTCAAGAGATTCCATGTAAAGACTTTATGCAAAAGTCACAAGGGATATTGCATGTAACAAATTATAATGCAACATTTTATACTATAATACATTTATCATCCATTTGAATACATTGTGTGTTATTTCTATTTGAGTCATGGCTTAAATTTATGTGTGAGTTATATCTTGGTATATTTTTTGTAATCTTGGAAGTTTATTATCTTATAGATTGAGAGTTTAAATATTGAATATTTCCCATTTACTAACATTAGTATCAAAACAGGTTGTAAGAAGCTTTGAGGATTATGAAAAATTGTCAGGAAGTAATGAGAAACCAATCATGAGGAGCTATAAAAATTTTACTCCATGAAGATTTTTTAGGTATTTTTGAAATATTATCTCTTTTTCTAGTTTACCTATAGTCATAAATAAGATGGTATCATTTTGTTGACTCAAATATAGTCTTAAGTACAGTATAGAAAGTAACCTTGACGTTCTTTGTGTCACTCTAGATGTTCTCTATTTCACCCTCATCCGCTGATTGAATTGCACCCTATACAACATCAATCTATTATTATATATAGTTTATTGCCTTTTTTTAGAAGTTCTCCATTTCACCCTCATCCTCTAATTGAACTATACCTTGTACAACATCTTCTCTCCATAGAAGTTCTTTGTTGGAACCATGCTCTAGATTTTATTTAGATTGCATGAAATAAGGATCCTATAACATTCCCTTCAATCATTAGAACAAAAGGAGCATGCATGAAATCTATTAATCTTTAGGACCAAAATGTAGGTATTAATCAAAGGTGATATGTGTGAAGATTAAGTTGACTAGGACAAGCCACAACGATGGACTAAAATGTGTGTAATGGAGCGCCTCTATTAGTTGAGTTGGAAGGATTTTTTTTAAACATCATGGAAAGTACAATGCTTGTACTCTTAAGGTAACATAATTGTGCTCTAAATAAGTGACCTTTTAATTTATCAATCATGTGATGCATAGTGAGCTGTTGGTATTTGAAAAAGAGATTAAATTTTTTTGTAAAGGTTAGATTTTGAGTTAAATTCTTGTCATGTAAAATTTAATTGAAAGGCTACATTAACTTGAATAGTCAAGATTTAATATTTGAAAGGAAAAAAAGCTATAAATGTTTTGAAGAACATTGAGAATATGATAGAGAATGATTTATTTAACGTAACAAATTCGAAGTGAAAATTTTACTTTCAAAAAGGAAAAGATAGAAGGCTTACCATTTTTAAAGAACAGAGAAAATTTTGACAAATGTCCAAAAGATTGATACTTTTTAAAGGAAGATTGAAAAGTGAGAAAAAATAATTTTTTGCCTTAAATAAATAAAATTGAAAGATATTTTTTCATGTTTGGACATCATAGTGGTATGGATTTGGGTTCTCATCCAAGAGACCCAGGTTCAAATTATTGCACAAGTGATTGAGACCCTTTCAAAAACCCACACTTTACCCTAAAACTTGAGTTATTTCTAGTAGACCATACTAGTATGTCTTTGGTTTCTCATCCAAGAGACCCAAGTTCAAACCATTATACAAAGGACCAAGACCCTTTCAAAAACTCATGCTTTACCCTAAAAAAATTTTGTCCTTTTTGGGACACGACAACGATATGGATTTGGGTTTTCATCCAAGAGACACAGGTTCAAACCAATACATAAGGGACCGAGACCCTTTCATAAATATACACTTTACCCTAAAATGTTTATCCTTGTTGGGATAATGTACCTTTTCAAATACCTATGCTTTGCCCTAAACTTTGGAGTCCTTGTTGGGACACTGAATTGGTATGTCTTTGGGATTTCATCCAAGAGATCCAAGTTTGAATCATGGGGAGGGTGGCCCTAATGTTCCCCTAATTGAGAAAATACATGGTCCCTATAAAAAAACCTTATATTTACCCTAATCAAAAAATAAAAACTGAAAGATATTTGATTTAAAAAAAAAGGATTCTAATAAAAAGTCAGGGCAAGAAGAAAAAGGAAATAGTTGAGTAAAAAAATCTTTGAAAGAAAGGAAATGGAAGACTCATTTGCAAAGGAAATTTGAAACGATTAATATTCAAAAGTGAGAAAAACTATTGAAAGTGGACAAATAAAAAACAAGGAAAATATAAAAAATTAGAAGAATTAGGAAAAGGAAACATTGAAAATAATTTTATATTTGATGAAAGGAAATATTGGCTTGTAGTTTGAGAAGCAAAATTCATTCAAAGATTTATTTTTATATCAAAATCTATTTAATTTTATAAAGTGCATTTAATTTGCAAAGGATATTTTAAAAGGATTATTTGGAAGCTTCATTATTGAAATATTTTCAAAGCAGATATATTGAAGGCAAAGAGAAGAAAAAATTATTAAGTAAGCTACATAAGGTATGAAATATTTCTACCTCAGCTTACATTCTCCAAATTTCATTGGAATATTGAAAGAAATAATTAGGGAGACAAAAGGAATTCATAAGGAATATTTTAAATGATATATTTTTTAAAAAAGAGGCAAGAAATTTTTTGAAGAATCAATCTAGGAAATTATTTATTCAAAGCCATAAAAGTAAGTCAAGAAAAAAAAAACAAAAAATGAAACCTTGAAAAAGATATTTATAAGAAAAGAATGTTCAAAGAAATAAAATATTGAGAAATTCTTTTTTGAAAATTCCTATAAAAACTATATTAAATTAATTAGGGAGTCAAAAGGTTTCTACTTGATGATTAAAAGATTTTTTTAAGTTGTCATCATCCAAACAAATTGTAAATTAGAAAAAATTGATCATTTTTTGAAGTAATATCAAGAAGACACTATTAGCTAGAAACAATTTAATAAAAAACATCATGGCAAATGCAAATAATATTTCTCTTAGAATCTCAACTACTAAAAGGAAAAATATTCACATTTTGGAAAAATAAGTTGGAGTTAATACTTATTGTTGAAAAAAATTGAGAATATATCACTGGAGATAAAAACATTCCATAGGATGCCACAGGTAAACAAAAATATAAAGAATACATAAAAGCACTAATGCTAATAATATTTAGAGTATCAAATGAAATACAAGCACACATAAGTGAGGCCAAAACTTCACAAGAGGCTTGGGATAAACTATGCACCATATTTGAGGGAAAGAATGAAGCCACTATTCTACATTTACAATCACAATTATATTCACTAAAATTCCAAGATGATGAAAATGTAGAACACTTTCTTAGAATGATAGCAAATTTAAAATCAAAACTACAAACTATGGGATAAAAAATAGAAGATAAATTTATTGCCTCAGTTACACTCAAAGCACTCCCATTATCATTTTAAAAATTGATTGCTGGAAATATTGAGCATATTGTGTTTTCATTGATGTCAAAGGATTGATGTCAAAAGGTTGATGTCAAAGAGAGCTTGGTATAGCAGAAATATTCTTCTATGGTTGGATAACATTGCAAGGCAAGGTTTATCTCAGAGCAAGGAAAAAGAAAATTTTTGCAAGGTCTAAAGGCAAAAAAAGGGTTTATAATATTTATTTATTTAAATATTATACAAAGGTTTAAAGTTTCATAAAAGGGGAGAAGCCCAAGGTACAAAAGGAAGAATATGTTCAAAGATTAAAAGATTGCATTATCAATATCATGGTACTTGAGAAATAAAAAAGGTAATGTACATTTGGTAATGTACACTTTAATATTTAAATTAATATTTAAATATTAAAGTAAAGGCATTAAGGAGGGAAATATTTAAAACAAAAGGTTTTAAATATATTGGATAAAATTTAGGGCCGACTCTTGTGATTAAAAGGTTAAAATATTATTCATGTATATATATGGGTCTAACTTTATTGTTGATATGTGTTGTTAGAGTGTGTATGGATGTGCCTTCATTGTTGTTCTTGGAAAAAAGAATTCTTGTTCACCACTTGGAAGAGTTAGTGAAATAAGGATATGAGTTTGTTCGTCGTTCGTTGAGTTGAAGTGCTTATTTGTGAATAAAGCTTGCTCAATTTGTAAAGTATTGTGTAAGCTTTCCGTAGTTGTCCTTCATTGAGAGATTACCATTAGTTAACTATTGATGAGAGAGTCTACCATTCATTGAAGTGTAGTGTGATTTTGTTGCATTTTCTATTCATTGAGAGTTCACCATTCATTGAGTGTTTTCCATTCGTTGAGAGTTTATCACTTGATGAGAGAGAGTTTGCCATTCATGTAAGTGTTGTGTATGTTCATTGTGAAGACAAAAGCAAAGAGACATATGTGCTGAAAGTGAATATCATGGGAGGTTTGAACAAGCATTAGAAAGGAAATAATACATCAATATATTAATGTCTTCAATAAGAACTCTATGAAACATTTGAAGTGTTCTCAAGATAAAAATGAAGTAGTAACAACGAGAGATATTTCCACATTGTCGAACAGATTGGTGCTCAAGACTTACACAGGAACAAATAAAAGGTATATTTTTGATTGTTTCATTTACATTGCAGTGGAAGTATTTGGCTCAGGAAATAAGAAGACAGAGAGCATTGATTGCAAGACTTGGAAACCCTAATTTAGAAAACATAGCATCAATGCAAGGGGCAGTTTTGGCACAGGGAAGAAAGTGATAGAGAGTTTTGATGCAAGATCTGATAACCCTAATTCAGAAAAGCACAACATCAAAAGGAAGTTGTGAGGATATATGAAGAGTCAGATAGTGAAATAAGCTTCCACCAAGCTTTGTAGTGGAAGTGGTTCATTGACAATGAGATAAGGATTGTGTGTGGAAGACCAGAGTTCAATGTTGAGGTATCAAGGTCAAATCTCACACGGTATGTAAATGATATTTTGGCACAAAAAATTATTTAATTTTGAGAGGGAAATATTGGATCTTAAAAGGATTAAAATTGTCATTTTTACAAAGAGGTGAAATAAGGTGGTTTGGTAATTATTGTTGTTTGTAATATTGTTTAGAAAGGAGTAATAAGGTGGTTTGGTAATTATTGTTATTTGTAATATTGTTTAGAAAGGAGTAATAAGGTGGTTTGGTAATTATTGCTATTTGTAATATTGCATGTTAAAGTAGGAGTTATAAGGTGTTACTATGGTTTAAATTGATGATTGTAATTTTTTGTTTGATGAAAAGAAAAATTGAGGGGTTTTGATTATTGTTTAAATATTTGTCTTGTGAAGATAAAAATAGTCATAAAATATTATTTTTATGAGCACATCCTTTTGAGAAGAAATTTAATGTGAGTGATTTGAGAAGAAAATATCCACTAACCAGTTTTGAAGTGGCACTTTGAAAGGAAAATTCTTTTGAGACAGATTTGGAGGGCACATCTTCATCAAAGCAAGTTGAGAGGTATGGTGATGTTTTTCCTCCTTTAAAGTGTTTGGTTGAGAAAATATTTCTGAATCATAAGGTGGAGAAATAAGGATTATACATATGCATTGTTGGAAATATTTGTGTTAGGGTTTTGAGAACAATTTGTGCATCATTGTTGAAATAAATTGGAAACACTTGTGCTAGAATTTGAAGAGCAAGTTTTGTGCATAATCCTTGAGTGATATTGGAAAGAAAATATTGTGAAATTATATTGCATATCAATTTCTGTGTTCTTGAACAATAAATCTGGGTATAATATGTCTGAATTACTTTTATCAAAGCAAGTGTTATGAGCAATGATGAGCTTGTGTTATGAGCAGTGTTGAGCATATGTTATGAGCAATATTGAGCTTGTGTTATGAGCAGTATTGAACATGTGTTATGAGAAGTTTTGAGCATGTGTTAGAACATAGTTAATTAGAGATAGTGAGAATATTAGAGCATGATTTGATTTGTTTTGAGTAGGCATTTTAAGAAAGCTTGTGAGAATTTTTAAGAAGGATTTGTGAGTAGGTTTGAGGTAAACTTGTGAGTAGGTGTGAGACAGATCAGTACAAGTAGTTGAGAAAATTTGATCAAAGTTATGAGCATATTTGATCAGAGTTGAGCAGAGTTGAGAGTAGTCTTTGGAGCCAACCAACACAAAGAGGATAGAGTTCTCCTATGGATAGAGGTCCATAAAATAGAACAGTGGGGATAGAAGTCTCTTGTGGATAGAGGTCCACAAACTTGAGCATAGGGGATTGGTGTATCCTTTGTACTGAGGTCTATAAATATTCTAATAGGGATTTGATTCCCAAGAGATTTATTGAGAAAATTTATAAGAAATATTTTCTCCATGGATGTAACCCACATTGGGTGAACCACGTTAAATCCATGTCTCTCATCTATGTGATTATTTATGCATTATTTACTACCTTGATATTATTGTTGTTATCATTTGGATTGAAAAGTAAATTTTTTTATCTTATATTGTTCACCCCCCCTCTCAGTATAATATTGTGTTCTTCAATTGGTATAAGAGTGAGTTCCTTTGTGAAAAGCTTAACAGCTTGAAGGAAGATCTTATAAGAACACACATGACCACTGAAATAAAATAAGATGCCCCTATGGTTGAAATCAAAGAGAGAGATCCAAAAAATATAGAAAAAACCATAATTGACATGAAATAGGAACTTATTGCTGCTCTTGTAAATTTGGAAAGAGTTAGAAAGAAGAATTCAATTTTGAAGGCTCAAATTCAAAATGATGAGGAAAAAAAGACAAAGCTTCTACAAAATATCATAGACTTAAAGGTGCAAGTTGAAGAGGTAAATAAAATTGAAAAATATATGGCTTAACAGTTAAAGACAAAAGAGTTAGAATGTGAAATATTGGAACTTGAAATTCTCTCTAAGAAAGGGAGTTGAAAAGTCTAAGGATAAGTTACAACAAATTATAAGGTTAGGAAAATAGAAAGAGGATTCAATCTTCAAAGGAATAAAGATATAAAATAAAGAAGAGCCCATGACCTTTTGCTAATATATTGAAAGGCAAAAGTATCAAGGAGGAAGAAAATAGATAAACATCATAGATAGAAGTCAATTACAGAAACAACAAAGGAAGAATCATGCGACCATATCATTCAAGCCAATATAACAAGTTACAAAATTTCTTCCATGGTTATTATTTTTCATGTAACAAATATGGTCATAAAGTTGTACATTGCATGGTCCGTGTGAGAAATAATGTTGATAGAAATTTCAATTTATTTGCACCTCTCATGGATAACAATGTTATCTATTATAAATGTAATAATTTTGGGCACAAGGCCAAATGGTGTAAAATAGTGTTTCCTAAACCAAGGAAAAATAAGGAGGATGAGAAGGTTCAAAAGAATACAACCTCAAAAGTTTGGAAGGAAAGAGGAACAAGAAAAGGATAAGTCAATGTTGGTACAGACCGTTCTTCATGCTCAAGATAAGGGAAATCAATGGTATGTTGATAGTGGTTGTTCAAGTCATATGACAGGTGATAAAAGTAAATTTCTTTCACTTAAATAAATTAATGGAGGATCAGTAAAATTTGGTGATAATGCTTCAGTAAAAATTGTTGGAAAAGGGACTTTGAGTTTAGATAATGGAAAATCAAATATAGAAAATGTATTGTATGTTAAGGTATTGAAGCACAATTTACTAAGTGTAATTTAGCTTTGTTATCATGGGAACACAGTCACCTTTCACCCAAATAGATGTGAGATCAAAAAATCCAATACAGGAAAGCTTATTGCAGATGTTAGTATAACTACAAATAATATCTACATGTTCAGTGAAATTAAAGGAGAAAGATGTTTTTTATCACAAGAGGATGAGATTTTGTTATGGCATAGAAGAATAGGTCATCTAAACTTTGAAAATATAGTTAAAATAAGCAACAAATAGGTAGTCATATATTTACCCAAGATAACAATACCCCAAAGTAAAATTTGTGCACAATGTCAGCATGGTAAGCAAACAAGAACAAGTTTCAAGTCAAAAGAATTTTCTTCATCCGAACCATTGGAACTAGTTCACACTGATTTATGTGGTCCTACAAGGACAAAGAGTTTACAAGGTGAAATTTACTTCATGTTATTTATAGATTATTTCTCCATAATGACTTGGGTGGCATTCTTAAAATAAAAGTTAGAAGCTTTTGAGAAGTTCCAGGTATTCAAGGTTTTAGTGGAAAATGAAATAGGTTAAAATATCAAGTGTCTAAGATAAGATAGAGGAGGATAATTCACTTCAGGTGAATTCATATAATTTTGTGAATAACATAGAATAAAAATAGAATACCCAGCATCAAGGAATCCACAAAAAAATGAAGTAGTTGAAAGAAAAAATAGAACTATTGAGAATATGACCAGAGCAATTCTAAGTGAGTCTAAGATTTCATATGGTTTTTGGAAATATGTAGTTCATAGAGTTATATATATCATTAATAGAGCTCAAGTAAGAGTAAATCATCACAAAACCCCATATGAGCTTTGGAAGGGAAGACCAGCTACTGTAAAGTATTTCAAATTTTTTGGAAGCAAAAGCTACATTAGATGAGAAGAGAAAATTTTAGGTAAGTTTGATTCAAGGTGCAATGAGGGTATCTTCCTTGGCTATTCCACTAAGATAAAAGCATATAAATGCTATAATAAAAGGACACATACAATTATGGAAAGTACAAATGTAACAGTTGATGAACAAATAGGGTCAAGAGAACCGGTTCAAGAAATTTTATATCAAAAAGAAGAAATTTTCCAAGAAGAAGTAGGTGAAGAATTAGAATATGATGAAACACAAAGAACACCACCTAAGACTCCATCTAGGTATGTTCAAAATAATCATCAAAAAAATCTTATTATTGGGAATCCATATGAAATACAAACAAGAAGGAAGATAATAGAAATAGGTGAACATGAAAATATTTCTTTGCTATCTAAAATCGAGCCCAAGGATTTCAATGAGGCAAGAGAAGACAAATATTGGGTCAAGGTAATGGATTAATATTTGGATCAAATAGAAAAAAGTGAGAATTGGGAAATTGTCCCATGACCAAAAGACAATAATATAATTGGCACTAAATGGGTTTACAAAAATAAGTTAAACGAAGATGGTCAGGTAGTCAGAAACAAATCAAGATCGATAGGCAAAGGTTATGCACAGGTTGAAGGGATTGATTTTGATGAAACATTTGCCCCTGTTGCATGAATTGAATCCATAAGAATACTTTTAGCATTCTCAAACTTCAAAAAATTCAAAGTATATCAAATGGATGTAAAATCATATTTTCTCAATGGTTTCTTAGAAGAAGAGGTCTACATTGAGCAACCTGAGGGGTTCAACCTGATTGATAAGATAAATTATGTATGAAAATTAAATAAGGCTCTTTATGGACTAAAGCAAGCCCCTAGGGAGATATCATAGTGGAAAAATTTTCTTTAGAGGAGGGATGTGTTTCGTAGGACTGCCCAAACTGTCGAACTTGTTTTGGCCATATCTCACTCATCCGGACTCGGATTGAGCCAAAATTTTGAGGGTAGATGCCTGAAAAACCTATAACTTCTCCACTAATTTTCATATCATTCATAGAAACATAGATTATAGTTCATCCCTATGTTTTAACGATTTTTTCAAGCGGCTATGCAAGGGTTTCATATGGGTTGAGTGCAAGCAACTCCAAAGGTTGGTTTTTAGGGCCTTTGAGCCCTAGAAACCAATATTTTTGTGGTTTATGCTCAAAATTTTAGCAAGAAATGTTGCAGGTGATCCAATATGGGTTATAAATTTGTCTTTTAATAGATCATACTATGAACTTGAGTGATAACGGATTCCAATTTGCTGCACAAAAGAAAAGTGAAAACCATACCTTTCCACAGTGTCTAGGGCAAGGAATAAAGAGATCATAAAACAAGTTTCAAGAAGTTAAAAAAAAAATGGCTCATATCTCAAGTGAATCTGGTGCTAAGGTGCACCCATAAAATAATTCTATTGTGAAAACCCCTATCAAGGGTAAGAATTTCAAAGACTCAGCCCCAAAAATAAATTTTAGGGATGCCCTCTGTGGTGGACAGCCTCATCCTAATGCTAATATCAATCTTAGGGCTTCCCATAAACCTCTAATAATACCTAAGATTGATCCTAGGAAAATAGATTCAAGATGTCTTAAAGCAGCTGATGGAACTCCTATTGTTAAGCTTGATATGGGTAACATTCAGACTGACATTGAAGATTTGGAAAAAAGAGGACTAATTTGTCGATTCATGGGTTTTCATCCGAGCCTATCTGCTTTCAAATTTTGGGCTGCAAAAATATAGAAAACTAAAGGTGAGTTACAAATCTCTATTTATCCAAATGGTTATTTTCTTGTTTTATTTTCTAATAATGAAGATAGAGAGAAAAGTTTTCAAGGGGGTCCTTGGTTTTTTGTAAGGGCAGGGCTTTTCATGAAGCCCTGGCATACTAAATTTAAAGTTGAAGAAGATATGTCTTCTATAGCTCCCGTGTGGGTTAGAATCTTTGGCCTCCCTATTGAATTTTGGAATCCTACTATTTTTTCTTCAATTGGAAACTCTTTAGGAACTTTTATGATGACTACTGATTGTACTCAAAATTTTGAACATATTATTTATGCTTGAATTTGTGTTTTAATGGATTTTGACAAACCCCTACCTAAAAATATCACATTACAATTTGGTAAAGACACTTGGGAGCAAGTAGTGGACTATGAGAACATTCCTTTTCATTGTATAATTTTCCATGAATATGGTCATTTGGCCAGTGCTTGCCCAAATAAAATTCCTGATCTAAAAAAAGAAGATATAAACTCAGCAGGTTTCCAAATTCCTAAGAAGAAGAACACTCAGAAAAAACCAGTTATGAAGGATCAACCAAAGTCATATGCTAATATGTTTGAAATCCTTTCCACAAATGATGTCCCAAGTGAGGAAGAGGAAATAATGGAAACAAAAATCTTAGAAACACAATTTAAATATGAAGGGACGAACTCAGAGACAAACCAACAAATCAAAGATTTTGAACAGAAAAAAAAAGGAAGAAAATTTACACAAGAAAAACAATCTTTTAAATTTCAAAACTTCAAATAATATAGGTCCCAATATAGACTTTGTTAAACCCTCTAGTAAAATTTTGGTTGTGTATGAGCATTCATCAAGGTTATAAGCCATCTCAAATTCAATTGGAATAAGTCAAGAAACAGGGAAAAAAAATTGAAGATGGATTCTAATCAAAAAGCAGGTCACAAGACCAATCAATATCATATGGTAAAAGAAGGTGAAAAGCTTGTAGAGGAAGGTAATATTAATGCCCTTCCCAACTTTTGTATCCCTAGTATTAATGAATATCATCACTTGGAATATTAGAGGACTCAAAGGGAGTCTTTCAAAACAAAATAAAATTAGAAGAATGATTCAGATAAATCATCCATATCTTGTTTTCCTTCAAGAAACAAAGATGTCAATGGAGGATATGGACTCAATTACCGATAAAATTTGGCCACTTGAAAAGTGGTTTCCCTCGGTTCCCAAGGGACTTCGGTGGCATTACTTGTCTTTGGGACCCAAAAGAGGTAGTTATTCACCATATGGTTGGCAGTTGGGGTTTGTTGGCTATAGCTATTCAAAGTAGACATTCCAACCAAATTATGCTTTGCATTACTGTTTATGCTCTGATTGCTTTGGAGGAAAAAAGAAGACAGTGGAAGGATATAACTCATATTATCTCTCATTTTCTTGAATCTTGGATCTTGATCGGAGGATATTTTAATACCATTCTCTCTCTGGATGAGAAAAGGGGAGGAAATAGAAATTTGGACAAAAGCACTGACCTCATGAGTGAATATATTGCAAACCTCCATATTGTGGACATCCAACCAGATAATTGCCTAAGGCCTTATGACTTGGTCTAACATAAGGCAAGGCTTAGCTTGTATAATGGAGAGATTGCATAGGTTTTGGCTCTCTGAAAATTTCTTAATCTATGGTCACATTCCTAAAGTGAAGACTCTTAATAATGTTGGTTTGGATCATTGGCCAATCATGGTGGAAATGTGGAAAACCAATGTGAGTTTCTCTCCTTTTCATTTTCAATTAACGTGGCTTAGAAACATTTCCTTTAGACCTCGTGTGCAACAATGGTGGAAGGATGGTAAACCTAGGCATGGAACTAAGATGTTCTATTTTGCCAAAATACTGCAATACATTAAATTCAAAATCAAGACTTGGAACTAGAAATATTTTGGGGATGTTCATAAAAAAAAAACATGAAGTTATTGCTCATATTGAAAATTTGAATAATAAAATCCATTTAGATGGCCTCACAGAGAAAATAAGTGTAGATGAAATTAATCTCACAACTCAGTTATAGGAATGGGAAAAAAGAGAAAAATCTCATGGAAGCAAAAATTCTAGAATTCAATGGCTCAAAGAAGGAGATAAAAACACAAATTTCATCCATAAATCTCTTCTAACTCGAAGATATCACAACTTTATTTCTTCCCTAAAATCATATTTTGCAGATGTTGTTTATACTTGGGATGACATGAACTCTATTGTTGTTGATTACTTTTCCAATATTTTTGTTGCAACTCCTCTTGACTCAGCTTCTCAACAAAATTTTCTTCAAGCAATCCCTTCTCTTATCACTTATGAGGAGAACTCTATTTTGACTGCTCCTATTACTATCAATGAGCTTCAATAGTTAGTTTTTAAAATGTAAAAAGGTAAAACCCCAAGTACCGATGGTTTTCCCATTGAGTTCTACCAAGAGTTCTGGGATATCCTTCATGTTGATTTATTAGAGGTGGTGGAAGAATCCAGGAACCAAAGAAATTTTGAAGGTTATCAATAAAACTTATATTACTCTTGTTCCAAAATATCAAGAGGTTGATCATATCTTAGCTTTTAGACCTATTGCTTTATGTAATGTTCTTCTCAAAATCATTACTAAAATCATGCGAGAAAGGTTGACCTCTTTTGCATAAGATTATTTCCTCAGAGCAAGGGGTTTATGTGGAAGGGCGTCAAATAGTATATGAGATAGTTCTTTCTCAGGAAGCCATCCATTCCATGGATATGCAAAATTATCCTTCCATGTTCATTCGGTTAGACTTATCCAAAGCTTATGACAGAGTGGATTGGCACTTCCTTATCAAATTTTTGAGGCAATTTGGTTTCTCTAAGGATTGGATGGATTGTATTATGGGATGTATCTCTTCAGTTTCCTACTTAGTTCTTATCAATGGCAGACCTTCTCAATCATTCCCAGTTTCCATAGGTATTAGACAAGGTGACCCGCTATCCCCTTATTTATTCATCATTCTTGTTGAATGCTTGGATAGGACTATAACCAAAAAGAGGAAAAACAAAACCCTTGAGGGAGTTACCATTGCTCATGGAGCTAGACCTATCTCTCATCTTCAATTTGTGGATGACTCTACTCTTTTAGGTAAAGCTACAGTTAATAAAGCTTCTAATATTAAGAAAATCATTAGTTGTTTTTCTAAGGCTACTGGGTAGTTGATCAATGAAAACAAATCTAAAGTTATTTTATTTCACTACTCTGCTAGACAGGAATCCATGGTCTTGGATAAATTAATATATAATAGTACCTTCCTTCCAATCATTTATTTAAGTATTCCCATAAATATTCAAAGGCATAAAAATAAAGATTGAAATTGGTTGTTGGACAAAGTCAAGAAGAAAATTGGAAAGTGGACCAACAGGTGGCTTTCTTCTGGGGGTAGAATCACCTTGGTAAAATCAGTCCTTCAAGCTATTCCTATTTATGTATCTTCCATTTTGAATATACCAAAGGCTATTCTTCTAGAACTGGATCAAATCAGTCATCGTTTCCTTTGGAGTGGTGCTAAGAAGAAAATAAAATGGGCCTTGGTGAAACGGGACACTTTATGTCTTCCTAAGAATGAAGGAGGGTTAGGATTCTGATCTTCTATTACTAACAACAAATATTTAGCTGCTAAATTATATTGGAGGATGTTGCATAACCCCAATGCTCTTTGGGCCAATAACATTCGTGCTAAATATGTTGACAACAAAATTCTTGAAGATCTTGTTTGCTATCAACTTCCTACCAAAGGTTCTCTCATTTTAGCAGTTCTTAAAATTGGTGAGGATTTGATAAAGAAAATTTTATTTTGGATCATTCATAATGGTCAACAGGTAAATTTTTGGACATATTCTTGGGATGGTCACAAGCCTTTGATAACTCAATTTCATGATTGGAGGCCTTGGATGGAGGAGATTCACCGAGCTAACTGGATAAAGGTGGCTAATTACTATCGATACCATATTGGTAATTCAAAGGTTGGTAGATATTGGATCCCTATTGAGGACTAGCCTATTCAAATCCTAGAAAGGCAAAGACAAGATATCCAAGGCATCCTTCATATGATATCTCTCTCTTGGTCCCATGAAAAAGATTGTTTTGGATGGAACAACACTACTAAGGGTGAGTATTCAGTTGCTCAAGGTTATTTGACCTTATGCCATAATAATCCCAACCATTATTTTGACATATTTTCTCAATTGTGGGCTCAAAATCTCTAGCCTAAGGTGAGGTTATTTAATTGGCTTTTATTGCATCGTAGGGTGCTTACTGGTGAGCAACTTATGAAGCATGGTTTTCATGGCCATTTTAGATGTGAAATGTGTGAAGAGAATGTAGAAACTCTCAACCATATTTTTATTGAGTGTACTTTAACCTCTGAGCTATGGAGGAGAATGACCACTTTACTTGGCTTACAATGGTCCAATTTTTTTACTTTTGAACAACTTTGGAGGGATTGGCCTAATCAAGAGGGTGTTGATAATTTTATTAGGTAGTTAGTTTGGATGGGTTCTACCATTCTTCTTTGGAATATTTGGAATGAAAGGAAAAACCAAATTTTTAATCAAGATAGGAAGTATATTCACTATATTTGGCAAAATACCATAGCCAACTTAGTTGAATCAGTCCATCAACTCCTTAATCACCCCCAAAAATCCCACCAAATATGGGATCAAGTGATGCAAAGATTGAAGATTAAATATTATAAGGGCAACCAACTTAAAGGGAATGTGAGTATTAGTAATATGGATAGGAAAAGAAATTGGCAACCTCCTCCTAAGGATTTTGGAAAATTCAATACTGATGGAGCCTCTAGAGGGAATCCTAGAAAATCCAGTGTGTGAGGAATTGGTAGACTTTCAAATGGCTCCCTGGTTTTTACTTTTGTTGATAATTTGGGTATTCTTTCCAATAACCTTGCTAAGGGGTATGGTATCCTCAAAGGTCTTCAGGAGGCTACTAAGGTTGGATGGGAAAAGGTGTTAGTTGAGTCTGACTCTCAACTTATGATTAATATTTTGAAGACTCCTTCTAAGAATCATAAGGTTGATTGGAGAATAAAAAGAATTATTGATAAGATTCAATTAATCCGAATGGGATTTTTGAAATTTGATTACAATCATGTGGTCAAATATCAAAACAAGAGTGTTGATGCTTTAGCTAATTGGGCTTTGGACAAAGGTGATCTTACTTTTTATGGCCACCCTCCTAGATGGTGGGCTTCACAAATTAGGGAAGCTCGTCTTTCTATCATTTCTTTGGATGACTCTAGTTCTGAAGGTACCTAGTTTCTTCTTGCTTTTTTTTGCTTATCTTTTGTTCATTCAAATTTTTTTAGTTCCCTAGATCAATCTATTCTTTC